>NW_017547247.1:384046-427362 GCF_001854935.1 Bemisia tabaci
AGAATTGCCGTTGAGTAGTTTTCCATTTAAAAAATAAAGTATGACAGGAAGTCTGCGACGTCGCAAACCGAGTTATGTGATTGCCGACTTTCACCGTCGATATTCTATGTATTCTATTACTCCTTTACAGTTCTGCTCGCCGCGTCAGAAACCTTTGCCATGATGCTCTTAATTTTAGCCGTAGGTATTGTGGTTATTCGTGTCCTGTCCGCAATTTCTAATTTCACACGAGCTTAGGATGTATTTGCGCAAGAAACTAGTGTAGCAACCCCCCCCCCCCCCCCCCCCCCNGATTTTCGATTTGTCCATGTAGTTCCAGTTGCAATTTAAATGCAGCAAAGAGGAAATAAAGAAAAAAAAATACTTGGAATAATTATATGACCAGTCAAAAAAAGTTGGAGAATCCTGAACTGCTCCACCTCCATCAGATTCTTCTGCGCTCTGGACCATTCGCATAAAATGTACTTGGACTATCAGTATCAACTTCCCTTTCTCTTGTGCGCTATTTTTAGGAATTATCTTCATCAAATAAAATGATCACTTTGCCAGATAAATGGGTCATGTACAAGCCGAGCCTGGTTCTTAAGTACCTTCAAAACTTGGATAATTTTTTTTCCTAAATATTATTTAAGTACTGAGTTTGTACTTCAAGCTTGAAAATTAGATTTTCCTTTACTTTGACTTAAAAAGAAACAGGGGAAAAAAATCATTCTAAACTAGAACAGATGGTGAACTGGCATTTCTCATTTGGCATGGAGTGACCCAAAATGTAGTGAATTACAGCTCAAATTCATTGATACTCTATAAATTTGATGTTAAAGTGTTCGCTATTAATATCAAATTTTTTTCATTCTGCAAACCGAAACAGTACTGATCGTTCAAAGAGTACAGAGCCTAAGTACAGTATTTGCTGCAGCAACATTCAAGTCTCTTGTTTACTTTTAATCATGTACCTAGGTTGTCGTTTCTGTTTGATTAAATATTGGTTCTGATGTTTCAAAAGTTATACTTGACTCCTGCCATGGTGTTGTTTTGTATTCTAAGTTTGAAATTCTCATCTGTATAGGCTGAATAGCCTGGTCGTGTTTAAAAAAAATTAATAAATATTCGTTATATGACCTACAAAACTGCCAAACATTTTTTTCCGAACAAATCTTGCTAATAAGTAGATAGTAAATTTACCTATAGCAATTGCATGAACAAGCACAAAAATTATCAAACAACTTTGACAGGTGACATTGCATGTACCTTGACAATGTTGTACTTAACAAAACTAAAACATTGCTTGGCCTGGTCTGGTCCTTGTCCGTCCTATTAGAAATATTAGCACTTATTAGAGTACTCAAAACTATCAGCATAAAAATTAGCAATAATGGGAATCAGCACATTATTTGATACCTACCAGAAACATAAACAGCTGTATTGGATTTATTATATAAAGAGGGACAAATTAATAATATGAAGTCATTAGAGACGCAGGTGAACCCCTTCAATATCATGCTGACACTTGATCTTCAAATTTTCATGTTCAGAAAAAAATGAGCATTTTTGTAGGTCTTAACAACAAGTTGTTTTTCAAGCTGAGGATCTAGGGAGGCGGAATACTTAAAATCAAAATGGTCAATGATTCATAAAATGTAAACAAAAATAGATAAATATAGATATATTTTTTCATGAACTTTACAGTTGGTAGATGAAAGGAAAGAAATGAACAAAAGAACTGTAAGTACAAAAATTTTCGTGTGTTGAAATCGAACAAGTTCGTGATACAATGATCTTCTAAAAACAATTGATATGAAATTTTTAGAGCTAAGCTAGTAAGGTAGCTTTTTAAAAAAGAAACAGACATTTTTTTAATGTAAATTTTTTGTCTGTATAAAACTAAGTATCTACTCCTGAGTTGTAAAAATACCTAAGAAAAGACAAAATGACACGAACTGTTTCAGTTCATGATAAAAAAGGCCTGATGATTTTATTAATAAAACAAAAATGCACTATAAAATAAACCATAAAAAAACAAAAGAAAAACGCTTTGACTGAAGATTTTCTATAAGGTACTTGATGAAAGTAATAAAATCTTTCGCAGCACCTGCAAAGGAAACATATAACACTTCTATCTAAAAATGTTCTGCAATAATCTGGCTCTGTAAGATAGAAGAAAGTTTACCTCAACTCAAATATGATCTCAACTACATAGTAACCTGTGATGCAGTAATGGTTGGAATGTTGCGAGTTGGATAATTTTGGGGGAAAAAAGACTGACAGAAAAAAATTTGAAGAGAGGTTTTTGACTCTTTTACGATGAACAAAGCACCAGCCGTGGAGTAGAGACATGTTGGGAAAGATTCCAACACTTTAAAACAAAAGTGAAGGGAGATTTTAAAGAGGGAGATTCAGATACAGGGATACTATCAGACTGAATCGGTGAATAGAACTTTACAATTTCAGCTTTATTTCCAGTTATCAGCGTGTTTTTGTTTTCCCCTTTTTCTTTTTTTTGTTTTGTTGAGTGACGCCTACGGAAAAAAGAAAAAAGAACAACAAAAACTATGTTAGCTCTGATAGCATACCCGTGAATTCGTAAGAGCCTTGGAGTTGGTGATAGAAAATTGATGAACCAAAAGTTAAATAGCTGAGAAAATAAGTTTTCTAAAATATTTCCAATAACTTTCACCAAAACAAGAAGAAAAAAAAATAATTATGACTAAAGTACCTTCACTTACTTCCATACCTATTGCACTAGATATTACCCTTACTGACCGAAAAAGAGTTAAGAAAACAAAATGGCAACGTATATTTTTTATCTAATTGTCGTCAGCTGGCTTGAAAAAAACCATTAAACGTTAGCAAGTTGCGTTTATTGATAAGTACCTAAGTTAGGAAAATATTTTCCTAAAGAAAAAAGGAAAATGAGAAGGTGCTTAGTTGTACATCATAGATTTTGAATAACATGTTTGAGGTACACTAAAAGACTAGTTATAAAAGGTGTTTTCAATTTTAAAAAAATGTATTTGATTTAAAGACATTCTTTTTTATTTGATGATTTTTTTTTTCTTTCTTGAGTCAAAGAAATTTTCTTTAATTACCTACCTAGAATGAAATAAATATTTTTTTATTTCAAAGAATATGTTATTTGACGACAAATTAACATTACCTACTTTAGATTAAAAAGTCATTTGAATTGCAGAACATTTCATTCAGTTAGGTAAGAAAATGTCTTTACATCAAATACAATTTTTCTTTAATTGAAAATATTCATTTTCTGACCATTTTGTTCAGTGTAATTCTGATTTGACTGAAAAAACAATGCACAATTAAAAATCTTGGAGCTAAGTGTAGGTGAGCAGTTGATCAGAATATTAGCTAAATCTCAGGGGTGTGTACTGTGGTGATTCATGCATGCTGAATGCTTAGTGTCGCATTACCAAACTAGTAATAGGTAATTTCCTTAAAATAATGCTATTACGAAATCAATAATAATATGCTTAAATGATGAAGATATGCAACTGCACCATTAATGGTATCCCCATGTGATAGATCTGTACATTCACACAAGTTCTGTAAAGGTTCTCAAGAATGTTAACTCCTCATCTCAAAGGCCTTCCAAACATAGAATGCTTGGTTTTAAGTAATGTATACTTAAATGCAGCTTTAATTCTTGCTGATCAATTGCTTGACCTATCAAACTTGCACTTCAAGGTTTTTTAATAGAGATGCGGGATACAAAATTATCAACTTCTTCTTCATTTATCCAAACCCTCAAAGTTGGATCATTCCTTAAAATGTTACTGTTGAATACCAATTTCCCCCCATGTGACTGAGGCACAATGCACCTAATTTTCAAGTTACGACACTGATTGTCAATGTAATATTTCATCATTAAATCATGAATAAAGCTTACATAGCGGTTGTCCCAACTACTGAGTGCACTTTGAGATAATACTGAAGGTCCTGAATTCACCATTCTCAAGTAGTCTGGAGTGATAATAGGTACCACATAGTCCGTCTGCGAGAAACAACGCATTATGAATAGCTCAGGATTAGCACTGACAAATTTTTCTTGTTCGTCAAGAATTAAAACTCCCACTGGGAATGACTCGGAGCGGTTCTCGCGTAGTCGCTGTGCAATCCTGAGTGCAACTTCTTTGCCATCATCAGCAAACGTTAACATAACAGTTCTCATTTTCCTGCTGGGTTGTTTGATGTTGGTGTTGAGCAAATTACTATTAGACTGAGGTTTTGGAGCCGAACGTTGGCACAGCGCAACTGACTGAATCGATGGTACAATGATTGGCTGCGGAGACTTGACAACCACCGGGGTTGGCATTTCAGTAACACTTAGCTCTCGCAAAGTAATAGGTAGTTCTTGTTTGATCCGAGAGTAATTGTTGGGTCTGAGTAAAAATTCGCCACAGCGGGTGATTTCATTATTTTGAGTACATTCGTGGGAATTTTGGTTGTGTAATATAAAAACTGCATCCACCATTTTAGTGATGGAAATTTGGGCTTTGGTGACAGCATCAGGTCGTTGAATGTGGAGCAAGTTGTTCAAAACTTCACTTAAGCTGGCATTTTCACCTTGCGCAAAGGCCATCAAAACCAACTCGGTGCTGTCAATGTAACGATAATTTTCGATGCATCCTATCTGATGAAAACTGAGCCCTAAGTAACTAGCTAGATCTTTCCATCCATTGATTTGAGAGTTTGCTCCAGTTGAACTTATGGTGGAGCAAATATCCTGAAGAACCCTTTGGCCAGCTGGGTGAAACAAGTAGGAGGCATGAATCCTGACAGTTCTAGTGAGCAAAACATTGTATGATTCATCAGAAACACGAGTACTCAGATTATTCCTGAGGCTTTCTAACTGCCGATTAATGTTCTTCCTGGCAATCATTGTCAGGTTTCAAAAGTACAAGGATTTGAAGAAAAGTGGAATATTTACCAAGTTTTCCTTGTTCCAGGAGGAAAACAGGCAAAATTTAGCATTACAACCAAGCTAACCTTACTTTCACTTCACCACCACTAGTTGAACACGAGTCGTGTGACGGATAGTTTAGGGTTCATAATTAGTAGTTTAAAACAAAATGCTACAGCAAATACGAAATGTTTTACGAACACAAAATGCTAAAAGTGGAAAGCTGAGCAAGAAATGATCAACAGAAACGACCGAACAAACACAGATGACTGAGCGACCTTGATAAAATCATTATGGATAAAATTGACGCAAGATATGTAATTATGTACCTACAGGAAGGGTCAGCAACCTGATAGACCCATTGTGGCGTTGTGACCGCGTACCAGAAACCAACGGGGAAATATTTTTGATGAAGGAATAATTTTTTTCTCTTCGATATATTTTTCCTTATTTGATGCACATTCTTCTCCTCGATTTATATTTTTTTCTCCCATAAATATTTTTGATTACTGCAAACCTCTAAAACCCGGAGGTTGGCACTGCTGCCTCGCACCGTGTTGCTGAGTTGTGGCGCGCAGTTTGAATTATTAATTACGCGTGTAGATGCGCACTTCGCTTTTTCCGTCCTTTCATATGTAGCTAACCTGACGCTGCCATTGAGATGTTTCCATCCACAATAACTGCGGTATTCTTATTGAGATCAAAAGTATCTTATACAACAGTGCCTCAAAAATGCATCCTCAGATAATAGCAGCATACAACAAGTTTGACGAAATTCACTTGCACATTGGTATTGGCAAGATATCCGAAGAAGCCTCCAGCCAATTTTAGATTTTGAAATTTTCTGGGATGAAGCTCATTTTGCAGAGATTGGATGTGCAACTCAAATCCAAACTCAGTAAAATGATTGAAAATATCATGGAGAAAAAAGATCAACAAAATGCACATCAAAATGATTTTTCCACCGAATACTTACTCTGCAACGACTCGAACTCCTTGTGGAATAATTTAAAAGGCCGTCAAAGAATGCATATTTAGTCTATCATTCCTAAAAATGCCCGCTATTTCCACCTGCAATGAGTGATGCAATGGTGACGCAACGCTCCAATGTGCGAATAATTATCAATTACCTTTAATCTTTCATTAAAATTATTCGCTTTAAATTCCGTATACATGATGAATAATGGATAACATTGTTGAGATGTATCTATTACAAAGCCAGAGAACCATGAAATGCCCAGATACAGCAGAATAATTAATGTGGTTGTTGACGTTTTTGTTGAAAAGTCAACTGAATACTTTTCAAACAATGATGAGTTTGATGATAATTGCATACCAAAACCCAGCAACATGAACTTCATCCAACCTTGAGAAATTGCATAATGTAAAATGGTTGAAAACTTTCATCCCAACATGGATGTGTGAAAGGATCTCTTTGAAGCCCTTACGTGTGTTGTCAGCTGGAGATATATACCTGCATAATATCTCAGGAAGGACCTCAAAATTCTGGATGAAAAAATTACAATGGCAGCGTCTTTTTGGCAACAACAGTACTGGACAGAAAAAACGATGGATGTATCTGCACTGCAGGATCAAAAATTCAAAGTGCGCGCTCTAATTGAACCGTCGACTCAGCACCATGAAACGACAGCAGTGTCGACATCTGGGTTTAAAATTAGATCGGAAGTATCAAATAATACATTCAAAGGAAAAAAAAATTCATATCAGAGGAAAAATATTAATTACATTCAAGATACTTTTGCTTGACTTTCAATTTTTGATTAGAGGAAGTGTGTGGGTAGATAAGCTTTAAACTACTCCTGACTCATTGCTTTTTCAAAATTTGACTTCCCTCTACACTATTCAGTTCAATACTTTATCATTTCTTACTCAATTTTATTTTTATAGAGGAGAAGTATCACTGCTTTTCTCACAGTTGTTATGTAATGGAATGTTGATACATTATGATATCTCAAAGATTTACCTGGAAAATTATTTGCCATTACGATTTATTTCCTTTAAAAAACTTGAGTTGTGTACAGAAATTATTTAATTCTGAAATAGAGATGTATTCATTAAAGTAGGTTGGTATCTACATTAATAATGTAGAAGACCGAAGAGATCAAAGTTTAAGATATTGAACCTAAGCGTAAATCAGTGTTCATAGATGAAATCAACAGTCAGTTTTTTGATACATGTAAATACTAATGCACCTTAGAAAACAGGATGGTTGACTTATCCTATCATTTTCCCTCAAGGGAACAAAAAACAGAAATTAGAGGAACCTCTAAAAGGCAAATTATGAACACATCATTGGCTTATCACAGTCTACTTATTTCGTTTCTCATCAGGAAACATAAGAATCAATTTTCAACGTCCATCATGATATCCTCGTTGGCATACTTCAAGATGATCCATTCTGCACACTTGGCTTCAAATGTGGTTTCGGTGTTGCTTAACTCTCTCTCCTTCAAAATTGACTTTTCTTCAAAATTGGTACAACTGCTACTGAATTGCAGCTCAGATCCGGTGGGAATGGACATTGAATATTTACGACTTGACCGTTGTCCACCCTCATCCACAAAATCATTGTCGATTTCAGGTACTTTACTGTTTATCAGCATGAACTTCGGCTCACCTGCTACTCTGATAAAGTCAGGTATCCATTCAGAGGCGGAAATTGTATCTTGACATGCTTTCGACAGTGTTTCGGTTTCTGCTGAAGATTCAGGATTAACTGCAGTTTTAACACACTCTTTTAATCTTAGATGTTTTCTAAAAAGTTTCTTCATCTGAAACTGGGCTGAACAAATGTTACAAATGTATTTGTTCTGAGAATGACAGTCTTTTAGATGTCTATTAACAGAGTTTTTAAAAGTAAACTTACTGGGACAAATTGGGCATTCAAATCTCTTTTTATTGTTGTCGATCAGTCTTATTGATTTTTGTTTACATGAATTGCCTTCGATATGTGCCTGCAATATCCCTTTTTCCTTAAATTTTTTAGAACACTTAGCACACGTAAAGCGGTCTCCACTGAAGTGTGACTGCAAGTGTTTCTTCAGTCTCTTTTTCTCATTGAAATTAGCAAGACACACCATGCAAACAAACCGGTCTTCTTCAGTATGATGTGTTTGTAAATGTAGTTTGAGGGTGCTGTCTTGAAAAAATATTCGAGGGCATAGTTCACAGCTAAAACTTTTCGGTTCAGAATGCACACTTCTGAGATGGCTTAACAAATCAGCATTCTGAGTGAATCTAGAGATGCAAAGATGGCATGTGAAGGGACTTTCCTCAAGACCTTGGCACTGATTTTGGTAAGGAGCTGTTAATACCCTGACTGGGTCTCTTGGAGTAGAAAAAGAATGTTGTTCCTCAGGACTCTGAGACTGATTTTGACAAGGGGCTGTCAATAATCTAACTCGGTCACTAGGAGTGAAAGAAGTATCATTCAGGACTTTTTGAACTTCCAGGGGCTTCTCTTCTGGTTCATCGTGTGAATGCATTTGCAAGTGATCTTTCAGGCTTCTCTCACATTTCATTTTAGAGGGACAGAGCACACAAGAGAGGAGCTTTTCTTCAATATGCCCGGGTGCATGTCTTTGGTGATCAATCGCTTCATTTTTATTGTATAAAAGAAGATGCTCTTCAATTACTTTCTTACACTCAGATTGTTTTGGGCGATAAGGACAAGTGAGTAAGAGTTTTTTGGGAGAGCAGCTCCTTTCAGAATTGGATTCCTCTCCTTTGCAGTCGACTATGGCGTCCGTCTCCTGACTTAATCCATTCATTTTTTTATGCACGAGTGAATGGCAGTGCAGATCCTGGAAGGTTCTAAACTTGAGCGAACAATCTGGGCAACAATGCCGATTTTCATCTTGAGTGAGGCACACACTACCTTGCTCACCGTTTAAAGTTGGCTCTAACTTTGATTCAGTGATAGTAACAGGATCCTCCAGACTATCAGATTTTTTAATTTCTACTCTTCTTCCAAGGTTAACTCTAACTTCTTTCAGCAAAATTAACTGCTTAGATTCTGAGCTAAGGGAGGAGCTTTCAGTAGCACTAGCTTTATGTCTTTCCAAGTGTTTGTGAAAACATTTTAAATATCGAAATTTTAGAGGACAATCCGAACAGTGGTAAAACTTGTTCTCAGGATTCATTTTGAATCTGGTTTCCTCAGGGAAATTTTTCATTTCTGGCTCCTCAAGACCAGAATTAAAGTTATGTATGTGCTGTTTAGAATGTCTGTATAAGTCTTCCACTATGCTAAACTTAAGGGGGCATTCAATGCAGCAGTATGCCTTAATATTAAGGTTGATTTTTACATCTCTTGACAAGTCCACACACTCTTTCTTGAGAGTTTGCAAAGAAGAAAAGCTCAGTTGATGTTCTTGAGAGTCCTTTGAATACTGACACAGCTGTGAATGATCTAAAGAAGGTAACTTTTTCTTCTTGTAGGTGCATTCAGGCTGGAATGGTGAACTTTGTCCCACTGTATTAAAGGAATTGGAGTGTTCTCGTAAGTGTTGCTGCAAGTCTTTTAAAAATCGAAACTTCACTACGCACTCTTCACAAGCATACTGGTTACGATAGGACTGCTTTTCCAGCCTTCTCAAGCCTCTCTTGCGACTTGATTCGACCGTATCACTTGCAGGAGGAGAATCATTAACGCGATGTTCACCTTCAGTTGGAGACTTATTCTCAACACTCACTTCCTCCTTTTCAAGACTAAAAAATGTATCTTTAGTCAATGGTGAAAAGTGGCCTACATCAGTATCACCTCCAATTTCTTTTACCTTCATACATAAACCACTCTGTGGAGAAGTAATAGCTCCTAAAGAGCCTGGGGCAGTATCAGGACTAGATTTACTTTCCAAAATCACTTCCTTGAGAGACACATTTTCATCATGCACTGTGAAAATAGGTTTGCTCATCTTCGCTTCTTCTGTTTCATTATTCCTTGTGTCAACTGTAACATTGACTGTGTAGTCTGCGTGGTTGATTTTCTCCTGCCCAACATTGGATGATAATCTAGGAATATGTTTAATCAAACTTTGATCTTCAAAGCTTTCTTCAATTTCTATTACATCATATTTTCTTAACTCAGTATGCTTACCAGATACAAAACTGAAATTTTGTCTGTTGTTGATCCGTTCCAGAATGATTTTTGGAGTTTGAAGGTTTCCGAAGAATGAGAGATCAGGTTTTTTCTTAACAATGTTCTCAAGTATCACAGGTTTAGGATACAACTGACTAGCTTCCGAAATTCCCACTTTAGTCATTGCCATGGTAGGAACCTGTCAATCAAATTAAAAATGAAATTATGTTCTATAAATGAGCCATTCAATATCATTTCTCCTAGACTTTATTGGTAAGGTTATAATTCATTACTTACTCATCATTATTACATGGGTTGCAGTCCACACCAAATAAATGTATGCACTTTTAGACTGCGACAGGAGATCCATCATCTTGATTCTTGCATTTACTTGCTAAACAGACGTCAGACGATCTTCTGTCGCAGTCGAAAATTGTGTAAACTTATTTGACAAGGATTCTAAAATACGAATTTTCTGGGAGTGCCGTTCCAGAAAAATCTAGAGGGTGGGGGACAATAGTTGTAGAGATGAGGCAAAAGTTTACTGTAGGGGGAGGGCAAAATTTCAACAAATTTTGAAAAATGCCCGCTAGTTGCCAAAATTTTTCAAACCAGAAACTTTTAATTCGAGCCCCCTTCCACCCCAATTGATGCCTCTACAAATAATTAATAATCAAAGCAACATCATAATTTTCATCAAGGCATGCCCATGACAAACTTGCACACAAGCAACATTTTACATTCCCCGTTTTTAAAGCTTATAGCTGGAAAGGATACTTGAGATTTTTCATACCTTTGTTTTAAAGTATGACATTGTAGGTACTTAATGTAGATGCACAACGTTCTATACTGTCTGAATTATTACTATCAACGGCTACAGCTTCAAAATTGGAGTTAGTGACATATAACCAACCAGATATTTTCGGTCTTTGAAGTCTCATGATAACCTTTCATGTTTTTTTTTACATGAACAAGTTCAGGATCATCATTATTTTTGATTTATTAATTTGGTTCTCAATCATTGTGCTCTAGGTTGTTGATAACCCATGGCGACACAACCATTCCTATTACTGTGAAATTACCCTGGTAATTACGTACAATCACAAGAATGTAAATTTTTGGTCATGGTTTATATTTTTCATAGACAATCTAACATGCCTGTCATATGATTTTTGGTGATTTTTCTTTGACTTTTTAAAAAACATGCTTGGGAAAATTTACTTTCAAATGAGAAGAATGGATTCTTTGGAAAGAAAAAGAAATACTTACGCAGATGAATCTTGAAAAATCACAGTTAGGATGCAAGTTCAGCTAGGAGGATCGTTCAATTTTTTCCCCTCACTTGTTTAACTTCTCAGCTTTGCTCATAACGTGAAGACCATATTTCCGACACTCTGCAACCAAATTTTGACTTATTTACTCATTAAGTATCATCTTCCCGTCCGGCAACGGCCAAAAATAACATTGCCACAACGTTGCTGCAACGTTGCCGCAACATTATTTCTGGCAGTCACATTGTGACGACATTTCCGCATCTACTTCAGGCAACCACTTGCCGGGCGGGCTTGATTTTGGGCCATGATTACCTACTTACCAGGGGTGCAGAATCTTCCAAGCTTCCACATTTTCACGCGCCCGCCAGACGGCTTTCCACATTTATCTCATTAGTTTTCAACAAAATTTCCCACCTATCTTAAAACAGATGGCGTTTAGCCCTGTGTTTTCCTTTGATTTTCGACTTCAGGCCCCTTGAAGTGTTCCCCCCTCCACATTTTTGGGGCTTCTCCACATATTCACGCACCCAGGCAGGCGCATTTTCTGCACCCCTGCTACTTACTTGGTCAACAGTAAAGCATACGGAGAAAAGCGTTTATACATCATTCAGAGGGACACCTGCACCCTAAGAAAATGACAATTTTTCTTCCATTGATGTAGCATGGTTGATCAACTATTGACCATCTATGGGGTCATCTAAAGGGACACCTGCACCCTAAGAAAATGACAGTTTTTCTTCCATTGACGCAGCGTGGTTGATCGACCATTGACCATCTATTTTGCAGCATACGATTAATACCTACTGAAATTGTGTTTTTACGCAGTAATAATGATCAAGGAGAAGTATGATGATCATATACTCTATTGCTAATTGTTAAGCATTTTTGTATTTATGCTTACACATACAGATAAAATTGTATCTTTCACTGTTCATGTGGCAGTTGTGGTTCAGTAAGTATGTGACCCCTTCATGAATATTTAGTGACTGGAATTCGCAGCCCGCCTTCAGTCCCTGAAATTAAAGTACGTAACCTATCAAGCCAATAGTGGTTCTTGATATGTAATATTTAGTGACTTCTCACACAGGAGGTGGTGTAACTTGTTTGCGGAAAAAGCTGGAGTGCTCAGCTCTGTGGTAGTGGCAATCGAGATATTTACCAGAAAATATTCCTTTTTGTCTCTCCCTTTTAAGCACTAAGCACACATTGCCGCTCTCTTTGACAAGACTGCTGGTTACAGTAAAAATATAGAAATGATAGCAGTATACTAAAGCTGCTTACTGTGACAACATACCTATTCCCCTCTCTGTGGTGCGCTCAGGGCGACCACAGATCCCAACATGTTTATACTTAAATATTTACCTACAACTTTGAGAAAACTATGAAACATCAGTATTATGCATGTTTCAAGAAGTTCCGTACGTATCAGAAGTAAAAATGATTACTTACCGCCATCATTTAATGAGGATGGGAGGAGAATGAAGAGAGCATGATGTCCATCCGGTAACCTGGGTGAATCAATACTAGATGGTGCTTGATGGTACAAATCATGAAATATTTTAGGGAATGATTCCCTACTCAACAAATACTAGTCAAATTGGATTAATATCTAAGTGAAAATGCAAAAATTCCTCAGAGAATTCTACAAAAATGGCTCACCAGATTAGTTGCCGACTGCCGACAGATGTGACAGAACGAAACATGCGTAAAAATGTAAACAAAGATTATTCTAAATAAACAATAGAGAATATTGCCATTGTTGCCAAGTGTACTCGCCACACGTATTCAGTTATTTGTCAGTAATATACGCGGAGACTTGAGTGTCAACATGAAAGTGAATTTTAAAAGAAAACTTAAAGAGGAAATTAACCATTTAAACCAATGTTGGTGTTGCATCGTTCAATGAACTGATAGCGTCTTAGCTGTCCAGACAACTGATTCATAGGATCTGACAACAGTGCATAAAATCTAAGTTTGCTACATGCCCCATCCATGAGAGCAATGATCACTTCAGACTTTACCGTTCTACAACAAAATTCAGAACATCCTAAACGTCATCAGGCGCCATTGACATTTGGCTAAACCGCTCCTCTCAAACTGTATGGAAGTATAATGGTATTGGAATAAAAGTCTTATCCTTTAGTTTAGACGAAAATTTCTGAGAAAATACCTACCTCAAAAAAATTGTGCTGAGTTAAAGGACTTAAGTATCTTATTCAGTTCAGTCGAGGCGGTAGATCAAATATTTCATTACTGCGCTGTTTCATCTATCTGGTCACAACTGAGTTAAACCTCGATTTTAGAACAAGTTTTCCAAAAGTTCGTCAAATGTTTGACTCCGTCTAAGTCAGGGCTCATGCACACTCCAAGCAACATATCTGATCGCACATGGAATGTTATGAATTCCTGGTCTTCCAATTAATGGTGATAGTCGCAAAGTACTTGCATATCTATTGCACTGTTTCAAAACCTCCGCTGCTGTTTTATTTGTAAAACAAAAACCAATGAACTTTATTGATCGAAATTTTTGCAGAATGATTATTCTGTAAAGGAAGAAGAGATATCAGAAAAAAACATGAGATGTAGAGTTTGTTAATTTTTCTTTGAGAATATAAAATGAGGCAAGGAAACTGCAGCCTTCCAAATGAAGATAGACGTTGTGCACCTTTTACCATTTGGTTAGTTGTACTTTGAACAATTAATACACCAGCGGAGACTTATGACGTAGCAGTCTGAGACATGCTTTTTTGACTTCTGCCATTGATGAAAATGTTGAAGGAAGCAGGTACTTGATCCATTTAGACAAGTACAAGGAAAAACCCAAGGGTGATGCATAACTGAAATTCTGGAGCATTTTGATACATGATGCGATAATTCTAGGCTTTGTTTAAATGCCTTTTTTATAATAATTCTGATGATGCTTCTGACTGTTACCTCTGACATAATTTCAAGATGTTTGCTTTAGGCTGCAATTTTTATAAAATATAGGTAGGTATGGACTAATGAAACCCACTCTTTGTTGTAGCTAGAACCACAAGAAGAACCCACTTGACATTATATAATTTTCAAAACATAGGCTCACAGTTCAAACACTACACTTTCAATGAATTTTAAAGCTGATGTTGAGGAACTGCAAAATTGAATTTGCAGCCAATTTTATCTCAAAAGTTTACGTGTCAAAAAATGAAAAACGCTTTAATGATTCTATCAGTCTACTTGTATCTTACTCTATTCAATAATTTTTCATTTCACATATTTATTTATTTTTTCTTCTTCTCCCTTCATTTGCTATTTTTGATATCATACATTTGTTTCATTCCTACCGAATGTAAATACATATATTTTTTTTCTACTTGCATGATTGATTTCAAAAACACCCCACAATCTTAATACTTTTGGAAACCACAAATGAGATTTGAGGTGAGGGATATTGGGCTGCCCAACAGTCACCGGGAGCAACTCCCTAGTTCTATAAAACAGAAAAGGTAAGGGATGAATTCAACAATGACAATAATAATGTATAAATTTATTGAAGAAGACAATGAACAATACTCAATTATAGTTACATTTGACTGAGTCATTTAAAGTTAACCACCTGCTTTCAAAACTGGACATTAAAAATTCTTGTGTGATTAACATCTTAGAGACTCATTCATCATGCAATCTCCCAAAATGTTCTTCACTATAAATTAAAAGCTGGCAGCAGACACAAAATTCAATTGACTAATAAAAATCTTAACAAATTTAATAAATATGTACAAAAGAAAACAATAAAATACTCTGATTGATGACGGTGAAAAATGCAATGAAAGTGTGTGGATTATGAGGGTTAACAAGCTTTGACAGGTCTTTTCTGTGTTGCGTTGATCTTATCACCAAGACTTAAGGCCATACCCTGAAAAAATCAAACAGAAACGATATGAAAATAATTTTTAGTGGTTACTGAGATTGTCAATTAGAAAGTTTGTGCAACAAAATACAAATATTCTTTAACTTTGTCTATGCAAAGTCAGATTCATGGGCTAGACACCTAGGTGGTCTTGTGATGACATGTCAGGCTCATGAGAGCGACAAGCCTTAACTGACAGTGAACTGACACCTGCTCGCTGATAGCAAATTGACCATGACAGCATGCAAAGGTCTAAAAATTGTTTTGAACCTAGCTTCGGAATCTTTTAATCGATCACCAAAGTTTGGTTTTTTTGCATGTTTTACAGGTACCACAGGAAGAAATAGACAAAACATGTTGGTACCAGAACCTGTTCAAAAACATTTGTTTCGCTGTACCAGTTAAGAGATCAGTCTAAAAAGGAGCTACAGTATGTATTAAAAACTCTTTATGCCAGGGGTGCAGAAAGTTCTTAGCCTTTCCCAATGTATAATTTGCTGTTTTGCTACAATTGCGCTTCTACATAAAACAGTGCGCTTAACAGCTTCCTTGCCCAAAAGTAGTGCGCTTGAAAGATGCTTGCAGATGGTAAAATGCATTTGTATTACTAGATCAAACATGTACTCGCAGGAGCAAAAACATATGGTGGAAGGTTGCGGGTCGAAAATTTTCATCCATATGCTGGACAAGCAGCAGTTTAGTAAAAAACGTGAATTTTCATGTTAGGGATTTAAAAGGTTAATAAATGAAGTATGTACAACCAAAAATTGGTCTTGTATTAGACGCCTCTTAACATACTGAAACAGCATTGCAATAAATTTACCTGACTTTTTGCACGGATTCGAATGTGACCAGTGACAGGTGCATCTGGTTTGTTGAAGGGTTTCTCTATGCTGAGATTTGCTAGGGCGTCTTCTCCGAAGATCGAGCGGGCATACATGTTGGCTGCCATGAAACCGCACTGCCCTGACAATGCTTTCTCCGGGGTTAGGCATTTCATATTAGTGCTCTTTATAAGGTGGTGCAAATACTCGTGCAGATCTGTCAGGTTAGTATTGACTGAGAGCTGAAGAAAAATGTAAAATAAATTAAATATTTTAGCGACAGTAGATCCAAAGAAAAATTATGAAAACAGCCTTCTAGAATTAATTAACAAGTGAGCAATTGACAGATGACTTTTCCAAAAATTTTCTTGGAGGTTTACAGATTTCTCCTACTCGTTTTATGCTCCTAAAAAAACTCAATTCCACTCAAATCATTTTCCTGACTTGACAATTTCTTATAACCAGAAGTACCTCCAAGATAAGTGCCCAAAATAATATTGTGTTCATGTTTTACTTAAGGTTTATGTGTATCTTTCTGAGACCGATAGCAATCTTATCTGCTCCATACTTAATGAAAAGCAGTTAGTTGAGAACACTGGCAACTTTGATTTGTTCTATTAGTTTGAAGTTTAACGAAGATGAATGTCTACAGAACAAATAATCTGCGCTACAGCAAATGATAGATGAGACTTTAACAATAAATTTTTAGAGAATATCTTGAGAGATTTTTGTGCAAAAATACATCAAAGAATTAGATCTTAAATCAAACAAAAGGAGGAGAAAAATCAAATTAGAAATATATTTAGCTACGGAAGACTGAAAAAATTAACCAACAAAGGAGCTGGTTCTTTTCCTGCGCCAAGAAACCTTAAGGGGCATTAGCAGTTTTAACAATGGGCCTGTTGCAAACTTTTGCTAGAGCAAAAATAAGAGTTGTTTCTTCTAGATAATGCCTCAAAAATCACGATGAGCGCATCGGCAAAGTCTGAAATGCACTCATAACTTCACAGTCTGCGTAAGAAATTTGCGGTTTTTTGAGCTTCCCGCTTCAAAAGCGATACTACGGCACAGGTGAACATTTTGTAAAAGGAGTCGTTCCATCATCGGCAATACTCATCATGGCCGACGCCAATCCGCCAAAACACGTGTGATGGGACGAGATAATACCTGAACTGGATTAGACCAGATAACAATCGGCGTGTTTTAACGTTCATGTTATCCACGCCCAAATTGATTGACCTTGAACTCTCCTCGAATTACGCGCGGAACTGCGCGCAAGCGTCGGCCATGATGAATATCGCCGACGATGGAGCGACTCCTCTAACAAAATGTTCACTTGTGCCGTAGTATCGTTTTTGAAGCGGGAAGCTTAAAAAAACGCAAATTTCTTACGCAGATTGTGAAGTTATGAGTGCATTTCAGACTTTGCCGATGCGCTCATCGTGATTTTTGAGGCATTATCTATAAGAGACAACTCTTATTTTTGCTCTAGCAAAAGTTTGCAACAGGCCCATTCCTTCTAAATGAATTTGAAAAAAGCTTTCCTCCTTATAATTTCCATTTAAAGCACCCAAAAGTCTTCTAATCTTTTAACATGATGATGACAGAGGTGCTCTTTGACAAAAAATAATTGCATGATTATTAGCAACTGACAACAGACACTCTTCAAATTTACTTCCAACTCATTTCTGGATGGGAATCCAAAATCACTTTACTATTCGAACTTGAGCTGGAGAACTGTGATTGAGTTGGACGATTGAAACTTGCATAAAAATTAGGGTATTAGTACATAGTTTTATATTCTCGTGTTAAATGCTGGCATTTTTCGTTGGCCCAAAAATATGAATTCTATTAATCACCAGCAGCTGACATTATTCTTTAACAAGACTCTACATGACTTTCACTTTTAAGTATTCGGTTCCTGGTTAGCATGAATCCAATTAATTTTGACTTACTTTATTCTCCCACTCAAATTCTGCCCACATCACTCGGAACTCGATATCATTACAGGAGGCTGGAACAATGTAGTCCATGATATCTATGTGAATATCGTTCAGCACAACCACGTTTCTATCTGAGGAGGCACCGCTGACATCATATACTGAAAAAAAAGCAAGACGTCAAAAAAGACAGAAAAAACGATAATGATAACTCACTTAAAAATCAACAATTATAAATATACAAATTATTGTCAAGATTTCTTTCAATTTTCTAATTTACAGCTATCCCTTCATATTTTTTTGGAAACAAAACAAATTCTTCTCCTAGTTCCTCATGAAGCACTCATGAGCCTTGACAAAAAATTATGACTTTGCTTTGGAATGCATTAACTACTATTACTAACATGCCGCTCTTACTTACAGTGCATTCAAGAGCTCTGCGACACCCAACCTTCACTGATAGCGATCCTGCCAGAGCTCCTCTAGCAAATAGCATCTCCTCATTTCCTGCCTTATTCCATGAATCCAAGATTTGGCAAGGCGTCCTCTACGTTTTCTGCCACGGGGGACCCAATACAGAACCTTTGTAGGCAACCCGTCATCTGGCATCCTTTGCACATGCCCATACCAGACGAGTTGTTTCGTGAAAATATCATGCACTGCGTTGTTTTCGACGCCCATAATTTCACGTAAACTTTTCATTCTGAACAAGATCCTTGACACTACGGCCGATTTATGCCAGAAGTCCATCTTGGTTGCCTTAAGATTATCCTGGGACTGTTTCTTCAACTGCCATACCTTGCTGCCATAGGACATAGTGTATTCCTGTTTTGTTATCTATTATTTTTTCGACATTTTTAGATTTAAAAGCATTTGGCTGTAAATATTTACATACCTATATTTCCAAAAATAATGCCATTTTCAGTGGAGGCTACTTTCACATTTGCCTTGATATTGCAAAAATCATGAGGGGCCAAGACTACAGGCTGTGGTTTCTCAACCAACTTCAAGTCGCCCAAAGTTGCAAGCTCTAAGGTACAGTTCTGTAGAGTATCCGCTGCAATTACAGAAAACAAGTATATATTAAATTATAGCGAGAAGAGATAAGCCAAATGTAACAAGCAGAGGTGATAATCACGATTTTCAGGTTCTAAACTTATTGAAAAACTCAACAGTTTGTCTGACGTTCTGTTAAGCCTGCAATTGGACCGCATTCCCAATTTTTGCATTGAAAGCAAAAAGCGTTGCAAGAATCAGTTCAGGATTTCGAGTATCCTTCAATGAGCTAGGTCGAATCTAAATCAATCAGGACACAAACTTTCCTTCCTTGAGAGTGGTTGAAGGTAAGTTATGGAACCAAGAGAGTTCCGATTGGCAGGCGAATTGCTGCAGAGCACCCAATCATTTTAAGTATGTTTATGAGTCCGATCAAAAAATGTCAGTTGGAAAAAGAACTAGAAAAAACTAGAATGTGACCTAAACATTGTAAGTGAGAGCAATATTTTGGTGCAATAAGTTATTCACACTAACAGCAGATGGATTGCCTTCTACTGAAGGCAACTTGCCTGTCACTTGCCATTGTTGTAGTCCAACTAACAACACAGAATTGAACTGCGGTGCAGTAAATACATTAATGATTCATGAATGCAAAAGAGAAAATCAGGATTTGAATGTAATCTACAATACCACTTACAGGTCTGATTGACGATCAAGACGTCCAAAACAATATCATATTGATTGACGTGAACATAAGCTTCCGAGTACACAGGGTCTGAGAATCCTGTCAGCTGGGTCACCTTATTGAGTTTGCTTGCAGATAGAGGCGAATGTGTATCTTGCGAAGACCCACTAAGGTTGCCAGCTACAGCTTGCGTTAGGCTCAACTCAAAAACATTTTCAGTGGCTCCAAATTCCCCACCGCGTGTGGTAGACAATTGCATAAAGTTGATGGGGTCATCGGTTTGGACTTGGTTTCCTGGTTTCTCTTTGGCCTTGTCAAATGAATGAACAAAGAAGTCAGAGTTAATTTTACAGAAATTAAAGTAAAAACGTCTCATGGGCTTTTGGAAAATTCATAGAATTTCCCTAGTTTGCTGCAAACAAGTGGAATTGGATAAGTGACCTACTGTTAGTGTACTGCCTTCGCCCTAAGCTTTTGGGAGCCTCTTTAGTTGAAAAGCTCGATTTTTAGGAGCCTAATAAACTTTTGGCATAAGCTGCACTGTTTTGATCTAGGTCTACATCCCGTTAGCAAACGCTCTCGTTCTCTGCCTGCGCCGCCTTGCTGCAAGAAAGCAAGTGTGTTGAGAGCCTTACTGCTGCTCTGAATAGCCATTAGAAAAAATCAACAGAATGCGTCACCTTTTTTGACGTCTTGATGGCCCAGCCTCCCCCTCCCCCGATTTTGGGCACCAAAGTTTGATTTTTAGGTGTATTTGGCACATGGTGCCTGGGGAAGGGAAACCACTGCCTACTGTGATTGTCACTATTACTCATCAGTTTTCCAATACATAACTTTTGCAATAAATCTCATCTCTCCTTGAAAGTAATGACGAAAAATAGCAGTTTTTTAAAAACACATTTTAGAGATCTTGTGAGAATCTTCACGACATGAAATGGTATCTGAACTCAAGAATCTACTCCCTATCAGGCTTGGTTCATTTAGTAGCCTCTTTGTTTTCCAACTTCTTTTTACTAGAAAATCTATCTTGGTACTGCATGGATACTTTCGGTTCTATCATCATTGCAGAAAGTGATGGAGATATTACTCACTGTTATGAAGTGGTAGCTGAAAGGTAGTTGTCAAGTTTGCGAGTCCCACTTAGTGTTAAAGACAGAGAGAAAGAGACGTGCCTAAGCCTGCGAAGGCTCTTGATACATTGAAATACTTATTAGAGGTTAAGATTTGTTAGAATTGTATCATACCTTTTGCGATGAAGCTTCTTCCTCTGCTTTGGCGACAAGCATGGATGCTAAGGCTTGCCGGCAGTTTTTGGTGTAAATTCCAACGATAGGTGGGGCTTTTTCTGACAGCACTCGGAGACTCACCAAGAGCCTGTCAGCATCATCATTAGTAATCGCTTTGGTGGTCAAGCCTACGAAATGATGGAGAATGATTTAATTCAATGTTTCAATCCATAAATAGAATGACGATTGGACTGCATTAAACAGAAAGGAACCAAGCCACGTCAACTATCGCCAAATTTAATCGGGCGATTTAATTTTTTACATGAAAACAGCTGTGTAAATTTCAGTGAATTTTTTCCAATTTCAAAAATAGCTGATGTGGCTTGGTTCCTTTCTGTTAAACGCGGTCCAATTGACAGTTACATAACTTTACAGAAAGATAAGATCTTTAGGTTACTGAACCCACCAAATATGAGTGCATTTTGTACTCTTGGGCATTTATTCTACTAAAATGTTTCATTAATATGTTCTTCTGAAGCTGGAAAAATACTACAACCCAAATTTTGTACACATTTTCACCGCGGTTTGCGTCTTCCCCAATTCTTAACTTTCTCCATACCAGTACAGGATTAGTGAAAGACACAGCTTCCCAATCTGCTTCATCAATTTTAAAAAGTTACACCCAAAATTTTGTATCCAGATAGCCAGCCTGTCGCGCATTAAATAGTAAGTTTGTAAATTGCTGAGTACAGTAACACCATCTATAATCAAGGCTTAGCTACTAATAGTTTAATTGAAGTAAAGGATTGGAAACCTACCCGACTTTCCAAGATGCAAAATTGAAGCAATGATAAGCATAGCTTCTGACAAAAATTTATTCTGTTTCACTTTATCTTGTACCAGCTCAATATATCTCAATGCTAGCTTGGTCAGAGTTGTTCCGAGAGATGCTCCGATGAAAAAGTTTCCATCCATGAAGTATTGGCGAAGTGGTGGGCGTTCTTCTTTTTTTGTATTTCTATAACAGACAAAAAATTAACTGTGATTGAAACAGTGCTTCTGAGGACTTATTCTGTATTACTAATATTTATTTTTACATAGAACATGAAAACTTATGACTGCCAAATAGAAGGTAATTTGCATACAACCAGAGGTGCAAAATTGTGCACAGATGTGTGACAATAGCTGAAGCAAGTTAACAGCTTACCTGGTGAAGGTGAAAATATTTATTTGAATGAGGTAAGATATTGATGCTGTATTTAAAATACAAATTTTACTGGAAATAAGACACTTTTCTCTGAATTAAGTTTGTGGTTTTTCTGATGCGACAGTTTAGACATAGAGATGAAATATACAGTTTTGCACATTTAATTCATGATTCAATTAAGATACCTTTCAAATTTATTGACGCACTTTTTATATTCATTTCATGTGAGCTCAAGATCGATATTTTGATGTTAAAGCATAATATTGTAAATGAAGATACAATGCAAAACTTACGTTGTTGTGTTAAAAGCAGACTGAGTTGCATAAGTGCCATCAGAGGTGACAAGTTTAGGGGTGGAGGTGCCACTGCTAGTAATTTTGGAATGTTCGACTTCTTCACCTTTTTCACCTGCTGCTCTGCGAGTTTCATCTTCTACGATTGGAACCTGAAACACATTTTCTACTGTTTAAGAAAAGCAAAGCTATGATAAATAATATGCTTCCATTTAAGATTTTTTGGGTATTCTATGTGAATGGAGGGGGGACCTTTTTTAAAAAGAAAATACTGAGGAGGTGAAAATGCGAATAATGAAGAAAAGAGATACAAGGTGGAGAAATGGTGCTGGGTCCACACCATTTCGCGGGGAAACATTTTTGAAAAGAGATACTTACTTCACCTAATGCCTTGTTGATTTGAGCCATTACTGATTGAATATCATCTGGGCTGTTCGTGTACTCTCCAAGGACCCATAATGAGGCTCGGTGAACTCTTTCGGACTTGATGGTTGAAAATGTGTCAAGGAGACGCTGGAATCAAAAAAATACCAAATTTTGTACTGAAGGCCAAGTTGACAATTTTTTTCATATATGAGCGCTCTACCTTGGTTGCCCCTTTTTAACTAAAAAAAAAAATTGGGGAGCTTTTGCAGACTACCACTCATCAGCTTGCAAACCATAAGTTGAGAACTGTTGGTTTTTGCAGAAGTAGAGATGAAAGCACTACTTTCTTTAGCAGAACAATGTAAGCTGATACTCGGTGAAAGTGGATGTTATGTTAAACCACGTACTTGCTACTTAATATTTTCAAAATTTTTAACAAATTTATCACTGACATAAAACTTATTTAACTTACCTCAATTATGAGGGGTCTCAGATTGTCAAATTTATGAATAGCCTCACGAATAAAAACTAAAACATCTGTGGCAGCTAATTCATTTGTGTCAGAAAGGAACTCGACCAAGACAGGAATGACTGTTGCAGCAACATCCGGGAACTAAAAACAATAGAAGTGATAATTACAAGCTAAAATTTGAATATCCAAATTTTAGAGGTGAAAAAATGAGTAATACAATTGATAAAAAAGAAAAACATTGCCCAAATAAAATTAAAAATCATAATGTTAACCCTCTTTGGCATAGCGTTTCGTAACAACGTATTTTTGGGGGTTTTTAAAGATTAAAACTTTCCTCTGTAGCATCATTTTGAAAATTTTCATTAATATTCTTTTTTTGAATAACTAATTCCTACAAATTTTAAATTTTGAAAACAAATTGGTACTCCGTATCTTTTATGCAAGCTACAAGATAGATTAGTGTCCCCTAGAATTTGACATCCAAAATTAATTCATGCTATTAAGGGTTAAAGAAGACCTGTATTCAATAGTTAAGATTTTGATGATTTTTTTCTATACAGTAGTTTTGTTAGTTTGTTAAATTATTTTTGTATTTAAACGTTTAAATGTAGTATTATTTGAAACAGAAGTTTTAAATTGGAACACAAAGACAGTTCCAGACGTTAAAAATTAAGCTACACATACCTTTATGCAACATGTATGGAGGGTCCGCACAAGTAGCTGTCGATATTTTCCCGTGTCCTCATGTTCAATAACATTATGTGTTTTGGCAACCTCCTTTTTTAAGACAAGCACCATCTCTTCAATGTTTCTTGATGATACTAAATCCATTGCTGATAAAAACAAGAAAGACAATCATATTTACTGAAATTAACATTACATCCAAATTTGTTTCAGTTTCTAGATAATAATTTACTTCTTAATTTAACAGTTTACATGGGCAAAACACACAATAGTAAAACATAATTGGACTTCATTTTGCAATAAGGAGCTACAACTTCTAGCTTACCTGTAAAAGCACCTATCTACACAAGGAAAAATATGGCTTAAATGTTGTTTCTAAAATGAGCCAGAATTGTAAGTTTCTCATTGCAAAATGAAGCCCAATTACAAAAAGGGAGAAAATATATCTTAAAGCTATAAGTTACTCTGAAAGTTTGATCTCTGGACTTGGACCACCCAAGGCTAAAAACTTGGAATGATATGAATGAGTTTCCAATAATTTTTTTTTTTTTACTAAAGGGTTAATTTGCATGTTGGGAAAAGCTCTAGTAGGTCAAGCAGCATGTAGGTGTAATTGCGTGTAAGAACAAAGTCATGTAGATCAACAGTTTATAGATTGAATGTTATGGGCCAAATGTTTGAAGGTAAAAAACTACATGACCCTGCCCAAAGGCCTTTGCTAAAGCTTTCTGCCATTCAGTTTTTCATTTGCTGCAGGGCTTGGACGTGAAAATACTCCAAACTCATTTTTTTTACGACTTAATTTGAATTAAGTAAAATCTACTTATCAAATAGATAGGTTCCTCAGGCTTTAAACTTACCCAAATTCAGTGTCTTTTTGCGTACTTCAAGGTCAGGGCTGGCCAAAACGCGCAAGATGTCCATGACAAGATCTTGCAGAACACGCTCATGAGCAGGGTGCTCCTTCAAGACAATCAACCGGTCAAGTACAATCAGTTTTACATTATTGTCACTTTCTTTGACAATTAACTCTATGTAGCATGATGCTGCAGCCTAGAAGCAGATCAGAATTATCTTAGAAAAAATATGATGAAGGACAGAGGAATATAGAAGAATATAAAAAATACTAGCTGTGGTCCTGCACAACTGATTTTTACTTTGACTGAGAAAAAAATACTTAGGTAAAAATATGCGACTTGATTTGAATTCGAAACTTTTTCAAAATAAGTATTTGATTCAATTCAACATAAAAAAACCATATCCCCATAGCTCCATTTTTTAAAGTAAAAATTTAATATTTTTAACATGAGAGACAACATGAATGCTGTTCAAGTAAGCAAGCTAAGCATTTGACAGGCTAACGATGACTGTCAATACTTGGACTACTCTCCTTCACAAAAATCAACGAAAAAATAAATCTGTTGTTTCTCTTTTGACTGTGCAAGTATGTTCCTCCAAACTCCTGAGCATCTGCAGGCTCCGCTCATTTTTGCCATGGCAACTGACTTGACCAGTCGAATCTGCAGCTCTACTCTCTAAGAATATTTTTACTCTCGCAGCTGAATCTTTTTTTTTTAATTTTTCTACCCTCATAACTCACTATTTTTTCATTGACGTTCATAGTAACAGATATACTGCTCTTGAGGAAAAACAAATAAAATAAAACACAAACTTTGATTGCTGTTGGCGCGCTCGAGAGAGTTACTAATGTTCCAGCAGCTTCATAGCGTACAGCAGGACTGGTTGAATTCAGAAGATTGTAAATGCATCGTATAAAACGAGACCTTTCGCCAGGATTTGCATGACAAACCTGCAGAGGGAAAAAATATGCAATTAGGACAAAATGGATAATTCATCATTTACATGATGTAAAATGAAAAGCATGCATCAGATTAGGTAGAAAAGACAGTTTAGACAGGTATTTGAAAAATAATTTTTGAGAACTGAGTGATGGGCATAATGGGTCCAATGAAAATGAGGGAAGAATGTTTCAATAGGCCTTGTCATTAATCTATTACACATCATACAAAAATCACCTCTAATTATTCTAACATATTGGCAATGGTGTCAAGTGCATAGACCTAACAAGCTAATTAAATTAATTTATCTTTTAGTCTACAAGGTATGATATTATTCCACAAAAAGTCTCAGAAACATTTTCTCTACCTAGTTGTGGTTCGAACTGGGTTTTGACTTTGGTTCAAAAATGAGTAGGAATTTTATTTGGGTGCTCTGTCAGATGCTGGTACCAGGGAGAATGTTCATCTTACATTTATTTTATCCGAAAAGTGGCTCTTTCATCAACATTTAAATTATTTTCATTATTTCGCAAACAAGCATAACATTGCAAGGCTGTACATACATGAGCATTTAATTTTGTTGGCACTCTTACTGTAAAATCTCTTGTTATCTATCGAATAAATAATTTCTCTTGACAAAAAAAAAAAAAAAATTGTTGGCACTAACTTACTTTGTAGATTAATTCAACGATGACAAGTTGAAGAATATCACCAAAAGAGGAAACTTGATCAAGTCTAGATGCCAGAAAAGTAAGAGCACGTTCCTGATCAGCATGGAGAAGCATGAGAAAAGCATTGCGTTTGCATGACATGTCTTGCTCACTTTCAAGAAAATTAGCGATCAACTCTGGAGCATCCGGAATCAAAAACTCAAAATTCCTGGAAAGGAGAAAGATAACAAAGAGGAAAAATCACTCAACCTGTAAATCATATAATACATGCATAATAATCTTAAATTCTGATCTGATGATGCAAAGAACCTTTTTTCTGTCATTTCCATGGTACTAACCATTTCAATTCAAAGACCCCCCCCTCCCCTCCAGAGAAAAATTACCGCAGTTCCTAACATGAAAGAAAGAAACCTTAAAACTTAACCTTTTAACCTATATGCATTTCAATTAATAATGGAAAAATCTCTACTCAATATGCGCTGATGTTGGTAAGTCAGAAACAAATTTGTTCATAAGCTATAGTACTAATACTGTCATTTTTTTAAAATGGTCCCTTCACAGATTTTTTTAACTCCTTGCGTTTTTTTTCAAATTTTGTGAGTTTCACCTTTTAGTCACTCATTCTTCTCTCCAAATTACTTAGGATAAGCTTCCTCACCTCAAAAGTGATAAGGAATTTTTTAAAATAAAAATTACAGTTGTGAAAAAGTCAAATTAGTACTCCATCACTCATTGTCAGCTCAACTTTCTGAAAAATTAAATTTTCACCGCCACTTCACTTCGAAAAAGAAGTAAAGTTTACTTTTAAAAATCGACCAAGAGCACGAAATAAAGAGATACAGCCATAGATAATCTCACTTTGAACTTATATCAATACAAGATACAACAGAACATAAGGAATGCTGCAAAATGATGATAAACTCACCGGTAAATTGTAAAAATGGCTAAAACTGCATTGCGACGAACATAAGAGTGCCTATGCTCAAGGCACGTTCTGATTGCTGGCATAAGAGGTTCCAGTAATTCTGGCTCCTTCATCTTACACAAAAATCGTAGCGTTGAGCCTCTGACAAATTCATTTGGATGTTGTAAATCCTGCAAAATGTTTAGAGAATACGTCACGGATGAATGTCAAGATATTCAATTTTAAACAGGACGATTAATGATTATTTTCCTCATTTTTGTAAGTATTCAACAACTTATAAAATTCATGCTTCAGAAAATATTGAAATTATTCAATAACTATAAAAAGTCATATGGAAATTTAAAAAAAATAATTTGCCACTCCCGAAATTTTAATGGTCAGCAACTGCCAATGTGGCACAATTTAAGTGGCCAAGCTCAAGCGGGTCTGATTTGTCAAAATTATACTATTAAGCAATTTTGGTAGTTGCGGAGACAGTTTTAGAGAAAACATCTGTGATGCGTAATACCGTTTTAGAAAAAGCTATGAATAAATTGGAAAAGGACAGGTGAAACAAAATTGCGAAGTAAATCATGTAACCATGAATAATACCTCATTTTGAATGAGTTAACTCTTTTCATCTATTTCATTCTAAGATACCACTGCACAACGATAAGGAAACTGCAGAAACATGCACCATGAATGTAGTAACTTCAAAATCTTTGCTCCTGCTATATTTTTTTGAAGGGGAAAAATGATTGAAATTTTTATAAAATATTCGTCACTCACAGAAAAAATCACAGAAATTTCAAGGAAATAATTTTGAGAAGTTTTCTATTAAATACATAGACAAGTAAAGTATAGTAGGTAGTCTTTGATGTTTCAAATCCTGAAACGCTTTTCTGTGGTCTCACTGTCAACAACCTGCGGATGAAAAGAGTTGACTCATTTGAGGTAGCATTTAAAAATGTAACTAAAGAGAAAAATACAAACCTTACGATATGCGTCGCAAACCAATATCATCTCTTGCAACAATTTGCCATCAGGCAATGTTTTTGGAACTATCTCCCAAAAAATGTGGAGTAACTTCTTCATTGTATGGTCCTCAAGAGGAAGAACAAAGCGGATAATAACCATCAGAAGTCCTGGGATTCTTTCTCCATTTGCTATCATGTAGATAACTTTCTTCAGGGCTTCGATCTTTGTTCGCAAGTCTCCCTTTTCTAGAGAAAAGAACATATTCATTCAAAATATCAAATTTAAATAAAAATAAGGAATTTAATTTAGGGTAAATAATGCAAATTTTAAAGCTCAGTTCAGATGGTAAAACATTTCATTCATCAAAAGCGGACAAAAAGTTATTTTATTTCACAATTTTATGGGCAAAATTATATACTGAAAATAGATACCAAAATAGCTACCATTCAAAGAGATAGGAGAAAGAAAAAAAAAAAAGCCAAGTTAGAATATGGAAAATCAAACACGAAAAAATTTGATTCATTTACAGCTGCTGTATGATATTGTCATTGAGTATATCCGCTGGCTTCTAATTTGCAAAGATACAGCTTCTGCTTATAAAGTTGGAAAATTTTGAAAAATACTTCGCATTCAATTTTGACTTCTTATTGAAAATAAGATTTTTACCCAAAAAGAATACTCTTTCATTTCTCCCAATTTTGCCAATTTTTTGGTTGAGAATAATGTTTTTAGTTCGTATACAGGGGCTATCATCTCTTTTTGGGCAAAAAATTCAAAATCTACCAGGATTTTTGACTTTATCAATGCAGTATATCGTTGACTGGTTTGACCATGCCAGAAACCAGGACGAATCTCCTTCAGAGAAAAATAAACACAGGAAAAACAGAATTTCAGGTAAGTTAAAAAAATAAACCCACAGGCCAAAATATAATGTAACTGCAAAATTAAAGGATATTCAGAACATTGGGATAAGTAAGGAACTCAGCTCTATAAGAGGGTAAATTTTTCTACAGTATTTCTCATCACTTTCTATTTCACACAGCCCGCATTGACTTAAAAATAGTATTAAAACTTTTCCCTTTGCTTTGTAACATTCGAGTTTATGATGTAAACAAACCCTTCAATGAAATAAAAAAACAGCGATTGGAAGCATCATTGTATACTAACCGAGATCTGACTTTAGTTGCATTTCATTGGGAAACTCTGAGTCTGATGGAAGACTGATCAAGGTGTAGCACGGCTGTTCAACGCTATTTGCCATGATTGGTTTATTCACTGCAAGGAAATGAACAAATTAATTAATATTAAATTCCAGAAAAAAACAAGGCAAAAGGTAAAGCAAAGAATCATTTACCTAAACATTTTCAAGTCCATAAGTATACACCAGAAAAGGATATTGACAGTGTAAGTCGGCAATCACATAACTCGTTTGCCGTGTCTGAAAATCTCCGCCTCTATGTTATTTTTTTACGGCAGAACAAATTGACATCATTCCTTAAAATTTACGCAGAATTTTCTTTGCAAAGAGAAGAAAAATTACGGCAGTTTTTAAGAATTGCCGTTGAGTAGTTTTCCGATGAAAAAATAAAGTATGATAGGAAGCCTGTGATGTTGTGAACCGAGTTAAGTGATTGCTGACTTACACCGTCGATATAGGTGGCTCTTTAACACTTGAAAAACTCATCAACCTTTTTGATGGCTCAACAAGCAACTGAGAACCATCACTGTCTCGAGTTAAAATAATTGAAATTGAGATTGTAGATTTCTATCCAATCGGGTGATCATTTCATCATTGGTTGAAACCTGATAGCTACATCCAGAAGGACCCTCAGTCTCCTCTTCTCATTCACTAGTTTTACTGATCAAACATAGAGAAAAAAAAGGAGGGGTTTGCATTTCGGGCATCTTGGATTTTTTTGATGACGTAGGTCAGTGCGGGCGAGTTATATCATTGATTTTCATGTAGTTTGCCGAAAAAAATCGTTCTATAAAAAGTGTTTGAAATCATATCATTAATTGATTTCGGCAAAAAAATTGGATGTTATGGTCTGTTTTTCATACTTCGAATTCCGGATTTTGCTGGTGTACCTGGGCCGACCTACGTTATGGAGTAAACGATCCTCAAGATGCAAACACCTCCTTTTTTTCTCTGTGCTAATCAACATCTGTTAGGGAGCAAGACTACACCTAATTCTAGACTAATCTGCTTTGTAGCAACTACAGGTGGTATCCTACTCCTCCCTTGACTTGTCAACACCATCCGTCAATCAACAGACAACATTAGAAAAGCTGTTAGGTGCTGTTTTTTAGCTGATCCTTCAAAATATTCAGCTGTCTTTGGACTAGTTTTTCTTGCATTTAGCTTCATAAAGGATGGAACGGTGAGAGATTGGCTTCACAGGGCAGGTGCCTAATTGGTATCAACCCTCAACTTGACTGATTGCTACGTTGCTCTCTCGAGAGGAAAAATCTCTTGAGCGAGTGAAATTACGCTCCTGTTTTGGCAGAGAAAATGCCAAAACTGAGAGCGATAGGATGAAAAAGAACATCTAAATAGAGATTAAATCTGAAAATTCATACCACGTCAAATAGCATATAAACAAAACACCACTATAACCTCAAAATGCTGGAACCGGGCTGGGCATGAAAAACTCACTGAAACGCCCAAGAGTGGAATTTAAACCATTGCACTGCCGAAAAATTATAACGAGTAATTAAAAAGGGATCACTAGAAATGCGTCAAAAACTTGATAAGACCATTCAAATTTCGAAATACCGCAAGAATTCGTGAGCCGACTACGGACTTGGTTCCACGTCAGTCGGAGATATGTTTATGTTACGTTGGCTAAAGTGGTAATGTTTCTCCTCTGAAAACCCTGAAATTGTTATTGAATGAAGATTCTTTCATGAATATCAGTTTTATCCTCCAAGATTTAACAAAATTGCGTATGAAAGGTTTTAAATAATAAATAAACATTCAAAAAATTCTTAAAAGAGTAAAATATAGGTTCCTTAATTTTTCTTTATGTTTTTCTGTTGTCGGCATCCTGTCAAGCTGCAAAATTATGAATTTCCGCGCGAATTTTCAAAAACTCGGAACTCGTATCAGAGTTGCGACAGAGCACAGGGGAGAATTTTATGAGCCGCTAGCCGCCCTGACGCACGACGCACGACGCATGACGCACGACCTGCCTTTATTCATCTAGCGTTGAGAGTTCACTTATTACTTCACATGACCAGTGTGTAATTTTAAAATTCGTAAATTAAAAGAAATTAAAAAAAAAAAAAAAAAAAAAAAAAAAAAAAAAAAAAAAAAAATTACGCGATACGAGTTTCAACTCCAGGAAGCTCTCCCTGCAAGAAATCGTTCACCGGTCCGTCCACGGGCGGGGGCGCTGCGACGTGCTGCCAGCGCGAAACGCGCACTGACGCCTACAAACCTAAAGGGCTACTTCACGCATTGCGCAATGCTTGAAGTATCCCTTTAGGTTTGTAGGCGTCAGTGTGCATTTCGAGCTAGCAGCGGCAGTGCGCCGCGCCGCAGCGTGCCATAAACTTGCCCACAATTAATAGGTCAGGGTATTAAAATTTAGGCAATTTGACATCAAATTCGAAATTAGCGACTCATCAGTTAAGTACGGAACTTTCATGATCTTTCAGTCACTATGCGACTTATTTCTTCCTATTCTTGAGTCCATGGTGCACCGCGGGCGGCGGCACTCATGAAATTCTCCCCTATGTGCTCAATCGTCACAGTTGCGCATTTCATTATTCACGCATACCTACCTTAAAGAAAATTACATGTACTTTGTGGGTAAACTTATGGCTCTCATTGCTAAATTAATCGCTAAAATGCATGATCTTGATGTAGGGGTTTATGACTCAGCGGAATTTTGAATTTTAGAAATATACTGCAAAATAATTAATCCTCTATGTGCAGTTGGCTGATCGTTTTATTGTTTGCCCGAGTCCCATTCTCTTTTCTCTGTAACAATTCATAGACCCAGGCACGGATTGCAATTACATGGTAAGATTATTGCTATTAAGCCGGCGTGTTGTGTATGTTGACTATCCACTAATTGAAGGGGATTTCCTCATAGAAATTCACTGCAACAAAATTGAAATATAAGCAATTGTTTTACATCGAAAATTGTCTACCTCTGTCGCGCGTGGAACACATTTCATTGATCGTTTAAAATTGGCATTCATTGACCAAATGATATAAAAATATTGCAACTTCATCGTCAGAAAATTGCAATTCTATTGCAAAAATGCTCTGGGCGCTTCGTGGTCCAGCCAATGTAGAGTAAGATTTCCGTTGCATTGTGTCACTAGGGGAGTCCTTTTCAGATAACTTTCTCTTTTTCGCTGTATGCACGCGATACGGACTTCCGTACCCCGTGCGTACAACGGAGTAGGACAATTTTTCTGAAACGGGCTCTAAAAAAATGTCGCTCTAAAAAGTTTGCGTTACCTACTATATTCGCTCTTTATAAAAAGAGTGAATATGGAGATGAAAAAATCGGAGCGTGTTTATGAAAAACTCATATAATTTCAAGTACACATATTCGGTAAGTTACACGAGAAACAAAAATATAAATGTATCTAATTATTGTTACAGGTTTCACAACCGTTTTGACGATTCAACGATGAGATGCTAACAACAGGGTATGTACATGAAGTTGCAGTGAAAGTTGGTAATTGGATCACATTGAAATAAAATTGCCGTAATTCATGTAAACGAAAAAAGATCATTAGAGCGAATTAATTTATCATAGCTCCCGTGAATGAATGGGAGTGCTTGAAAGTAAGTTGGTTGAATGTGCTCGTTTACGTATATAAAACGTAAAACAATTCTAGCACGAAGCAATGTAATTATGACAATGTAATTATGAAAATCACCCAACTTTCCTGATCACACTAACATAACACATTACACATTATAAATTTTCCTTTTACTACGTATGTTCATTTTTTGCCACAACTTGTTCTTAAGATCGACCAGACCGATTTTTATGATTTTTACAGCTGTCAAGTGAAGATTATAGTTAGTTCGTTAATATTATAGATGAGCTCGCTCTATTCAGATGTACTCGCGTGGCCAACGGAGAAAGGCAGGGCCTTACAGGGCGCAATGCCCCCTTTGAAAGGTCGGTCCGCATATAGCGGCCAGGTGACGTATCCCCTAGTTTATAATAATCGCAGACCTAAACACATACCTACTTTCTTGTCGACATCATAGATTTCTTGTGTTAAGGTATTCCACCGTTTCTACGGTTGTTAAAAGTGATATTTTACAACAGGTGATGTAACAGGTAACATTTGGCAACAATTATTACATCTATGAGACAATTGTAATGTTTAAATACAATTCTTTATGTTTGTAGTCGTCCACAGGAAAAGGACTTTAGTTAAAAGAGGGAAAAGAGACTGAAACTAGAATTGAATTGTACATAGGATAGTTCTAGAAAAAAATTGCTATCCAAGAATATCAAACCAAACCAAAGTTCTAGCAGTTTAAAGTCCCCTGTTCAAAAACATATATGTAGTATCGAGGAAAAGCTATTCAAAATTTCAATTTTCATTGCCCAGAAAATGAATTGCTCGATTGTCATTTAACCGAACTCGACAAAAATTGTTCAATTGCCTCTATGGACTAGGATCCCTGCTCTCATGAGCGATCACATTTTATTGATCTTTTACAAAACTGTTACACTTACTTTGTTTTCAATAAATTTAATTTAAGTTAAATACTAATCAATTGATTGATTAATCGATGAATCAATTGATGTTTACATTAACTTATAGAGCAACCTGCAAATTGTAAACATATGTCGTCAAATACATTTTCTTTATTAACTCTGAAGTCGCTGATCACATGAAGGTCTCAAAATAATGTACCTATGTATGAAATAAAAAAAAATAGAATAAATAAGCAATACAAAAACATTTAGCTGTCATGTGATGTACCTATTGGATGATAGTCAATTCAGGAACAGCGTTATCATTTCTCAGAAACTGGCGTTTTCTCTCACCCTTTTTATACTCCGACAATTTTTCTCTTTTTCTGATGTGAATAAAATGTATTTAAATGCTGTTTCATAGGAATGTTAGTGTGCACAGCCTTAACTGTGATCCATAATTTTATGGTCTGCTGAAAGTCGTTTTTGAAAAATTTGAAGTTCATCCTCTGCAAATATTTTAAGTAGACTCCAAAAAAAGTGATGGGAATCAGTGCTGAAATTATTGTTGTTTAGCAGAAGATTTGGCAACATTTATTTTGACATTCTCGATGAGGGCTTGGTGCGCCGCTTAAACAATTGGAAAAATGATTTTTTCCGAGTCCTCGTCAACAATTTCTTCATTCTCGGAATTCAAGTAGTTCTTCTCTGTGACGCTGGACGTCTGGGCCCAGCTAAACGACAGCTGCTTCTTCATGCCTTTCGTAAGAGGGGGAACGTAGCTTCTTGGTAGAAGGAATGTGGAAACGTTGAACAAATCCAAAAACACTTTATAACGATCGCTGAAAGAATAGCAAACGCAGAAAAAAGAAGAAAAAATTAGGTAGATGTAAGAATAAATTTATGTAGGAACCTAAATATTTTTAAAGCAAAATTGTTTGCACCTTGAAAAATATTTTTATAACACTTATTTTTATGGCTTTATTTTATTTTATTTTTATCACTTTATTTTATTGGTTTTAATGGCTTGATGTTCAATCCATTTTTTCATATTAAGAGAATTAGAGCCTCTAGTGAATGAGCAATAGCGTTTGGTGACTATAAAGTTATGAGAAGCAACATGGATACGAAGGGGGCATGGAGGTTGTTTCTCCTTCAATTGCAGGGGTAGGCCAAAAGATATGCCCCTCGCAGCCCTAGCTATGTGTTTTGGATTAACTACAGATCTCGTCGTGCAGTGAATAAATGATGTTAAATTTCACACAACGATTTCAATGCTAATTTTGTTTTTAGTATTAAGTTTCTGCCATGATGGGTAAGATACTTGTACTCTAAAAATAAGAAATCCCCTCAAAGCTAGTGAGTCCTACTACATCGTGAATATCATCCAAAAAAGTAGCTTACCTCAGAGTCGAGCGAAGGTAATGGTATCCTGAGGATCCTCCAGTTCCTAAATTTTGCGAGCCTATCATTCTTTGGACCATTATGACGTGATTATCTGTGGAAAGAGAGGTTTGAAAATGATAAAAACTGATTCCTATGTAAATAAAAACGGTGTTTTAAAAAGTAAATGAGCACTTAGAAAGTTATCTTATTATACCAATACATTACTTCACTTCTTCTGTTTTTTCGAACTTCCGTCAACGAAAATTTCATCGTCTTACATCCTTTCTAAAGGTTGAAGCAAAGCCCCACCAGTTAGTTTTGCATGGCACGGACGCTCGGCGAATTTCATTTTAACGTCTTGAAACAACTATTTCGAGCTCTATGGACGTCCGTGTTGCATACGCACGGAAATGAAGGCAAATTGATTCTCATGCACTCACCACTTCACCAGATACGCGGCGCGGCAGCAGCGGGTTGCAAGGCGAGAATCCAAAATGTCGGAGGCCATCAATACTTCGTATATATTACTAACACATCCACGAACAGTTGCACACATGCGCTGTGTGCTTTAGTTTTAATATAGCGATGTGTGCAGCATTATTTGTGAAAAAACATTATTCTCGCCTGAGAGATATTAACGTAGTAAACGAAGAATGGAAGGCACTCAATCATTTCGAATACTCTCGTAATACAGCTCATCACCGCGCCGCGCCGCAGATGAAGCGGTGAGTGCCCGATGAGTCAAAACGCCTTCACTCCCATGCGTATGCAACACGGACATCCGTAAAGCTCGAATAGTTGCATCCAGGCGTTATGATAATATTCGCTGATGTTCGTCGCATGCGAAACTAACCGAGGGCGCTTTGCTTTTCTCTCACACGTCAACTTAATCGAGGCAGTGGATGCGAAAAGCGCACTTCTCGATTGCAGTGTCTCAGAATCTCAATTGCTAATTAATCCCTCGGACTTCTCCAAGAGAATAATTAACAATTGAGATTGAATATAATGTGTGCTTCTTCCAGAATTCTTTCCATAGGAAATTGTAGAATCATAAGGAATATTTAGTTAAATTTTTAGTGAAATGGATGCATTCACTTTCCTCACAATGAATGAAATATTAGAGGAGACTCTGAAACACTGCAATCGAGAAGTGCCCTTTTTGCATCCAGTGCCTCAATTTCAGCGTGCCTATCGTGCCGATGAAGTAAACTATTAGTGATTCTTTTAAATTTTACTGATCATTTGTCTTGTGCGGGTCTCCAAACGTATCATTGATGATTGATTCTATCGCGACATTATTTACGTTTCTCAGTTCGATTACGGCTCATCATTTCGGGTGGATTTTGGGTATGAGTGGAACTTACAACGCCATTTGGTGATGAGGGAGTCTATGTCCATGAGGAGGGAGAGGATTTGGAAGGGCTGGCTGAAACGGGGCTCGTCGCGGTAGAAATTAATCATGATGGCGCCCTGGAGCGCCCCGTGGGAGAAGCGCCTCTCGCCGCGCCCGACCATGGCGTGGTGGATCTTCGGGTCGAACACAGAGTCGAAGATGAGCTTCCGCTTTTCGTAGTCCGCCATTCGCTGCTTGCTCTCTGCTTCCGAGCTGCATTCCTGAAATTACCCGACGTCAAATTAGGTGCGTTTATCATCAAGAACGCAATGAAAATGGAGATGGTGCATGTGTGAGGAATTTGCAATTGGACCACTGATTCTTATGTAAAAGTTCGCGAGAAACACGATGGTGCCACTGGTTTCCTCTAAAATCAACTCCCAAGCTCAAAAGAAGCGCTCTAGGTTGAGGTTGTAATGGAGGGTATATCCCACGCTATCCTGAGAGCCCACCTCTACATCATGACGAACTCTCCATGCAAAGATAGGGAGCAAATACATCAGCAGGGATGCCGTGTTTCGAGATTTAAAGTCCCCAAATAAAGTGGCAGCCCTGTCAATGTATTTGCTCCCTATCTTTGCATGGAGAGTTTGTCTTGACGTAGAGATGGACTCTCAGGATAGCGTGGGATATCCCCTCCGTTTTGGCTTCATCGTGTTTCTCGCAAACTTTTACATAAGAATCAGTAGTCAAATTGCGAATTCCTCACACCTGCAACATCTCCAGTATTGTCCAAAGCCTACTTATTATTTAAGACAAAAAATTTAATGTAAAGACTATGTGGTGAATCAGTGCTTGAATCGGCTCGTGGAAAAAACTGATTGTGTCCATTTTCCCTCCTACTCAGAAGACTGGAGAACTGGACAAGCCTTTAGGGAAATTCTTACAATCAATTGCATCAAAAGCAGCGGTGTGGCGTGCTTTGCGATAAATCGATTGATCTGCTATTTAAACCTATGGGAACGGATCGATAAACAGGGTGTTCGTAACGAAAACCTTGATAATCGATTCTTTACCATAGCTTCAAATAGGGAAATATCGATAATCGATCATTCATGCTCCGCCACACTGATCAAGAGCTCTTAATGAAATTAAAAGTGCAAGATTCGACCTCGAAATCAGGGGCTTGGAAGACAAGTGGGACGCACCAAACACGCAATTTTGCCTGGAGCAGTGCAATGCTGAGAGTGATGAGAACGAGGAATTGAGATGAAAAGGAGAAGCCCTCGGCACAATGGTCGGCATGTAACACATATCAGCGCCTACAAGACTGCATGAATACTTCACGCATTGCGTCAAACACAGTGCGGTCAGCGCGGCGCGCGGCAGTAGAAGTTAATATTATGAAACCACATTTATGTTTGTTCTTTCCTAATTTTTTCGTTCATCTTTTCGTTCATCTCTTATGAAAGGAAGGCCTCGTCCACACAGAGATTGGTTTACGGAGCTTAACTTTCGCGCAAAGTTCTGTGAAGTTTTGCTAGCAGTGTTGACAGGGCTTTCGCAAAAAATGTGTCCAACACGAATAAACGCGTCCTATTCACCTCTCCCCCTCTCCCTCCGGCACGCTCATTTGATTGTTTTTATTGATGTTTCAAAAAGCATGAGAAGGAGGAGGCAAAATACAGGCGGCCCGCATGGGCGGCAAGTAGGTAAATCCAGCCCTGGAGATGACTAAAACTTTTTATGCTCCTCGTCCCCCCCCCCAAATAATTTCATACTGTCAACTCACCAATGCGGAATCCCTTAACGCGTTCAGCATTTTATTGACAGCGTTCTCATACTTGGACCAGAAACCGAAGCCATCAGCGTTGAGACCGGGCGTCCGCTCCAACCATTTTTGAACTAAATGCATTAGATTGGGCTCCGTCTCGGAAGCTTTGATCCGATCCAGGGCTTCCTCGTCGCCGCCGAAAACTTGAGCGTAGTGTTGGTTGTAGCGAACCCTGTGTTCCTGTTGGGAAAACAAGGAAGAAAGAAAGAAAAAAATGCGGATATCTCAAGAGCAAAGAATATCGGAGCAAGACAAAGATCAATGCAATGAATCTTTCGTGAGGGTCGTTTTCAGCGAATGGGCCAAAAGTTTTGTCACCAATTTTTATTTTTTATCAAATTTATTTATTTCTTCTTCCTATAGGGTCCACTAACAGGATTGGCTTAAGCATTTCCTGAAAGGAAAAACCTCGTGGTGTTCAATGCTGACTCGTGCAGCGTCGCACAGTGGACCGAGTCAATTAGAAAGGTCGGACATGAAATTTTTGACTAAAGCCGCAAATTTTCATGTTTATTTCGGTACATTTCAAATTTCAAGGGGTTCTATTAGAAGAAAATTTCACGAGGAAAACCAATGGGATCACTTTCAGAACCTGAAAATTTTGTATAAACGGAGTTAAGCTTTTAAAGTGTCCAAATTTTGTCCGACCTCTCGTATAGATTCGATCCACTGTTTGTCGGCAAAATGATGGTCAAAATATGTCCATCTTTTGGCCTCATATAGCTGAAAATTACCCATAAGTTGATACTGAAAGTGGCTTGTAATTTTAAAATCCACTAACGTACCTGCTTTAGGCCAAGTTTATTTTCTAGGAGTCTAAACTGAAGACTTTGAAAGCCTGAGGCTGGACATAGGTAATCTCGAAAGTCCATAAAATCTAAGGGTGTCATCGTTTCTAAAATCATGACTTGGTCTACGAGCAGCTGAAACAGATACAGTGGTGGTAGGTTAGGCGCAGTATTAGGGCTAAGAAGATAAATCAAAAATCAATGAATTAGCTAATTTTTTCTTTTGTATGATTTTAATTTCTTTAATTATTCTCTTCTTTCTCTAAAAATTCCAACTATTTTAAGAATTGTAGTAGTTTTCCGTTTAAAAAATAAATAATGACAGGAAGTCTGCGACGCCACAAACCTAGATTACCTATATTGAGAGAGTATGGCCACTGGGCCCCATGGAGAGGCTTAGGACCCAAAAATGGCGGTGCTTTGTTTTGGTTTTTGTGGATGGGAGGGGGGTCATTGCCAACTTTTGACGGTTATCACCAACCGCACTTGCTGCCAACCTTACTACATCTAAGATAATTTTTCTCGAAAATTGCACACGATTAGCCTTAAAAATATGTAAAGAAGTCGCAATAGTGCATTTGGGTAAATTTCTCGTTACAATAAGCAAAGAAAACTACATTTTGAGTCATTTTGCATTACATTAATTTATGGCGTCCGCCATTTTTGGGCCCTAAGGGCTCCATCCAGCCTAAGATGGCTGAGCCAATCAGAGGTGGTAACCCCAGTGGCCATACTCTCTCAATATAGGTACTCTACACAAACCGAGTTATGTGATTGCCGACTTACACCGTCGATACGGTCAGTTTTGGAACTTTTTGAGGAGATAAGTGGGTCATGATTTGCGCTCACTCATTCCCCACTATCCACCCCTGACTACCCCTGACACGTATGAAGCGCTGGCGTCGCGCCATGAAACATCGAATCTGAAAGTCAATGTCTGGGAAAAGGTGGTTTATGTAACCCGCATTGCTGTGACCGACGACGGCTGTCGGCGCGGCATTACGTAAACACAGGAGTGCGAGTTGCGAGGATACCGTAAGCGCTGAAACTAGATACGTATCCAGGTCGACGCTTCATTGTCCCAGTAAGAAATGAAACTCGGTTGAGAAGTCACAGTGCTGCCACCTGCCGGACCAACCCCCTGTCATGGCGAAAAATTCACCATCATGACCAACAGATGTGCTATACATGAGCCCCATCGTCGTGGAGAGGGAATTTCCAAATAATGCCTCAAATTACCACGCACACATTTCGTCGTTCCCCAACAAAAGAATGTAACTAAATCTCAATATGGCCAAATTTCTCTTTGCAAAATTCATTTTTAACAGGAGAATCTTGGGCATTTCTAGCTGAAAATTTTACTGCAAATCTCATACATGTACCAAAATCAGAACAATTTTCGACAAAACTAGGATCGACTCTTTTTCGTAAAAAAGAAAAAAAAAAAAAGAAAAAAAAAATAAATTGATTGAGTCGATTTTGCAATCTTAGAATGAAGTTGCGTCCCTTCCTCCGGGAAGCGACAATTTGAGCCGATTTGTTTTGCGTAGGGCGTAGGTGCAGGAGGACGGTTCAAAATTTCCGCAGACAGTTTAGAACAAAACGCTGCCGAGAATATCTTCATGCACAATTTACTGACTTTTGTTGGTCACAGCAAAGAAATTCGTCTTTCAAAACGCGACAATTGACTTACGCGTCATTTGCTTAAAACAATTTATTGGCATGTCAGAGTTTTCATGACGTTTCATGGTGCTCATCTTCAAGCTCTGAGTCAGGTAAAAGCCCTCCCTGTCCCCTCTGACAATATCTCCCAGTTCCACTTAGACAGTAAGTCCTGATGACGAGGCCAGTGCGCCTTCATATTCTTGCGTATGCAACTCGGACATCCATTAAGCCGGAATAGTTGCATCCCGACACCGGAAATAAATCGGAGCCCCACAACCCAACAACCGTTGGGCTGACCATTAAACACAAATTAGTTACCTACATGCGAAAAGAGCGGTGATACACTAGTTTCACTAGTTTCGGTATTTTAAACATGTAAACGTTAAAATATCCTTTTGCTGGATCAGCATGCCTCGGCCAAATCTACGTCTTTTATTACGGCGAAAATGTAGGTATCAGTTGGCTCAGATGTTGGGCTTAGCTGTGGAGGTTTTTGTGCAAGTGAGTTTTTAAGTTTCTCCAATTAGTTTTAGTTTTTCAAAACTTTTTGAGCTTTATAGTTTTCAAAATATTGATTAAGTTTTTGAAGGTCTCTAACATTTTTTTTCAAATTGTAGTATAGATATGAAAGTAGATAATGTCAAAGTATACTTTAGATTTTGACTAAAGTATAGTAAGACCTGTCACAAAACTATGGGTGAATAACTCGGAAAGCACGAGACTGTGCAACTTGATTCATTGTCCTTCATATTTTCCGCTTTTAACGCGAATGTTTCAGACGTAAAGTTTATTTTTGGTGCGTTGGCAACACTGGTGAGGGTAAGGCTTTCCTAACCGCCCACACAAATCGAGAGATAACTCAGCTGGCACTAATCAGGCGAACTTTCCGCCAACGCCACATAGTCCAGGCAATATAGGATTTTTGAGGGAAAGTTTAGTCGAACTAGCAATTATGGGCTAACTTTATGTTTTTTGGGTCGTAGAATCCGAATTTCAACTTGCCTGACAGATCCGACCCCTCCCCCGGCCGCCATTTTGAAAAAACGCCTAAAATTTACGGTTTTTCCCCATTTTTCGCTCATAACTTTTTTTCTGTTCAAAATATCGGAAATCTCGTCACTTCTGTGGAAAGACGATTAAATTTGCAAGAGATTGGTGTATACATATGTACACTTAACTTGAAAATAGTGAGAATGGGAGCGCGGCGAAGGCAGCGGGAGATATCGATTTTGCGCCATTAGATACGAGGGTCATCCAAAAAGTAAGGTTCCCTACCTTGTATCTTCCGAGCGAAAAGAGATAAATCAAATCGGTAAAAAAGCACATATTAGGCATGCTCTAAGCTTTAAAACAAGCTCAAGTTTTTGAAAATCGGTCAAAGAATCTGCGAGTAAACTTAATTTTACTGAGACAACCTCCTGTCGCCGCGTGCCCACCTCCGGGGTCAGGATGCATGGAGAATCGATTATTGAAGACTCGGGTTATCGCCTCTATACATCACATCAACAAAGAATTATAAAGTTTTCATTGAGTAGGCCTTATCTTACTTTTTGACGTAGTCCACACATCTTTTTTGACATTTCTGGTATTATTACAGCAGCTTCTTGATGCCTTCCGCGTAGAAGCTTTCGCCTTGACTCCAAAACCAGTCATTGACAGCGATCTGCACTTCCAGATCAGTTGCTTTGCGTAGGGAAATTTTCCCCCAATCCTTCAAACTCTCTTACTTTAGCTTCATGTGACTTTCAATCGTTCCCGAGCGGAAAAACTTCCACGATGGAAGCGATTTTCAACCGATTCAGAGGTACAGATAGCTGTCAATGACTGGTTTCAGAGTCAGGGCGAAACCTTCTATACGCGGAGGGCATCAAGAAGCTGCTGTAATGATACCAGAAATGTCAAAAAAGATGTGGAGACTACGTCAAAAAGTAAGGTAAGGCCTACTCAATAAAAACTTTAAAATTCCTTGTTGATGTGATGTATAGAGGCGATAACCCGAGTCTTCAATAATCGACTCTCCGCGCATCCTGACCCCGGAGGTGGGCACGCGGCGACAGGAGGTTGTCTCTGTAAAATTAAGTTTACTCGCGAATCCTTTGACCGATTTTCAAAAACTTGAGCTTGTTTTAAATCTTAGAGTATGCCTGGTATGTGCTCTTTTACCGATTTGATTTATCTTGTTTTGCTCGGAAGATACAAGGTGGGGAACCTTACTTTTTGGATGGGTACTTAACACCCTTTATCCCTGCGACCCTTTACGTGTAAGTCATAGTATACTAGGGGTTATTTCAATGTATTATTTTATTAATCCCATTACATGAATGACTGGTTACGGATGTAGACAAAATCAAAAATATTTTCAAAATGTGGACATGTTTGATAAGTAAGTGAGTTAGTCCAATCGT
>NW_017547247.1:433091-443352 GCF_001854935.1 Bemisia tabaci
AGTTTTTGCGTCTCGTAATTTATGGACGATCCTCATGACTGACCAATAAATCATCTTCAACTAAAAAGAACTTAATGAAACTTACGGATGTGCAGCTGTGTTGTGGTAAATGTGTCATGATTAGTCGAAAGTCACCAAACCGAATTTCTTATGATATGAACGAATTTTTGGAGAAATTATCGAATATTTTTTGTAAGTGTCATGAAAAAGTTGATTCACAATTCAATTTGCCTAGTTTATATTTTGTAGTAGTGTTTTTAATTTTGATATTTTGTGATGTGAGAGGACACGGGAACTGAGAGATGCAAAACTTACCATGTTGTGACCAAAAATTCCCCGAACTGAATCTAGTTCGTGAATGATTTGTTTGAACCATAATTCATAGGCTGAAATCAGAATTTACACAATCAAATAGGTAAAATAGTAAAAAGTGCCACACTTGAACTACACAAACTTTGATCGCATAGTGGAAATAGGCTAATCAAAAATAGCAGAAATGTAGCATAGAAGCAGATTGGCATTAGCGGCTCCCCCTTGTGTCGGGAATTTTTCCTATTTGAGGCAGTTTCGCCAAATAGGAATGTACTTCTCGCCATTTTTCATTGACCCTAAGAGAATTTAGCTCACTCCGAAGGAAGTCTATCTCCTCCCCTGAGATTTCTCAGGAAAAACACCCCTGCGCATTTGTGCTGGAAAACCTAGCCATGGAAGTTTTTTCCTGAATCATAAATTGTACTCTATCTTTGATTTCATTATTTCTGATCGCAAGTTTCAGCTATTGATATTTGTGATTTTGCGAGAGACGTCCCTTGTATGCGACGAATGCGCGTTCTGCTGAGCCTGTTACGTCATCGCTGATAATATCTTTTCCCTGACCAAGAGAAGGGAGCTCTATATGTATACTATTGGATAGCGGTGTTGCTTTTCCTCCTTCACTGCCTATAGGCATGAGAGGCCATATCTAGTGCTTCGTTTTTTTTTCTATTTTCCATAAAGCTGTGGTAAAAAAAAAGTCACCAAAGTCAGCCTGTAGGTGTTGAAATTAAATCAAATCTATTTAGGTATTTTTTTTTAACTTTTTACATTTTTTTTAAAGAAACTCTATGAGCATAAGTAGTGTGAATTTATGACAGCCAATAATCCAAAAGTAAAACCTTTATTTTACACGAGAGGAACATTCCTTATACCTCCCCTCCTTGCATGTCAAGTGCACACGCTCTTACGTGTCTATATGTATAACTTATCAAAACTAATTCTACTTCCGACAGTTCAAAATGTAACGATTTACCTTGATGGGTGATAATAAAGAGGTGTTCGTCATGGACAGGTTTGTTGTATTCTGCGCTAAGGGGCCTTTGTGCTGAAAGAAGCCTATCTAGGCGTAGGTACTCCGTGTAGAGCATGCCTTTCTTGCGGCAAGGGCTGTCTCCATTATTTTTCCTGAAACAAAGTTGTAATTTCTTACTGGATCATAAGAGAAAATTCAGTCTTTTTTTCTTTTTTTTTTGGTGAAAGTACATTATTACTATTCTCTAGGCTTTCAGATAATTTAAGCAGTGGCGTGGCGTGCTTTGCGATACATCGATTGATCTGCCATTTAAACCTATGAAAAAGGATCGATATGTAGGGTGTTTGCGATGAACATCTTAATATCGATTCTTTACCATAGCTTCAAATGGGGAAATATCGATAATCGATCATTCACGCCTCGCCACTGAACTTCAGACTTTTGAAGTATTATGTAGCTTTATCTGAGTATCAAATCGATTTGGATTGAGGAGTCACTGCTAAGGATGATTCTATGGCCAAAGTAAACTTCTTTCGACGATTTTCTAGGATCTGCGCGGTTTTTTTGTTACGTTAATTAAGGGGCTTGGAAGAGAAGACGCATAAGTGAAGTTTTTGAGAAGAAATGAGATATTGATTATTTAAAGTAAAACTAGTCTTAATGCACATTCTGTGAAAAATTTGCTCCCAAATTCCAATTTTCAAGCATCAAAAAGTCAGTTTGAACTTTCTCTCCGCCATTAGGATCCACGGAATTTCGAAATTTCAAAGACTTATTTCTCGAGATAGCAAAAACCTCAATCGCGACGGAAAGTTGAATTGCAAGCCCGAGTCTCATCAAACATGGCGTTATTTTACATAACCCATTCGTGTAATTATCGAGATTCAATTGTTGCAATCTAACTTAGTTTTCCAATACAGAGCGGTCGACGCGGAACGCATATTTGCGCCCACAAACCTAAGGAATACTTCAAGTATTGCGCGTCAGGTACAATGCTTGTAGTATTTCTTTAGGTTTGTAAGCGCTAAAATGCGTTTTGCACAGGCCGCACAGTGATCGGCGCGATTATTTAATCACTCGGAGTCAGCGTTTTTCAACTTGTTGTTACGAAGTTTTAGTACACTCTACATGGATTATTGTCCTAAACACTTTAAATTAGAAAGGCGGAGACAGGAATCGCAAGAATTTCTCACCACTCTGGGGGAATACCTAACCAGTGGTTTTATAGGTACTCATGTGCCTACAAAAAAACACATGATTGTGTTCGAAAAATCAGGGGAAAAATTTAAAAAAAAATCCCATCTTATCGATAGCCACTCGAGACTTAGTGTAAAAAGATACTTGGATGGACGATGATTTCAGGCAGGCCTGGGTGAGGAAAAGGGAAATATTGAAGAGAAATAGGGTATATTCTAGGGTGAAAGTTCTGAAAGACTGTGATTGGGTTCAAATATTGAGATTTTACATAATTTTTATAAAAAATGTTTAGTTTTCCCTTCACAAAAAACAACGGTTCAAGGGGTCCTAAAGATGAAGAACTGGTCAATTGTCGATGCAGGGCAGGTCTGATGAACTTCACGAAGTTAAGAAGATGTTACTACTGTCTACGTCCATAACAAGCTACGTCCATTCTGAATCAAACGTGATTAAGTTTCCTTATGCTCTGACTACAATTACGAGGAAATTGATGATATTGTTACTTTCCTTGTTTTCCCTATTCAAGAAATTATTGATGGACACTGCATATTGAGTCATTTGTTGAACATCACAACGTTATTGTGGCCAAGTTTGGACCTACTGCGTTTGCACCGATTGTTAAAAATTGACAGAAGACGTTGGTTCATTTTACATGGATTTTCCCCCTAATTTTTTTAGATAGTTTCATCGCTTTACCCCTGCTAATGTGATCACAGTGTTTTCTCTCTAATTTTCAATTTTATACCTCCACGTTTCATAATAAGGGTCTTGAAGGACAAGGAGCATATAAGTGCAGTTTTTGCTATTTCGAGAAAAATGTGTTTGAAGTTTCAAAATTGAGGATCCTCATGGTGGAAAGATAGTTCAAATTGACTTTTTGATGCTTTAAAAATGGAATTTGGGAGCGAATTTTTCGCAGAATATGTCTCAAGACTAGTTTTACTTGAAATCATCAATATCTCAATTGTTTTCAAACACTGCACTTATGTGCCTTGTCCTCCGAGCCCCTCAATTGGTTTAAACATATTTTTGTATTTTTATTTGATTTTCAAAATTTTCAATTCTCTTATAGTTACAACTCCTACAAACTCTCGATCATTGGCTGTTGTATGTAGTTTTATGTTTCCTAATTATCTTGAAATAAAGTTACAGTTTAAAGAATTTATGACAGCTGTGCAGTGGCGTTATAGAGGGGGAAATCATTTACAACTATGTCTCATACACTTTATTATGGTCACTGTTTATAGATACGTTTAATGAATTTATGTTTTATAAAGTATCTACTCAAAAAGTCAATTTTTTAGTTTCACCCCTTAATTTCATTCGATCACTATTCCGTGGGATCAAATCCTCATTTATTTTAATTGAGTCTACTACAAATTTTATTAGTTTTCATTCTTTCAGAAATAGACTGCTAACTTCTAACTTGTCTGTGAGTATAATTCATTCTGGCCTATTTATATGTATTTTGATTTATTCCTCAAAGGACGATATCAGAAAACTATAAAACGAACGATTACGAATCGACCATACTTAGGTATTTCTCTCGTCCTCATTTAATTTAAAAATATCCAGTTCCTTGTTCCCTTAATGTCAACGTTCTTCCCTTTTTATCGACCATATTTTTCTATCTTGCCCAGAAACCCATGCTACAAGTATAAAAATTAAAATCATCCCCCTTCAAACATCCAGCCTTAAAGCTCTGATGATCCAAAAGTAATTACTGAACTTTTGAAATTCCAGCAAGTAAATTTAAAAATTCCAGCAAGTAAATTTAAAAATTCCAGGTAAATTCTTAGTCTTCGGCGTAAATAGCTTGGTTGCTGATCGTCGCACAGCGGAACCAGTCTTTGGAAGAAGTCGGGTATGAAATTTTTTGACAAAAGTTGTAAAATTTTACGTTAATCTTGTCACAATTTTAAGTTTAAGGAGTGGTTTATTCAGAAAATTTCACGAGAAAACCAATGAAACTACTTTCAAAACATCAACAATTCATACTAATGAAAATATTCGGGCATGAAGTTGTTAAATCATGTCCGACCTCCCCCATCGACTCGATCCACTGTGCGTAGTAAAAAATTAATTGACGAATAACTCATTCCGTGGGACTAAAATGTCTGATATTCCATACTAGATTATTGGTTACGAGACAGGTAAGGGACTCGAGGTGCAATAGCAGAGTAATGTGCTGATGGTGAAAATTGTGTACCTAAAAGGGCACGAGCCATCTCCTTCCTCTAAAGCCATCGGACACCCAATCTCACTAATATCCACCGTGGTCGACCCAACTCTCCACTACGCAGCTCCGCCGGTCTTTGCTCAACGGTCGCTGGAACTTTAAGCCCGTTTCTAGTTAGCTGTCTCCTCCTCTCCTGCACCCTCTCCACCCTCTCTGCCACCTCTCGTCCTTTTCCCGATGGAAGTAGACAGTTGACCATACCTGGGACTCGCGCGAGAATTCAATTCCTCTGTTACTTGCCCTGCAACTGAGAAAATTTTCAAACCAAATTTTTCATCCATTATGTCTAAAATTGACGCATTTATACCAAAAGAAAGTAAGTAGGTGCAAATGTATGAAATCAAATTATCTATATATGTACCACGCAAACCCGTTTCACATAAGCCCATTTTGAGTCCATGCATTTTCACATATCGACGGCGTGAGTCCGCAACCACATATCTCGTTTGCGGTGTCTAAAAATCTCCGCCTCTATGTTATTTTTTTAAAGGAGAACAAATTGACTTCATTCCTTGAAGTTATGCAGAATTTTCTTGGCACAGAGAAGAAAAATCACGGCAGTTTTAAAGAATTGCCGTTGAGTAGTTTTCCATTTAAAAAATAAAGTATGAAAGGAACCGAGTTATGAGATTGCCGACATAAACCGTCGATATACAGTAAAAGCTCGCTAAGTCGAACTATGGTTAAGACGAAAAGCCGATTAAGTCGAATTTTTTTTTCGGTCCCCAGACACGTCCGTAAGCTAAGTGGAGAATCGGGTAAGACGAATTGCCGCTTAATTCGAATTTTTTGTCAGTTCCTACACAGTTCGACTTGGCGAGCTTAGTCCCTTTTGGCAAAAACACGTCCAAGTACAATAAATAAGTGGATACATTAGGTCAAGTTTGATATAATTATACCTTGGATACATCAGAAATTTGGTCACAGACAGAGGTACCTGCCATGCAGGGTAAACTATTTGGAGTTTCATAAAAAATCACAATTGAAGGTAAAAAGAAAAAACCCCTCTTAGCAATATCTAGAGAAATGAGTTGCAAGCCGTTTCCCAAAACTGCGCCTTTTTATGGGAAACCGCAAAATGTCATAATTAGGAGTGATTGGTCCAGGGGGGGGGGGGGNGGGGGGGGGGCGATCGCCCCCTCCGATCACCACCAGATCCCTCCTCTGGTGGGGGCGATCGTCCCCTATTCTTCGGCCAGAAAAGCTCCGCAATTGTATCTCTTGGTTTTTGAAGAAAGCTCAAGCCTCCCAGGTCCTATTTTGAACCTTGTTGCTCTTCTATTCCAACAAAAAGAGCCACAATCATCCTCTCGGAGAGGCGTGATGCGTGCCCCTCTTAAAAGCAGAAGCAGTCCAACCTATTCATAACTCTAGCAAAGTTTGAAATTATTGTACACTTTTTATGCACAAATGGTCATAAAATATTTCTGTTAGCATTACCAAGACGCCAGCTTGGAACTCAGCAATATCAACATCTCAGTTTTGAGTTTTTATGGGCGCCCTAAAGTTCTCTTCTTCCATAGTCGGCACATATGAAAGTTTTATTTAGCAAACCTTTAAAGTCTTCAAATTTTATTATTTGCTTGGTAGAAAATCATTAAGTTTCTCGTAGATGGACATTGATTAAAATCTGGGTGCTGATATCAATACTTCTGGTAAAAGTATATGCCCCATGAATTGCGATTTGGAATGAGGCTTTATTAAAATAGCGTGTCGTTCAAATTATTTGGAGTTGAATAAACTCGTACCTATAGTGAATTCACCCCTCTCAGTTAATAAGGAACCCCTCTTTTTTGGCCTCTTTTTCACGGTTCCCTCGAGTGGAAGTAGCGTATTTCAGTCCTGTTAGAGGTAGTGGCGAGGCGTCAATAATCGATTATCGATATTTCCCCATTTGAAGCTGTGGAAAAGAGTCGATTATCAAGGTGTCCTACGCAAACACCCTGTTTATCGATCCTTTTCCGTAGATTTAAAGGGCAGATGAATCGATAGATCGCAAAGCACGCCGCGCCACTGGTTAGAGGTCATCCACTCCGGCTCGTAGTCGTATGCACTCCTCTTTTTTTAAAGTCAATTTTTGCGAATGCGGACCACTATTCTCAGTATCCGGTGTCCATTGATGCTGCGCTAAACATATTTCCCATGACCCAAACTTTACCGCCAAGGAGTCGGAAACCACAACGCAACTCCCGAGGCCAGCGTTACGCTCTTTACGTAACATCACTTCCGTTTTAAGTTTCAAAAGTGCGCGCCGTGATATCACTATTTCAGGGAGTAGCTTCAAATCATTGAGAAAAATATCAAGTTCGTAGACTGGGGAGTGGCCTTCCATCAGAAGCCCGCGCATGGTGAATGGTGCAATGTTAAGGTGAATTAACAGGTGAGTATAAATCGGAAGTGTGCGTGAATTGGACGTATGTCTATCAAAGGAACTATGTGTATTAAGACATGAGCCCTGCGATCCATAAGAATATGTGCATAACAGGGCTCACGTCATAATGCACATATAGTAGTCCCGTTTGATAGAAATACTTCCAATTAGCAATTAGTTGTGATGAATTCAGTGATTTCAGACGTATTTATCAAGAGAAAATGAAGCACAAACTTTGTCACGTCTCTAATACCTACTAAGCACAAAATTGGACTGCATTTTGCAATTTGGAACTATAAATTTTGGCTCTTCTGGAAAAACACTTATGTGCATAGGAAAACTAATGGCACATACGTTGTTTTTAAACCGGGCTAGAATCTATAGGTCCAAATTGCAAAATGTGGTCCAATTGATGTTATTGGAAAATTCTACAAAGATTGTGTCCTCCCAGAATGTTGTCTTTTTGGTGCATTTCCTACGACGTTAATTGAGATTTTGAGACAGAAGTTTCAGTGGACGAGTACCCCATTTCATTGCAGCCTCACCCAGTGACCTCCCAGCCTTACCAATGACCATTTTTGGTACCATATTGATTTGGTCCAACTTCGTGCCACGTTAGTGAGTGAGGCACAGTATCATGAGCTGATGCCAGCACAGTGCAATGTTAAATGCAGTACCATGTTGAGATCGGTAAGTATATGTTACCTTTACGGGAACAACAACCTCACCATACTGCAGATCTCAACATCGTTCTGTGTCGAGAACATGTTGACGCCGTGTTAGCGACGACATGGTACCGTGTTAGGCCATATAATACACATTTAAATTTACGTGAATTCATAATAAATTCTTATTTTCTTTTGTACCGTGAACGTTTATATAATGAAATTTCAATTGTTAAAAAAAAAAGAAAGAAAGAAAAAAAAGTCATTCCGTAATTCAAAAAGAGGTGAAATTCAATCCAAACAGCTTTTACATACACTCCAAAAAGTCCCGGGCTAATTAGTCCCTTTCAACCTTTATCCGCTGGCGATTAGTAATGACTGAGTCGCAAAAATTCACTCAATAGTAATTCTTAAATTGAATTTGAGTTTTTTTAAAAGTGATACAAGAGACAGCACCTTTAATTATTCAAGTTAAGAGAGAAACTAAACACGCAATTTGGCCTGGAACGGCGTGGCGCAGAGAGCAATAATGACGAGGACTTGAGATAAAAAGGAGAAGCCCTCGACGCAATGGTCGGCTTGTAACACATATCAGCGCCTACAAGACTGCAGGAATACTTCAAGCATTGCGTCAAACACAGTGCGGCCAGCAGCGGTTGGCGTGAAACGCATAGCGCCGACGAGACTGCATGAATACCTCACGCATTGCCCCAAACACAGTACGGCCATTGCGGCGCGGCGCGCGGCAGTAGAAGTTAATATTATGAAACCACGTACATTTATGTTTGCTCTTTCATAATTTTTTCGTTCATCTCTTATGAAAGGAAGGCCTTGTCCACACAGAAATAGGTTTACGAAACTTGACTTTCGCCCCAAGTTCCATGAACTTTTGCTAGTAGTGTTGACAAGGCTTTCGCAAAAAATGTGTCCAATACGAGTGAAAGCGTCCTATGCACCCCTCCCCCTCTCCCTACGGCACGTTCACTTCATGGTTTTTATTGATGTTTCAAAACGAATGAGAAGGAGGCGGCAAAATACAGGCGGCCCATGGGCGGCAAGTTGGTAAATTTGGCCCTGTATGTTCAAATGGAGGGAATCCGGTGTTGCCAAATGGCTGGATCCGCCCTTGGGAACCAAAGAAGAGGAACGAGGATCACTCGCAACGTGCGGATGTGTAGAAGGAACGTAACGAAACGCCTTCAAGCATTGAAGATGCAATACCCCTTTCATTTCGCTCGCGTTTGAGTAGCAGCTCGCGGTGCATCGCGCTGAGGGCCTAGCTTCGTCACCAGCAAACAGATCACAACGCTTAATACAAATATTCGTGCTCAACTGAAACTGAACTGCATACGTAGAAAAATAAAGTTATAGGGCCTGTTTATATACTCACAGCAATGTTACCTCTCAATGCTGTTTCAAAAAAAGGGGGGGGGCTTATCTAGTTAATGGTTTTTTCTTCTTTTTTTTCTTGGTGTGTGTCGCACTAGGTGGCTGTAAAATTTCTATGGAAACACCCAGATCCGTAGAAACATTTTGCCTAACAATAAAACTGCACAAGAAAAATTTGGAAGAGCTGAGCAGTGACTTTTTTCAGAAATAGGTAGTACATTCCGAAAGATTCCTTCGATTTTTCAATATGAAGTATTTTCAAGTAAAAAGAGGAGGATAAAATTAATGGTTTTCAATTGGAAAATATACGATGAAAAAAGGTGGGGAGAGGAAACTCAAGATAAAGTTATACCATGAAGGTACCAAACAGAAGTTGCATTTCCAGCAAAGGTTCCCTGATGTTGTTTATACACAACATTATTAAGATTCTAAAAGTGGCTCCATTGATTTCCTCGTGAAATTTTCTTACACAGGCACCCCATATAATCTAAAATGTGACGAAATAAACACGAACATTTTCAGTTTTAGTCAAAAATTCCTTGTCCGACTTCTCAGATTGACTCGATTCACCGTGCGACCATTTACGAATGCGATGAGTGACACATTTTGTCACTATTAGCGGAAAAACTTGAAGACGCAGCGGTTTTTTCAATGGTTGGGTTGGATACAACTATTCGTGTTCTTGGGATGTGCGTGTTGCATAACCAAAAATTGCAGGCGCTTTGCATTTCTAAAGCACAACGTGAACGTGGCCGCGGTTGTTACTTCTTAAGGGTTTTCTACTTGCTTTTATAATCGTGAAATCTATAAAATCCTCCAAGTATACAAATGCGCAAGGATGCATCACGATAGCGTTGGCAAGTGGTTCAAAGAGGTTGTTCCATCCCCCATTAGATTTGGCCCCCTATCAAATATGATCCATCTTTTCAAAAGTGGTACAGTAGCATGCGAGACGTTCAAATATGGCGGTCATTTTGACTTAGGCCCCCCCAGAGAGGGGGGGCGGGGGGTCAAAGACAAAACCTTCAACTGCCTATAACTTTTGAGCGAAAAATCGGATTGAGTTGAACTTTTTTTTAAATGAAAGATCTCAAAAAGATCTATCTGCTGAT
>NW_017547247.1:449708-468507 GCF_001854935.1 Bemisia tabaci
GGGGGGGGGGGGGACGATAAGCGCTCTGGGAAACGAGGATTTGTAGGTATACATACATTATACAATAGGGTTCATTTTTAAGTATAATTGAATTTGGAAAGTTCCAATACGTCCGTTGTATTCTACGTGAAATCTCGATATAAGGAAGCACGTGTTGTGGTGCTGAATTTTGTGCCCTATCTGATGATCCATTGGCATAATGCCCCAGCCCCATGGGCACAAGAAGCTGATAATGAGACCACTTATGTCAATATCTTTGATACTTTAGGATCATTTGTCGATCATTCATGCAATTGAATTTACCTTCATCCTTCATCATGAGATCACATGAAAAGAGAAGAAAAAAATTACTATTTTGTAGATAGGAATACATTATGTTTTACATGCAAAATTACTGAAAAAAATAGATTTAGATAGGTGATTAATATGGGTCTAATATCTTTCGTCAAAAAAAAAAAAAAAAAATGTGGTCTGATAATACCTTAAAACACTTAAAAATAGAATGGCGGAGATAGGAATCGCAAGAATTTCTCACCTTCATCTGGGAGAATACCTAACCAGTGGTTTTATAGGTGCTCATGTGCCTACAAAAAACACATGATTGTGTTCGAAAAATCAGGGGAAAAATTATTAAAAAAATTCCAACTCATTATTAGCCACTCAAGACTTAGTGTAAAAAGATACTTGGATGAACGATGATTTCAGGCAGGCCTGTATGAGGGAAAGGGCAATATTGAGGAGAAAGAGGGTATATTCTAGGGTGTGAGTTCTGAAAGACTGTGATTAGGTTCAAATATTGAGATTTTACATAGGTAATTTTTATAAAAAATGTTTAGTTTTCCCTTCACAAAAAACAACTGTTCAACGGATCCTAAAGATGAAAAACTGGTCAATTGTCTATGCAGGGTAGGTCTGATGAACTTCACGAAGTTAAGAGGATGTTACTACTGTCTACGTCCATAACGAGCTTCTTTCATTCTGAATCAAAAGTGATTAAGTTTCCTTATGCTCTGACTACAATTACGAGGAAATTGATGATATTGTTACTTTCCTTGTTTTTCCTATAATTCAAGAAATTATTGATGGAAACTGCATATTGAGTCATTTGTTGAACATCACAACGTTATTGTGGCCAAGTTTGAACCTACTGCGTTTGTACCGATTGTTAAAAATTGACAGAAGACGTTGGTTCATTTTACATGGATTTTCCCCCTAGTTTTTTTTAGAAAGTTTCATCGCTTTAGTTTTATCGCTTTACCCCTGCTAATGTGATCACAGTGTTTTCTCTCTAATTTTCAATTTTGTACCTCCACGTTTCATAATTAAGGGTCTTGAAGGACAAGGCGCATAAGTGCAGTTTTTGCTATTTCGAGAAAAATATGTTTGAAGTTTCAAAATTGAGGATCCTCATGGTGGAAAGATAGTTCAAACTGACTTTTTGATGCTTTAAAAATGGAATTTTAGAGCGAAATTTCAAAGCTCTTCCAGCAAGTAACTTTAAAAATTCCAGATAAATTCTTAGTATCCGGCGTACATAGCCTAGTTGCTGATCGTCGCACAGCGGAACAAGTCTTTGGAAGAGGTCGGATATGAAATTTTTGACAAAAATTGTAAAAGTTTACGTTTGTCTCGTCGCAATTTTAATTTTAAGGGGTGGTTTATATAGGCAATTTCACTAGAAAACCAATGAAACTACTTTCAAAACACCAACAATTCATACTAATAAAAATATACGGTTTTGAAGTTGTTAAATCATGTCGGACCTCTCCAATCGACTCGATCCACTGTGCGTAGTAATAAATTAACCGACTAATAACTCATTCCGTGGGACTAAAATTTCTGGTATTCCTGACTAGATTATTGGTTACGAGACTGGTAAGGGACTCGAGGTGCAGTAACAAGGTAATGTGCTGGTGGTAAAAATTGTGTACCTAAAAGGGCATGAGCCATCTCCTTCCTCTAAAGCCATCGGACACCCAATCTCACTAATATCCACCGCGGTCGACCCAACTCTCCACTACGCAGCTCCGCCGGTCTTTGCTCAACGGTCGCTGGAACTTTAAGCCCGTTCCTAGTTAGCTCCGTCTCCTCCTCTCCTGCACCCTCTCCACCCTCTCTGCCACCTCTCATCCTTTTCCCGATGGAAGTAGACAGTTGACCATACCTGGGACTCGCGCGAGAATTCAATGCCTGTGTTACTTGCCCTGCAACTGAGAAAATTTTCAAACCAAATTTTTCATCCATTACCTATGTCTAAAATTGACGCACTTATGCCAAAAGAAACTAAATAGATGCAAATGAATGAAATTATCTATATACCACGCAAATCCTATTCACATAGCCCCTTTTGAGGCCATGAATTTTCACATATACAGTAAAAGCTTGCTAGATCGAACCACGGTCAAGACGAAATTCCGATTAAGTCGAATTTTTTTTCGGTCCCTAGACACGTCCATACGTTAAGTGGAGAATCGGTTAAGACAAATTGCCGCTTAATTCGAATTTTTTTTCGGTCCCTACACAATTCGACCTAGCGAGCTTCCACTGTAGTCCCTTTCGGCAAAAATACGTCCAAGTATAACAAGTAAGTGGATACATTAGGTCGAGTTTGATAATAATTATACGTTGATATATCAGAAGTTTGGTCACAGACAGAGACAACTGCCATACAGGGTAAACTGTTTAGAGTTTCGTGATGTCTAATCAGAAAATTACAATTCAGGGTAAAAAGAAAAAAAAAAAACCCTTAGCAATATCTATAGAAATGAGTTGCAAGCCATTTCATTCTCTGCATTGCCAATGGAGGACACATAATTGCATTATTGTGACTCAAAAATGCGTTGAGCCGCAATTATGGCAAATTCAAATTACAAATAAATGTTTCTCAAAACTGCGACTTTTTATGGGAAACCGCAAAATGTCATAATCAGGAGTGATTGGTCCAGGGAGGCGGGGGGTGACCGCCCCCTCCGATCCCCACCAGACCCCTCTTCTGGTGGGGGCGATCGCCCCCTATTCTTCGGACCGAAAAGCTCCGCAGCTGTATTTCTTGGCTTTTGAAGGAAGCTCAAGCCTCCCAGGTCCTATTTTAAACCTTGTTGCTCTTCTATCCCGACACAAAGAGCCACAATCATCCTCTCGGAACAGTGGCGTGGCGTACTTTGCGATATATCGAATGATCTGACATTTAAACCTATGGAAAAGGATCGATAAACAGGGTGTTCGCAGCAAACACCTTATTAATCGATTCTTTACCATAGGTTTAAATTACATATTAATCAATATATCGCAATGTCTCGGAAGGGCGTGATGCGTGCCCTTCTAAGAATCAGCAGCAGTTCATCCTATTTATAACTCTACCATATAGTTTGAAATTATTGTACTCTCTTTTTGTGCAAAAATGTTCGAAAACATTTCTGTCAGCATTACTAAGACACCAGCTTGGAGCTCAGCAATATCAACATCTCAGTTTTGAGTTTTTATGGGCACCCTAAAGTTCTCTTCTTCCACAGACGGCATACATGAAATTTTTATTTAGCAAACATTTAAAGTCTTTAAATTTTTTTTTTATTTGCTTGGTAGAAAATCACTAAGTTTCTCGTAGATGGACATTAATTGAAATCTGGGTGCTATTTTAACTACTTTTCGTAAAGGCATGCCCCATCCATTGCGATTTGGAATGAGGCTTTATCAAAATAACGTGTCGTTCAAATAATTTGGAGTTAAATAAACTCGTGCCTGGTGAATTCACTCCTCTCAGTTAGTAGGGAATCCCTGTTTTTTGACGGTTAACTCTTCTGATGATTTCACTGTTACCTCGAGTGAAAGTAGCGTATTTCAATCCTTTTAGAAGCAGTGGTGAGGCGTCAATAATCGAGTATCGATATTTCCCCATTTGAAGCTATGGAATAGAATCGATTGGGTATTAAGGTATGTTCGTTGCGAACTCCCTATTTATCGATTTTTTCCCGTAGATTTAAATGACAGATAAATCGATATATCGCAAAGCACGCCGCGCCACTGGTTAGAAGTCATCCACTCTGGCTCTCAGTCATATGCACTCCTCTTCTTTTAAAGGCAATTTTTGCGTATGCGGACTACTATTCTCAGTATCCGATGTCCATTGATGCTGCGCTAAACATATTTCCCATGACCCAAACTTTACCGCCAAGGAGTCGGAAACCACAACGCCACTCCCGAGGCCGGCGTTACGCTCTTTACGTAACATCACTTCCGTTTTATGTTTCAAAAGTGCGCGCCGTGATATCACTATTTCAGGGAGTAGCTTCAAATCATTGAGAAAAATATCAAGTTCGTAGACTGGAGAGTGACCTTGCCATCAGAAGCCCGCGCATGGTGAATGGTGCAATGTTAAGGTGACTTAACAGGTGAGTATAAATCGGAAGTGTGCGTGAATTAGCAATTACTTGTGATGAATTCAGTGATATCAGTCGTATTCATCAAGAGAAAATGAAACACTAACTTTGTCATGTATCTAATACCTACTAAGCATTATATTGATTTTATTGAAACATTCTAAAAAGATTTTTTCCTCCCAGTATGTTGTCTTCGATGCATTTTCTACGACGTTAATTGAGATTTTGAGACAGAAGTTTCAGTGGACGAGTACCCAATTTCATAAACTATCCACACATATAACACACACACACTATACACACAACACTATAACACAACTATCCAACCATAAACCTATAGAAATGTATCGATCCTTAAAAAGGCCGCAGGTGCTTGACAAGAATCGATTATTTAGCATAGGTTCACAGGGCCGGATTTAGCGGATGTCCAAATGGTCCACATGGCGGCAAATTTAGGGGGCGGCAAATTTTGCAATTTTTTTAAATGCAGGAATAAAAAAAAATCGGATTCAGAAAAAAAATTACAAACGAGAAAAGGCGACAATGTCTCTCATTTCCTGATAGTATTGTAATTTCTAATTTTGTCGTCTTTCTGTGATACAAGAGACGGCACCTTTAAAATTATTTAAGTTAAGAGAGAAACCAAACACGCAATTTGGCCTGGAACGGCGTGGCGCAGAGAGCAATGATGACGAGGACTTGAGATGAAAAGAAGAAGCCCTCGACGCAATGGTCGGCATGTAACACATATCAGCGCCTACAAGACTGCATGAATACTTCACGCATTACGTCAAACACAGTACGGCCGGCGCGGCGCGGCGCGGCGCGCGGCAGTAGAAGTTAATATTATGAAACCACATCTATGTCTGTTTTTTCATAACTTTTTCGTTCATCTCTCATGAAAGGAAGGCCTTGTCCACACAGAGATAGGTTTACGAAACTTGACTTTCGCGCCAAGTTCCATGAACTTTTGTTGGTAGTGTTGACAGGGCTTTCGAAAAAAATGTGTCCAACACAAGTAGACGCGTCCTATGCGCCCCTCCCCCTCTCCCTCCGGCACGTTCACTTGATAGTTTTTTATTGATGTTTCAAAACGAATGAGAAGGAGGCGGCTAAATACAGGCGGCCCGTGGATGGCAAGTAGGTAAATCCGGCACTGTGGGTTCAAATGGAGAGAATCTGGTGTTGCCGAATGGCTGGATCCGCCCCATGGAACCAAAGGGGAGGAACGAGGATCACTCGCAACTTGCGGATGTGTAGAAGGAACGTAACGAAACGCCTTCAAGCATTGAAGATGCAATACCACTTTCATTTTGCTCGCGTTTGGGTAGCAGCTCGCGGTGCGTCGCGCTGAGGGCCTAACTACGTCACCAGCAAACAGATCACAACGCTTAAGACAAATATTCGTGCTCAACTGAAACTGAACTGCATACGTAGAGGAATAAAGTTAGAGGGCCTGTTCACATGCTCACAGCAATCTTACCTCTCAATGCTGTTTCAATAAAAGGGGGGAGGGCTAATCTAGTTAATAGTTTTTTCTTCTTTTTTTTCTTGGTGTCTGTCCGTAGAAACATTTTGCCTAACAATAAAACTGCACAAGAAAAATTTGGAAGAGCTGAGCAGTGACTTTTTTCAGAAATGTGCAGTACATTCCAAAAGATTCTTCCGAGTTTTCAATATGAAGTATTTTCAAGTAAAAAGAGGAGGATAAAATTAATGGTTTTCAATTGGAAAATATACGATGAAAAAAAGGTGGGGAGAGGAAACTCAAGATAAAGTTACCATGAAGATACCAAACAGAAGTTGCATTTCCAGCAAAGGTTCCCTGATGTTGTTTATACACAACATGATTAAGCTTCTAAAAGTGGCTCCATTGATTTCCTCGTGAAATTTTCTTACACAGGCACCCCATATAATCTAAAATGTGACGAAATAAACACGAACATTTTCAGTTTTAGTCAAAAATTCCATGTCCGACTTCTCAGATTGACTCGATTCACCGTGCGACCATTTACGAATGCGATGAGTAACACATTTTGTCACTATTAGCGGAAAAACTTGAAGGCGCAGCGGTTTTTTCAATGGTTGGGTTGGATACAACTATTCGTGTTCTTGGGATGTGCGTGTTGCATAACCAAAAATTGCAGGCGCTTTGCATTTCTAAAGCACAACGTGAACGTGGCCGCGGTTGTTACTTCTTAAGGGTTTTCTACTTGCTTTTATAATCGTGTTACCTATCTATAAAATCCTCCAAGTATACAAATGCGCAAGGATGCATCACGATAGCGTTGGCAAGTGGTTCAAATTTTCTATCAAAACCATTTCCAAAAAAGCATCGCGGATGTCAATCCTGAATATTAGTGGCAATAACATTCCCGCAATTGTTTCCCTCATTTAATTCATACGCCGCACAAAGATAGAGCGGTTTGATTGTCAATCAAATTTAAAAAAAAGGAATAATAAATTTATAATAATAAAATACCTATATAAATAAAATAGAGAATATTCATGCGGCATTACTCGCCTGACTTTATCGGTGATTATACACTTAACTTCCTTCTGAATTTTCTCATTTAGGTAACCTGAAAATCGGTATTTAAAAATCGTTTCCTATAAATTTATCATTATCCGCTGCTAGTGACACGACGTTGCCAAATGTTTAGTGCAATTTGCAGAACCGTTCTCGGCAGAAACAAGCGTGATTCCGACCTATTGTGAGCATCGCTGTTTACAGATTGACAAGTTTCCTTGGATCTAAAAAACCTCTGACTTTCCAGATATTTCGAACATATAAATCCCCGACTTTTTCTTGGCTTTTTTGTGTTTTTCCAACATGTTGTCTGATAAATATTCTATTCACAAACAATTCTGGGCCTGAAGAGCATCAAATTTCGGAAATTTCATCGGTCGTGATGAACGGAGCTGACATCCGCAATTCCTTCGTGCGAATGTTTTGGGTAGATGATCTGCGGAAATTTGCACCATTTGGCAACGCCGCCTTGGAGCTAGTCGACTGGACTTAATTTCGTGGATTTCATGTTAAACACAATCGTAATTAAAACATAGAAAACCCTTTGGAAGTAACAACCGGAGCTACGTTTACGTTGTGCTTCGGAGAAGCAAAGCGCCTGCAATTTTTTGTTAGGCAACACGGACATCCCACGAACACGAATAGTTGTATCCAGACCTAACCATTGAAAAAGCCGCTGCGCCTTCAAGTTTTCCCGCTGATAATAACAAAATGTGTCACTCGTTGCGTTTGTAGGACGTCGTTGCATGAAATAGGGCGGTGGGTGCGTATTTAATCAAATTGAGAGCAGAAAATAAGTAAATTGATGATAAATGTTTCAACATGATGGCAACCATTCCTGCGGATATTACTCGCCCGACTTAAGTGACAGCTACACACTTAACCCTCTTCTGAATCTCCTCATTAAATTTACTTGGAAAAATGTAAAAATCCAATAAGAATCGTATCCTGTAAATTGTTTTAAATATTTTGTAAGTGGCAGCGTTGCCAAATGGTGCAACCTGCGGAAGTGTTACATCGGCAAAAACGAGCGAAATCGGTACTTAGGTATCGTGATCATTGCTTTTTGCAGGGTGACATGGATTTGCAGTTCTCATGGATTTAAAAATTCACTGACCTCTCACATATTTTGAACATAAAAATCCGCGACTTTTCTCAGGCTTTTCGGTATTTTTTGGCATAATTTTTGATAAAATTCTTGTCACAAACAACTCTGAGCGCAAAGTATCTAGAAAAAGGAAAAATACGATGCTTTGGCTGGAGGAGAGAATTTCTAGGCAAAATTTAGTAACTTTTCTCGACTTATCACGTTTGCGCAAAATTCCTGAAATAGAGAAATTTTCTCTAAAAAACGGGTGTTACTGTAGAGAAAGAGCACTGTACATGAATTACGACTAGGTTTTCTTCTTTAATTTATATTTAGGTTACGTCTTTTTTGTGACTCAACTACATTCAAGTGTTTCCAACTTTTTATCTGAAATACGAGTGATGAGAAAAATAGAAAATGAGATGGGAAAAAACAGAAAGGAATAATAACCTGTGAAACATGGCATTACTACCACCTAACGAGCTGTTGGACGTAAAAAAGTATTACTGATCAGTAAAAATCAAAATTAATTTATTAACAATAACATTTTAACAACTGTAACATTGACCATGGAAAGAATGAAACTAAAAATAAACATAGAAATTGGCAAAGAATCCTATCGCAAATGAGACTGCATTCAGTGGGCAAGTTTGTATGTAAGTGAGTATTAGAGAATTTTTCCATTTTGAACTCCAAGCCTCAATCATGTAACAGGAGCTTCCACACGAATTCCTGAGCTTAAAGCTTATCATAGGAAAATGCATTGTAAAACTCCCTGCACATCTGAGTTTTACAACTAATAGTAACATTAAGAAACTTTAAGTTTTTATTTATTGATAAAGCTGAAAAGTCTAAAGCCGAAAGACAGACTGCATAAAAAACCATCAATTTTACTTCATCTTACTTTCATTCAAACCACATAATGCATTTTGCCATTGACCGGGGTTGGCTTGAACAGCTTGCACCTTTATGCACCACTTAATTAAATTATAAAAACAAGGACTTCAGCAGTCAAGATCAAAGACTAAAAACTAAAGAAGCACAAGTGCCTTAACACAAATTAACTTCGCAATAGGAAAGCTGGTTTTAAACAATGTTTCACTTAGCATAGGACAGGCAAAATGGAGCAAATACAATATTTCTGTTACTTCATAGGTACAAAAAATGATATTTAGGCCTTAAACAGATGTTTCATTTAAATATTAAAGTCTTCATTCAGGCTGGAGCCAGCTCTGATGGTGTACACCTTATTTTTCATATTTGATATCAAATTCATATCCACTTCTCGTAAAAGCTGCGAACGAGTTTACAATGATTTCTATTCATTCAGAATCAAGCAAAAGAAAGATAATAGAAAATTTATTATCATAAAAAGGAATGAAATTTGCCTTTTGTGCCTCAGAAGCACAAGGCTTTGAACTATTATTATCAATGCACATTTTAAGACATCAGAACAGGATAAAAATGTCAGTCATTCACGGATTTTTGTCTTTCATTTTTGGCTCTACACCTTGTGCAAGACATTCATATTGAGATTAACATACTGTTGCATGGATAATGCTGAAAATAATGCAAAGTGCTCATCGGTAACTTTCATCTATACAGAGCAAGCTTTCTTGAAAACATCAAGATTTATATCTTTGAAGGATGTAGCAATGGTTGGATATTAGAGCCGTACATACTGCCTTAATGATCCAAAATGCATTTCTCAAGCACTTATTACAAAGCAAAATGACCAATTGATGTTAAGGCATGATAAACATACCAACTAACCAACCGTACTTAAGTATGTGATATTTTAGCGTGTTACCACTATTGTAAAGGTGGTACTGTTGTAAAAAAGATAAAAAAAAGAAAATAACTATTTGTTACGACAGTAACACGAAAATAAAAGATTGCTATTTAAAAGTTCAGAGCTTCATTTAAAATTGTTAGAACATTAAATGATGCAAACTTGATCTAATATCAGTTCATTACCCTATAGACAGTGACATGGACTTCTAATAACGTTTTAACTGAATAAAATGAATGATTCAGAGCTAATTTTTGATCTTTTAATTGCGCTTGTTTCAATGAACAACATGGAAAATAAGAGCTCAATGAAAAAATAAAAAATAAATAAATAAAAAATAAAAAATAAAAGGGACATGATGAATTGAATTGACTTTGAAAAATGAAAATTCCTGAAAACTATAAAGACCTGTTGAAGTTACTGATTGACTAAGTAGCTCAGTATTTGGAAAGAGAAAACATTTTTTTCTTGAAAACATGTAGTCTTTCTTTAACAAGATTAACAGATCTTGGCAAATGTTATGAAAAAAATAGAGAAGACAAAAAAAATACATTTAAGAAGAAAGAGTCTACAGTGTCCTAATAATAGAAGTTTTCTGTTATTAGCCAAACACAGATTCATTACTTTTCACTGGGACAATTGTTTGCTTTCATAAAGCAATTTGAAAATAGACTTTTTTTGAGTTACAAACAAGAAATCGACAAAAGGTAACTCACACTTGAGACGAGAATCTCAGTTCTTCCGAATCTCCTAACAGAAGTCTTGGATTCTCTAAGTAAAGTTGTACAATTTCTAAGAACATGGCAGCATCAGGCTCACTAATTGCTCGAGCATCGTACGATAATTGGGATGCCATTTTGGTGAATGGTTTACCGTCTAGATTGATCAGTGACCTGCCACCTCCAACTGCCAAAATACCACACTGGGGTGGATTGATAATAGCACTAAACTCTGATATTCCAAACATACCTAAGTTAGAGATTGTAAAACTACCACCCTGGAATTCATGAAGTTGCAACTTGCCTTTCCTGGCCTTACCTGCAAGTTCCCGAACTTCTGCTGATATTTCAGTTATTGATTTAGTGTCAGCTGACTTAACAATCGGAGTAATTAGTCCATTTTCTGTGGCAACTGCAACTGAGATGTCAATTCCTGGTGCAGAGACAATTTCGTCTTTCACGTACAAACAGTTTGCTACAGGGTATTGCTTCAAAGCTAGGGCGACAGCTTTAATAACAAAATCATTGACAGAAACACTGATGCCTGATGCCTTAAGCTCTTTGCGTATTGACAAAATCTGATCAACTTCAGAATCGATTATACTATAGGCATGGGGAATTTGTGTTTTGGACTCTGTTAAGCGCTTTGCAATGGTGCGTCTCATTGAAGAAACTTCGATGTCAGTGTAACCAGACCTTGGTTTTGATGCAAGAGCAGGACTTGGTTTAGCTGCCTCCTTTGGCTCAGCTTTTGCTCTAGCCGCAGGCAGAGGTACTGGTTTTGGCGGTTTGGGCTGAAGTTTATTATCCTCTACATACTTCAGGACATCAGATTTCAACAATTTACCACCTCGGCCAGTTGTTGGAACTTGCTTAGCATCTATCTGGTACAGGTTCAGCAAACGATGAGCTGCTGGGCCATACTCATGGGGTTCATGCTTTACTGGTTCAGGAGCTGCAGGAGGTGCAGAAGTTGCAGGAGCTGCTGGTGCAGGAGCAGCAGCAACAGGCGCAGAAGCAGGAATTCCAGGAATCATTACATCTTTCCAGTCGGCACCTTCTGGAACGATAAGAGCTATTAGTGCTCCTACTTGGACATTTTGGTTGGCCGGTTGGAGAATTTTGGCAAGGATACCCTCCTCCTCAGTTTCGAAGGACATTACAGCTTTGTCGGTTTGAATTTCACACAGAACATCGCCAGGAGCGATTGTGTCTCCCTCTTTCTTGAGCCAGTTGACTATTAATCCTTCAGTCATTGTAGGCGACAAAGACGGCATGTTCACCTCCAATCCTGGAACTGTAAAATATCTAAGTGAGACCATATTTTTATTTTATAAATTCACGAGCACCCAAGCTAGACAAGACTAGAAAAATATGAGGATCATTATTGGTCAGTCCAGACCCCTGCATGTACAGATGTACGCTTTTAGAGATAATTAAGAAAGATTCAAGCGTAACAATCATAGAAATAATTAAACAAAATAAATCAAATCAGGGACAACTCAAGCAGTGCACAGCTCTCCAAGCCACTACATTACTTACGACTTCAGCACTGGAACGTGTGGTGCATTATTTTGTCATCTCTGCAAACGACGGTATTTGCCAGTTTGTTGGGTCTTCTAGAGCCCATTTGTAAAAATGAAAAAAGATGTGTCTGATAGTTTCATTTGAAAGAAGTTTGGACCATACTCCGATTAAAATCTTGGCGGGATCAAAACTAGGAGGCCTCCACTTGTGAGAAAAAAGCAATTTCCAATTTTGGAATATCCGATTCTTGGTGAATTTCCTGCTTTTATCAGAGATTTTTTAATGAGTCTGAGTACCTATTTGCCAGTTTTTTTTTCAGGTCTTAGGGACCTTGAGGAAAACCAGAAAATTTTTGGAAACCTTTAAATCAACTAGATGACATGTGATGATAAAATTATAAGGAAAAACAAATTACCACTTCCTCCTGAGGGTGGTGTTCCTTGAGCAGCCACTGGAGCAGCTGCGGGTGCTGATGCTCCGCCCGACACTGACACATTTTGCCAGTCTTCACCCTCCGCCACCATAATTGCAATGAGAGTTCCTACTTTTACATCCTTTGTGTTTTCAGGTACCTGGTAATACAAGAGTAATTATCATTGTTGGTCAGTTAATACTAGATGGAATGAGGATTATCATTGACCTAGCAGATCTGTGGATATTCAATTTACAAATGGGAGTTTTTAAGTGATGCTACAAAAGGAAAAAGACCCTGAGTAGGGTGTGATTGGACAAGCACCAGAAAAATAACAACTTAATCATGGAGAGGCTGTTGCAAGTTAAAAGATCAAATACAAAAACATTCAGGAGAAAAGAACATTTTGAGTTCATAAAAACCAAATTTTCAACCAGAAAAAGGAAAGCAAAAATGAGTCTTAAGTTTCCTAACCAATAGGTTTAGATCAATGACGGTCCTTTTTAATCAGTTATCATTTGTTCTTCTAATTTTAATTAGAATCCTTCACTTTTTTCACTGAGTGCTTCGTTCCGTATTAAAATTATAAAAAATTTTGAATGAATAACTTGAATTACCAAAATTTTAGCTAAAATTCCTTCTTCTTCAGTCTCAAAGGACATGACTGCTTTATCTGTTTGGATTTCACAAAGCACATCACCAGGTGCGACCGGATCACCCTCTTTTTTAACCCATTTCACGATTGTTCCTTCAGTCATGGTTGGCGAGAGAGAAGGCATGTTGATTGATTGACCGCTCACTGAAAACACACCAACAATTAATTACCACAATATATAAGTGCATAATGAACTCCTCTCATTTATACTCATACTCAGTATTTCTTCTCAAGATAAGTAATGAAATGTCATAGTGGGAAAAAGAAGCCCATAAGTGCAGAATCAGGCTGTATACATTCTGTCAAACTTTAAATATTATTCAGTGTACGTATTTTATTTTAAACTGGTTTAAGAGAAAATACTGTTTACCCAGAGCAAACCTCCTCCCCTCATATCCAGAACCATGCAAGAGGGAGGGCGGTATGGTGAAAAAGTTTATTGACAGGGGGAAACTACGGGAAATTAAAATAAAAGTTCAAAAGAAAAAGTGATCATTTTGCACGTTTGCACTTGATGTGCAGAACAATTAACGTAGGATTCAACTGAAATGGTGTAATAAGAGGAGGCAAGCAGCTTCAGACTTTACTAAAACTAAGCAACATTCATATTAGTTTGAAATGTTAAGATCAGCGTCTACTTACAATATTATTTGTTTCTACAGCATCATATTTTTGGGTTAGTTTGCGGATAAAATTTAAAGAAGTATATAATTGTTTCTTAGCATAGAACAGGAGATTCCACAAGTCCATTGTATGTATTTTTAATCAATTCTGGAACCATATCCATCAATACTTGAAAAAAAGGAACTCACAAAAAGAACCGTTAAAATTCCTTACCTCCACCACTACTTGCTTCAGGAGAAGGAGCAGCGGACGATCCTGCAGCCGTAGAGCTGGGCCCTTCGCTTTCAGATTCCACTGATTGCCAATCCTCACCTTCATTGACCATTAATGCAATTAAAGTGCCAACTTTGATGTCCTTGGAGTTTTCTGGCAGCTGTGAAGTAGAAAAGAGAATGGTAAAACTATTGAAGAATGAGTACCTCCTTTATTATGATTATACAAAATTTTGAAGGACTTTTATGATTTCACCAAGTTTTGCGATTCAAAATTAAGTATTAATTTACCTTGAATTAGATTCTTATGGACTGAAGTAGTAGGATTAATTCTTACATTCCTATTTAAATATTCAAGAGTATCTGTATATTTTAAATGAATTAAACTAAAACAATTGTGCAGATTTTCGTGGAAATTTCAGAGAATTTTCTCCATAATGCAAAGCAAATTCCTTAAAATTTTCAGAGGAATCCACACAAACGTTCTCTCGTAAAAAATTGAGCTGCCCACTTAAATTTGCCCATAGCTGATGTGGCTTGGTTCCTTTCTGTTAAACGCAATCTAGGTACTTCTTTGACACTTCCTGGGTTGGTGGAAATCAGTTCAAAACTGGAGGAGGAAATAAAAATGCTTTTTCGGAAAAATAGAAGATACCTAATCAGTTTTTGACAGAATTGCCTAAAATTTCCATACTGTCTCGGAGAGAAGAATTACAGGTTTTGAGACCTTCAATCAATAGCAAAATCATTTCTTTACTCCTAAAGAATACACAATGGACTCACCAAAATCTTTGCAAGTATACCCTCTTCTTCCGTCTCAAAAGACATGACAGCTTTGTCAGTTTGAATCTCGCATAAAACATCTCCGGGAGCGACAGTGTCACCTTCCTTTTTCAGCCATTTGACAATGGTTCCCTCTGTCATTGTGGGTGACAAGGATGGCATGTTGATCGGCTGACCTTTCACTGTAAACATGGATAAATTTTTAGATGTAGAGTTTTAGCGATGTACGGATTGAGCGAGAGGACTGGGACTAGTTTCCATGGCAATAGGTACTGTAAGGACTTAGGAAAAATTAACTTTGGCTAACTCAGAGGAAAAATAAGTGAGCATTACCTAACGATAAATTAAATCAATAGATTCTTACCGATTGATTTATTACATCAGTGATGTCAAAATAGCTCATTTAAAAGTATGGTATTATCACTTGAATTTGACAGTCACAAAACGTCTTCTGTTCGTTTCACTCTGTGAAATCTGTAATAAGGTACCTACCTAATCTTTTCATCTTTGATTTAGTTTATGGTAAAGAAACCTAAATAATACGGGCTAGGAAAGCCCACTGAGGCAAAATATTCAATGTCACGGAAACAAACATTCACTGCAACTGTCTAGTCATAATCAAGTTCATAATTGTTTGGACGATAAAACTTGTTCTTGGTAAGTGTCTAGAAGAAAAATATGGTCATCAAAGTAGGTGCCCAGGGGACAGACATATGAAGAGCCGAAATTGCTGCCAGTAGGCATCAAATAATGATGATGACAGGTCATACCATGAGATTTGAATGAAAGCATGATGCAAACCGTGGAGAAACAAGTCATAAAGTGGAGTTGACTTACCGTTCAAAAATACTGACGTGTGAAAGCATAACTTCTGTCTATGTTTAACTAAACTTGACTGATTCGAAAATGTGTTAAAACACTTCGGAATATAATTTAGAAGTCTTAACCTTCCAGCCATCCTGGTCAAATATTATACTTCAAGTGTCAACAGTTCATGCACAAACTTCACTCATGTGTCCTTCTTCGACCTTCAGGCGGTCCAACGTTGAACGTGAAGTTCACACTGCTGGAAAATCAACAAGAATGTTTACCGGAGAGGCTCACTTAAGAAAATTAATGTTTCAGCCAGGAGTTTGCGAAAAACGACACAAATTCGGCAAAATGAGGACCTTAACGACTAAAATTAACACGATGGGGAAAACTAACCTAAAAGTTTGTTGTCAAGTTGGTATCGAAAGAAACGATTACATCGAAAGTTGAATCGAAAGTTCGAAATCGATAAGACGAGCTACATCATTGGCTGTTCAAATTTTAGGGCGGGAATCACTAAGGCGGCAAGAATTTCCGTTTCCGTTTATTCGTTTCCGTTTATCCGTTTCCGTTCATCCGCGGCTGCCGTTCATTGCTGTGCCTCTTGCAAGGAAGAACACTGATCGTTTGAAAATACCGTAGAATTCCCAGGTAAGAGGTACTGTTCTTACCTCCAGACTAGGTACTATTTTCACGTATTGCCTAATTTTTGTTACCTAAAATCCAACCTTTTCTCCTCCATTTTTAGGAAGTTAAGTTTTAACTCGAGGTTTTGTACCCCTTTGGACTATTAAAGTACTTTAATAGTAGCCGTGTTTTTAATCTGTGAAATCTTACAAGATTTTTTTCTGCTAAAAATATTTCCTGTTAATAATACAGTACCTACTCTCTCCCTATAACGAATCGGCAAGGGACCGGGCGATTCCTTCGCAAAAGGAAGATTTTCGTTATAATGAGTGTCGTTATAGCGATAGAATACTATATCTTATAAAAAATACCTACAGTAATAATTTAACATATGAAATTGATAAAGGCGGAAAACTTGGAACACAACAATTATTGACGTTGATGAGTTCCTATATACATTTATCATCGATCATCGACCCTTCGTGTTTGAAGGTGATGATTTTTTGCCTATAACGTAAGGGGGTATTTTTGAGGCATTTTTGTTCAAAGGTCAATAATTTTTTACTGTAATTTTTCGTTTTGATTATGAAAACCAAGCCAAACTCCTCTCAATTTTATAATATGCATGATATATTCTTAGACTCTCGTTCTTTTTGCGCAGGAAAAGGAAGTTTTTTTCCTTTTAAAATTTATATTTTACTTAGATACGTGACCGCCTTCATATTCTTAAGCAGCATATAATTCTAAGAATACTGCCAAAATTAAATTTTGAAAAAAGAGCAAAAACCAGAGTCCTCACCAAATACGTTAATGAATTTTTTTGTAAGACATAGAAAATCTGTCCAATGAGAAAGGCAGATTGGTTGCTGCACTTTAAAAATGCGTGATCTTAATTGGCGCGGCAGTTACTCTTAAAAATTCGCAGCACCCTTGCTAAATTAGGGTGAAATGAAAATACCTATAAACATGTAATTTTTTTGAAATTTTAAAATGTTGCTGGGCCATGTTTTTCTTTCACAGGAATATATTTCAGATTTGTGAAAATTAAGAATCCGATGTGCTGATAACAAAAATTTTTATTTTCATAATATATACATAAATCTTTTGACCCAAATTAGCCCCAAGCCTATTATGAGTTTTTGGGGAAAATATTTACAAAAATTTACAAAACATAACACGAAAAGAACAAAGAACAATTGAAACAGAATTATAATTGTCGTCGTATAAATCACTTGGTGGTCGTTCAAATGGCACTTTTTTGTAACCTTCAACTGTACTCGCGTGCATAGATTGTGATTTTCTATCGTTTGCGGATGCGGAGTGCCACCAAATTATGGGACGTAAAAATTGAGGCATTGTAATCAGCATACCATATGAATGGTGAAGTTGTTATTGCAATAATTACAACTGCTGAAAAAGGCGGAGTCCATCAGTGAATGCGAAGACAAGGAAATGTGGATTTTCCCCCTCTAATTCCTTACGCATACCCAATGGATTTTTTGCGAGGGGCGGCATGAGTGGCCACCGCAGCAGGCGTTAGGGATGCCGCGGGCACATGGTGCTCCCTCACACCCTTCGACTTGCAGGGCAACCATGGAAATGGCAACCATAGCCAGGAAGAAAAATACGAGGAGCTTCTTGTACATGCTTGGGCTTTTTTTCGGCTTCTGCCTTTAACAAAAATAAACAATGGATAAGCAACATAAAATCGCCTCTGTTTTTAAATTAGATTTTAAATTACCTTAAGCTTGTAAAAAAATGTAAACTAGTTGGAGCTATTAAAATTAAGGCAAAACAATTCGAAAAGGCGATATACTGCATGTGCGCGCCAAAAGTGAATGCAATTACCGATCCATTCCATACAATTCATCAGGCTTGTTCTTTGAAATTGTCGCAGCTGAACATCAAAATTAGTTTTATTAAACGAAAAAAAATCAAAACGAAGGACGAGTCATTAAATTAAGTTGTTCGATCAGATACCTCATTTTCTTGCGAATTCGGGGGCCAGCAACGTTGTAATACAATTAAGCCACTCAATTCGAGGAAAACTAGTATAATGTTGCTATAAAACTCGGTAATAGTTCATTTCTTCGGCACGATTGGCAACGCTAGAATTAAATTAAGGTGTGAGAGAAACAATCAAAGCTTCAGTTAATTACGCATGCGACGGATACTAAGTTAATTTCATCAAAACGCCTGGATGCAACTATTCGGGCTCGACGGATGCCCGTGTTGCATATGCACGGAAGCGAAGGCGTTTTGACTTCGAACACTAATCGCCTCACCAGCGGCGCTCAAAGGAGCGAGTCAATGAGAGGAGTCATACAAAATGCGGGAACACTAAAAACTGATATCGATGTTAACATGGAACGTAGAGGCTTTAGAAGGGTTTATTGATTTTCTAGTAAAATTTTCTCTTTAGGAAATAAAACACAATCGGAGATTTTAAAAAGTTGCAATGGAATTGAGCATTTTCCAACTTCATTCTCAGCAATATCTTGATTAGCCTCGTAATTTTCCTGGTCTCCTATGCTACTTTACTTTTTTTACTGTGTATCGCAGCAATATTTTAGATTTCGTTTAGCTTAATTTTTTACGATAATACTTTACTGAGATCCTATGCACGGTTTACGTGTCCATTCATG
>NW_017547247.1:469075-577727 GCF_001854935.1 Bemisia tabaci
ATTACGTTGGCAAGTCCCCAAATTTCGGGAAAAGTTAAAAAAAAACGAAATTAAAGGTGATAAAATTTGACCGTTTAAATTTTTTTTTTTAACTTTTCCCGAAATTTGGGGACTTGCCAACGTAATGTTGAACTGATTTTGACCTTACTGAACTAATATGGAGGCAAATCTGGGGAAAATTGGCTTATTTAGCGGGAAAATTGAACGACTTTTGAATTGACGTATTTGGGGGTCCGAAACCCCCCTTAAAATTAGCTTGAAGCAATTTCTGTGATTTTTACTCAAAAGTGCTTACAATTTGGTAAATTTTCCCGTTTTATTTTTTTCATTACGATAATTTGAACCGGAGTTATGATTTTTTGAAAATAGGTCAAATTTGACCTTTGACCTATCATAACTCGGTCAAAAATTAAGATATTGATCTGCGGTTTGCGCCAAAATTCTTAGTTTTTTATGTTCTTTCGAATGAGGTATCAGAAGATAGGGGTTGCCATTTGAAAAAAAAAAGTTGGGGTCCGCAGCCCCTCCCCACGTGGGGGCCCGAAACTTTTGGGGGGCCCCAAAAGTAGCTAACATTGATCGATGAACATCCCCAAAGTTTCGTTTCAAAATATTCATTAGGTAAAATTTTAGAGGGGGTGGAAGGGACTTTTGGGACACCCTGTATAAGAGCAATGAATGAGCATTTTAGAGCAAAAATGAAAAAGAAAACAAGTCAGGATAAACTGAAAATATGACAATTTGAAGTTTGTAGTAAAAAAATTTGGATTTTAGAGAGAGATTTCCGAAGTTTTTATCGGACAAGATTGAATTCCCAAATTGTCGGAATAAAAGGAGTGGACGTACTTCCATGCTATGTATTGATTTATAATGATAAATAATGAAGCAAACAGCTTGCAAATTTTTCTCTCGGATGTACTCATTCGTGTAGTAAAAAATAATTAAAATAATGAAAAATTATGTGATCCAAGTTTTAGGAAGTCTTTACACTTTAGATGTGATCAAAGTTCCGTCCACTTACCTCTTCATTTTCTGACACTTGATTTTAATAATCGTGCGATGGATAAGATTGGAAGTATGGTGTAGTAAAGTAGGAACTCGTTGCTTGTATCACTCGTTCCCTCCCCTTATATTGTTTAGAAATCGGCGTTTTGTGATGGTAGGAAGAAACAGAACATCAAACATTGATGACTTCGAAGAACATTTACATACGTCTTTATCAAGCGCAGCAAACGGTGGGATGTTGCGCCTCACAATGGGCCTGTTGCATGCAAGAGATACAGCCGTGCGAATAGACTTTTTAGAGGTTAAATGACACGAAAATTACGATGGTCACATTAAAAAAGTCTGAAATACACTCCTTACTGCGCAATTTGTGTTGTTAGGAACGCGCTTTTTCAAATTTCCCGCGTCGGGGGGCAGTTTTCTTACGGAAACAATTAACGGCTCTAAACTTTGTATTGGAATTAAGAACGATAATGCGAAAACGACACATTTACCAACACAATTTTACCAATGGGCCTGTTGCATGCAAGAGATACAGCCGTGCGAATAGACTTTTAGAGGTTAAATGACACAAAAATTACGATGGTCACATTAAAAAAGTCTGAAATACACTCCTTACTACGCAATTTGCGTTGTTAGAAGCGCGCTTTTTCAAATTTCCCGCGTCGGGGGGCAGTTTTCTTACGGAAACAATTAACGGCAACTCGCGGCTATTTCCGGTCAACTAAAACTGACAACATAACCTAAAAATCGGAGCTCGTGAAATCGTGAAATGAAATTTAGAAGGATTGCGTTGGATATTTTGAAGTTGATCAATTTGGTTACCGCATAAAGCGTATATGGACCACTATAGGAGATCACGTTGGGTTTGTAAACAAACTGAAGGAAAAAATAACAACAACAACAACAACGACTCGGCATCTTCCGGAAATAACCGAGCCCGCCGTTTGCTCGTTTCCGGTGATTAGAAAACTGCCCCCAGACGCGGGAAATTTGAAAAAGCGCGTTCTTAACAACGCAAATTGCGCAGTTAGGAGTGTATTTCAGACTTTTTTAATGTGACCGTCGTAATTTTCGAGTCATTTAACCTCTAGAAAGTCTATTCGCGCGGCTGTATCTCTTGCATGCAACAGGCCCATTCGCCTTCATTTAAGAAGTAGGCCAAACAACATTCCTCGTGTTCGAATAGTTGTATCAATCCAGTTGTAGGCGCTGGTTATTCTCGAAAGGACGACTGACATGCCCATCATTTGTATTTTTAGAGAATGACTCGCGGGCAAATTCATGGAATACAGATTTCTAGATTATTGTGTGCTTTCACTTGCAATTATGCTTGATCGACGGAAGAGACTTATAAGCATAATAGTCAAACTAAACAGCCTTTGAATGAGCTAATTTTTGGTGGCTCCAAAAATGCATTGCGGTTATGCTCCTGCAACTTGTTGCCTAAACTTGTGAGGTATACGTAAACTTATATATGGACGGTGAAACTACCAAACCACGTATCTCGTTTGCGGTGTTTAAAAATCTACGCTCGCATTTTATTTTTTTGAAGTAGACCAAATCAATATCATTCCTTGAAATTTTCACAGAATTTTCTCCGCAGGAAGAGGAAAAATCACAGAAATTTTCAAGACTGGACGTAAAGTAGTTTTTCATTTAAAAAATAAAGTATGACAGGAAGTCTGCGACGTCGCAAACCGAGATACGTGGTTTGGTAGTTTCACCGTCGATATATATTAAAACGATTTATTCTGGCATGCTTCACAGTTACTTGATTTTTGGCAAACAGTACCAATGGAAGATCAGACTTACCAAAAAAGAGTAGAAATCATAGCCCAAGCTGTGTCACTTGTGGTGAGGAACAGCAGACGGGAAGAATTCCGACAGGCGGTCTTCGCTCGGACACAGGTAGGTTAGAAAAAATTCAGTATCTACCGAGACAAATGTTTTATATTTACCATTCTAAGCGTTCAGCATCATTTAGTGGTTGGTATGTAATATTTTACTGCATAAATTGATTGCTTGTGTGCCGGTGTAAGCTATCGGAAAGATCTTATGAGTGTGAGTGAACAAAAAAATGACGTATAAGAAGAAAATTAAGATGCAACCTCAATTTTGAAAAAATTGAAAAAAAAAATTGAAATCCAAGAGAAAATTCCATATTAATGTTTAAAAACTCATAATTGTCCCGAGTTATATGAATTCTAAGTCGAAAATGACTAGGTAAAACTGCATTTTAAAATTTGACGAACTTGGTAGAACGTTCGTCAAACTTTTTTGTTTTACAGGGCTCTTTTACAGATCTTACACTTGCTTTCATTCATAGCCACGTGAAACGCATACATCATCTCATTAACCCTCTACTGTGTGAATTAATTTTGAATAATGGATTTTGAGACAAAATTTCCCTGAGTGGTCTCTTAAAAAATAGGGTTCCAAATTTTGGAAAGGGCTCCTTCACCCTCGAACTGCCCCTAAACGAAGCAGTTGCATACATCCTTATGCTTCTGTATTTGCATAATTATTCTCTAAAAAAAGAATATTCTGTGAAAATTTCAAGCCGAATGATGTTGCTCGGGTCTCTTTTTTAAAATATAGGAGCGGAGGTTATGAAACAACTTTAACTTTGATTATTATTTATGAAACAATTTAGTTACTTAAGGTAATTCGTCAAGTTCAAGTGACGTAGTCGAGGTGGCATGTGATACATCGCATCGATTAGATAAAACATCTCGGCAGATTTTGAATTTTTAGCAAAAAAAAAGGACGGTAGCCCCCGCACATTAGCTTAAAGAATAATTCTAAACCCAAAAATCGGCAAAATTCAAAGAAATGAAAGTAGGGCAGTGTTACTAAAAAAAAGACCCGCATTCGATACAGAAATTGATAGTTGAATCGAATGCGAGGTTTTTTCCTAACACTATCCTGCTTTCATTTTTCAGAATTTTGCCGATTTTTGGGTTTAGAATGATTCTTTAGGCTAATGTGCGGAGGCTATCGTCCTTTTTTATGCTGTAAATTCAAAATCTGCCCAAATTTTTTACCTAATCAATGCGATATATCACATGCCACTTCCACCACGTTATTTGAGCTTGACGAATCACCTTAACCGCCGTCACATGCTCCTCTCCCTTTTGTCCACAATAACTTTTATTCATTCATGATGTTTAGTGACGAAATTGATTTAATTTAATTTTACTATCAATTGAATACATTTTGCAGTCCTCAAACTCAGCTGAAGTTCAAGAATTTATACAGAACACGTTACTAGAACGAAAATCTGAGCAGAAAAATAAGAGACCCAGATTGACAGTTCCATCGAGCAAGAACAAGGCAGCAAAAGAAAATAGATTGGATAAACAACAGGACGATAAAGAAAATCTCTTCACGGGGAACCAAATTCCACCATCGCAGTCGAATGCAAATAGCAACCAGATTCAACAACGTAGAACGTAATTTTAAGATAGTAAAATTGCGCCTAATTTTAAGGTAATAAAATCAAGCTTAATTTTAACACTTTTGTTTTTAAGCCAAAATGGCTGCGCTGTGTTTTTAAATTTTCGTTTTAAATAATTACTCATCACTTATTTTTACATGCTCAATAAACACTCAATCCTTTGAAATTATTTTTTATTACTACTCTCTGCGTTTTCAACCTCAATTACCTACACTTGAACACACACTTTAAACAGTTGAGAAAAGTGTGTTTAATAACTACCTTTACGGGGTTGTGGCTGGCGCATTTAGTTCTCTAGGTACTTGAAAAACTTAAAAGGTACCCTTCTACCCATAACAGTACAATACCGAGGAGAGTCGAGCATTCAAACATTTATGGACCTATTGATGGCAAAATTTTAAAAATACATAAGTACTTCAAATAAAAGAATGGCTTCAAATTAGTAATTTTTTTTTTTTTCTAGTATTGGGACTAAAGAAAACGGATTATTTTCTAGTGTTTGTCTGCATTATGTGTTTAAGAATGTACGCCTCACCAAACGTGCGTATATACACGACTACGTGTCTACCTTCCAAAACAATTGTTTACTTTTTTTCTTTAACTTCGAGCTTTTTTTTGCGATAAGCTATCATCTGAAAGCAGTTTTGCTGCAAAAAAAATAAATAAATAAATAAATATATGTATCCAACCTCAATCCCTCGCAATCCATGATAAAATAGGGCAGAAGTGGACATTTTTTTAATGATTTACCATCATACTGACGGCGACTGTGACGCAATGCACTTTTAAAATGTACAAGTAAATGCTGCTGTTCTATAATGTGGTTGCAGGTTTTCATTTTGATGTAACTTATTTCCCGCAGGAGTTAAATACAACTTTTTCTTGGAAAAAAATTAGGTACGGTGAATAAAATCGAGTCATCAGTCATTAATTCAAAACATGCTTATGTGTAACGAAGAAAAACAGACAACATTTATAAAAAATATTTAAATTTTAATCAAAGATTGATTTTAATTAAATTAACAAACTTAACCTAATAATATCAATTAGCACAGATGAATGGAGTGATCTGTTTAAAAAATGTACAAACTTTTATTTAATAACTATTTACAAATAATCGTAAGTTTTCTCCAGAAATGAATTCCGCTCCATTCAACTAAAACTATGAAGCAAATTAAATATGAAAGATTTGGCCATTTACAAGGCTGGGTGACCTATTATATTAGGAACAAAATTTAATCCATGAGAGAATAAACAATTTTTACACAATCAACAAGAGTGGAAACAATAGATCCTGAGTGCTTGAGCAGATGAATAAAATTCATCGAGTGAAACCTCTGTAATTCATTAAAGTCCCTGGGTCGACCACACAATCAAAAAATTCTTTAAAGTTTCCACAGTGGTATGTCTATGGAATATTTGGTTGAAAGCCCCCATACTTTTTACAAGATAGGTACGTTTTAACAGTTACTTTGGAACAATTTACAGGGAGTACAATCCGAGAAACTTATTTTACCAAACAGCTCCTTTTTCACGGACTTCCTATCAGAGCCGCTGAAACTGTAAAAAAGGAGCCAAAATTTATTTGTAAGCTTTGGTTATCTGTATCCTCTTAGAAAAAAACTGACTTCAAGACTGGACTCTCAGACGCTTCAACTCCTCTATATGAGCTTTCGCTAACGAAGGTGGCAGTTTTACCAGACCATGCTCGGTGAATAACCGGTGGTTGGCATTGGGCTGATAGTCACCGATGCGCCCATCATTCACAGCAAAGGCACCCACAATATCATGTGGAGGCACTCTCCCCATGATGCCATCAGGGGTCCGAAAATCAATGACGTACAAGTAACCAGATTTCTGATTCTCAGCAGCTTGCTGTAGACTCTGATCCAGGGGACCATGAGTTCGAATCACGTTATGCATGAAGGCTGAAAAAACAGGGTTAGGCTTGAATCCACTTGCAGCATCGGAACCTGAGGGTGGTTTTCCTCCTGGTGTTGAAGCTGAAGGGGTAGGATCTGATTGAAGGGTTCCAGCGATGGCTTCGGCAGGGAGCCCGCCGCAGGCTTCCGCTTCCTCGGGGGTGAGAATGGATAGGACGCTCCGGAAACTGTCTTCACCGGTGGCACACTTAAATGCAGACATGATTATTGTTGCTCAAATATCTGAAAATACAAATGATACACATTAAAATTTTCTACTTCGAAAATTTTTGGTAGAGTAGTATCGTATGCTAAAATGATTAGAAAAAGAGGAATCTTGGTACTAAACATTTTATTGCAAGTTATTTACTTGCATGCTTTGAATGGTTATATGCTGAAGGCCTTTTTGGCCTCTCAGGTCCATCTTCAGAGAAATAGGAAAAATAGGAAATAAAAGAAAAAACTACATTCTGGTATCGAACAGATGAAAAAGTAAAAGGAAAAGAAACTAAAATTTTAACAATATAACTGGCAGATGAAACGGATTAGTATACAAATCTAGTGGCCAGAGCACAATCAGGCGACACTTGTGATAACAAGAAACATGAAACAAAGCATGTAAGTAAAGAAGTACTTGTAATAAAAATGTATAGTACCAAGATTCTTTTTTCTCTAATCATTTTAAACTTTTGTACTTTAAACAGTTTTATTTTTATTTTATTTTACGAATGATTTCGGAACCACTCTCAAACGAAAATTTTCGCATTGAACTAGCTCCCGCTCTCGCCAAGGGGGGGGGGGACGAGGGAATTCACTGCAACAAAATATCCTCTATGCGCCATTGTACCGCGGAGGACTTAGTTCATTCCCGAGGGAATTCCCCACTGGGGGAACACCAGAAAGAACAGGCCCACCAGACGGAGTGGCGCATTGCGTTGTTTGGCGCCTCGCAAAGTAGTCATAAATAAATAAAAAAGAATTGTTGCTCTTACAATCCCAATCGTGGATAACAAATCCTCCATGCTTTTTTAGTTGTAGTTATTATATCATTTTTAAATTATTATATTTTTTTTTGGGGGGGGGGGCAATGCAGTATTATCACCGAGACGGAGAGCAATGTAAACAAACACTAAGTGTTGTACTTGCGTCCAGATAAACAGGTCGGGTCTAGATTTTACGATGGGCATTTTGAAAGCAAAAATTCCTTTCTCTCCGCGAAAACCAACCCACCAAATGGTTTTAAAAGAACCTTTGATATACTTCCTTTGATAAATGGACTAAGCACTTAAGTGGTCATAGTATAATTACGATAAACCAGGTTGATAAATAATATTGAAATTTCGCCGTGAGGTTTTTGTGTTATTCTCAACGATTAGTACTGAGCTGTGCTAGGCATTTCCTTTGGTTGGGCGGTGGACATTGAAACTAAAATAATAATAATCTATAGCTATTCAGAATAAATTTTCTTGAGACAGGACTTTTGGCATTGCTCTAAATGTACGACAAATGGAATGAAGTATAGGCAAAATGATGCTATGAAAGTAAAAATGCAACTGGAGGAGAGGTTAAGAAATATTACGTCTCAGGGGTGCACGCTTTCACCGACTGAAGAGCACAAATTTGTCCTGCGTAGTACCTATTACACAACGCCAAAAATAGGGGTGGACAAGATAATTAAAAAAAAAAAAATAAAAAAAAAATAAACGTAGTCGAAGTAATTTAAACAAAAAAATTAGCGTGACTGCAATAATGTGCGCGAAAAACAGTAAGCATAAAGTAATTTAGAAATTATCATCAAAATCACAGCAATTGGCGAGCTCCTGTAAAAAAGTATAACTTATGATCATTTTAATTCCCCAAAGTTCTGTCAGTTAATAAGTTGTGCTCCAATATTATTCATTGAGACATCTCCAAGATAAGGCCCTTTGCCAAATGTAGACACTATTCGGAAACGCCGAAGTTTCAAATACCACGCCGGGCAATGCTTGGCGCGCCCGCGCTCATCGTATGGAGCGCCTTCAACATCAGAGGTATACTTCAAACACTACACCTTTACACTACGTTCTGACCTGATGTGCCTTTGCTTACATTCTCTTTGCCGTCCTGTGCGCGTTGTTCCAAAGTGTACACCGCACACATTCTATAACCACGGTTTTCCTGTTAAAGCACATTCTGCACGCTTGGATTCCCGTGGGACTAAAATCGAAAATTTGCTCCACGAAAGGCCGCATTTCACCATTATAGAAGTTCTAATCATTAAATCGTGTGAAGACTTGAAGTTTGAATCAAATTCTCTCCCATCATTATGACACGAACAGGTCTTTGGTGATTATTTTTTAAGGGGGAACAAGTATCACAAGCACAATGAGCCTGGCGCTGCAAAAAAAGTTTAAAAATATTATCTGAGAAAATTAAGAGGGAAAAGCGGGGGAAAAATTGTGCCTGATGGGAAAAATAGTCGCTCCTCTGACGTAAAGGCGTATCTCATTTCAACTTGAGCTCCGTTTTCCATACAACTTCATGCTTTACAGGGCTCATAAGGAAATGGAGTTACGCCCTCACGTCAGAGGAGCAACAAAATGTTAGACAGAGGAGGAGCGGTAATTTTAGAAAAGCCCTGAGATATATGGAAATGATATGGGAACTCCCGAAACAGTATAAAAATTAATTTATCTCAATTACATGATTATTGTCGGAATGGGAATAGGAGAGGGGACAAATAGTTGTGATCGGTATTTTCCGATGGGACAAATAGTTGTGATCGGTATTTTCCGATGGGAGGGGGGGGGGCAGCGTTTGGTAGCGGCACAGAGGGACACCGGCGTGAGATTGTTGAAAATTTTTCAAAATGTTGTGCAACCTCACGACGATTTTGCGAATTTAGTAAAATTATGAGGTAATATTGCTTTGCACTTCATTCAACATAAATGCCATCAAGTGACCTGCTATACAATATCGTCCATGCTTCATTCGATTCGATAATTCACTTCGACGGTAAATCTACGGCATGACTTACAACGCATGTTTGCCATTCCTTACGTTAACGATTTCCAATGCCACACGCACACTATGGGGAAAAGCGACTGCTTGCTTAAATCTAAGAACGTCTACGGGTCAAGAAATCAGAAAAAGCAATCTAAGTGTAAAATACTCACATTTCAAGAAGATGCCGGCTGAGCAAAACACAGTACGGTGGAACTGCGCACAAACGCGACCACGCGATACAGAGCATTGAGCGAAAAAATGAGCCGGACGAAGCATAAACACAACGCAGACGATAGTTTCAGATTGGGTGACGTTGATGGGGAAACCCAGCGCCTAGGAATGGGGGGAGGGGGGTAGCGGGGGGCTCATCGCGCTCCGCCACGGCGACGCCGAACCACGCTGCCGGTGCGTTTCCCCCACATGAAAATCCCAAAACCGCGAAAACCTCTCGCGAAATTGAAGTGATGACTCACGGCACAATAGAGCTATCAATTCGGTAGGTTCGTTGCAGTTAGGTGCTTTTTGTAATAATCTAACTAGTCTATCGGGGCATCTTACTAAAAAGAGCAGATTTGCCACGGTGCACATTGGTTCCAGAGCCCGATCTAGGCGGCATTAATTAGAATATCACCCTTACCAGCGTGCAACATACGCTTCTATGAGTTTTTTGGGTCGCTGATCACGAATTTAAAGTCGATTTGACCCTATCGTTAACCATAATATGGTAAATGTGCGTAAAATAGCAAATTCGCACTCAACACGGGATTAATAATTTGACAACGTGGCTCTGTGCTTGAANGAACCAATGTGCGGTGGGAGCGGTGGCCTTCAAAATAAATTGCGACTGGCTCCAACATTAATACCGCGGTGAAGCTTGGCAACGCGCCGTTCTCGCTGCACTCTGGCGGTCATGGGAGTAATCATCTTCATCCGATGACGCCACTGCCGGCCAATCGGGTGGGATACAAGGCGGGTCCTCCGATCCGCGGGAAAATTCGAATTCTGCGGTGCGCTGGGTGAGGCACGGTTGAGCACAGGGGAGAATTTCATGAGCGCCGCCGCCCGCGGCGCACTATGGTCCAAAACTCAAGCATAGGAAGAAAAAAGTCGGTTAATGACTGAAAGATCACGAAAGTTTCTAAACCGATGTTTTTTTGAGTTGCTAATTTCGAATTTGATGTCAAATTGCCTACACCTTAACACCCTGACCTATACAAATTGTGGGCAAGTTTATGGCACGCAGCGTGCTGCCGCTGAACATTATAAACGTTCCGTATATGTGTCAGTATGCAATTGCGAGAAACCAATTAACATGAACAAAAAACGATGTTAGCAGAAATTGAAAGAAATATGGCAACCTTCGTGGTGAAGCCGCCCTCCCTCACTCCTCAAGTAATGTCTTTGAGTCAAGTTCTGCAAAATTCTTCTTTATGTAAGATGCTTACGGTCCCATTCGCCGAAAGTAACGTGAAAAATAAACTATCAAGGATCCCATTTTCAATAGTCATGAAAAAGTGTGTTAAAATCGTATTAAAACTCGTTATTCGGCTGAAATATGATAAAAAATGGAATCTACAACGATAAATACATCAGACATGGATAATTTGCTCTATTCTAAGGGCGGGAAATCTCTGTAATCAGAGAAAACAAGACACATGATGCGCGATGACCGACCCCTCCCATTGACTCGATTCACCGTGCGGCGCGGCGTGCTGCCAGCTTGAAACGCCTACAAACCTAAAGGGATACGTCAAGCATTGCGCAATGCGTGAAGTATCCCTTTAGGTTTGCAGGCGTCAGTGCGCGTTTTGCGCTTGCAGCACGTCCCCCGTTTGCATTAGATCGCACGAGGACACAATCTGCGGAGCTGAATAGGAAATCGACCCCAAAGTATCCGAATTCTCAAAAAAAAAAAAAAAAAAAAAAAAAAAAAAAAAAAAAACCGTAAGTAAGTATTTATTTAAGTAGATAACGCTTAGTTTGTATTCTGGAAGGTTGGAGGCGTACTCGGAAAATACAATTAGAAATAATGAATGCAGAAAAAAATCTGTAGCTCAAATTTACAAAACAAACACGTATAATTTAATATTAAATTGTATATTTACAGATCATACAGTATGGGTTTTTTTAATAACTCTTGGGCTGCAAATTGATATAAATTAATTACATGATACATAATAAAATCACAAAAACATGGAAATATAAGAGGCCAAATTTACAATCAGATAGGGTCGAGCACGTAGCCCGTACATTGTACTTGCTTCGATAAAATATCACTCTAATAAAAATATTTACAAAAAAGTTGATGAACTCGATTGAAAGATTCAAACAACTTGATTAAATTTACACAAAAGTGTCTTCATGATAATTAGAGACACCCTATTTCTCGGATTTTACGGGAAGTTCAACTTCAGAATCGCACTGCATGACACTAAGAGAGTTACCTTCAAAACTTATACGAGCTGATGGTACGGTACGTACCGGTTACGCATGCAGTTTTAGACTAGTAACAGGATGGTAGAATAGTTTCCATTCTACACCATCCTGCAGAGAGACCAATGTCAGAAAAAATAAAACGTCATAATTAGAATTCTAAAATTCATGTCTGGGGGGGGGGGGATATTCAGCTCAGGCAGATTCATTATAATATACCTAATTTAAAGTCCTGTTCAGCGATCTGTACAGGTTTAGATCCATAGGCGGATTGAGCAGAGTGGCAACATTGTATTTCTTCCATTAAAACCTATGGAAAGGTATCGATTCTCGGAGGGGCCGGGTGCTTTGACAAGAATCGATTATTTAGCATAGATTTAGATGGAGGCAATCCGGTGTTGCCAAATTGGTGGATCCGCTTCTGTTTAGATCTTTTTTGAGCTGGTCAGCAGACCACACTCATAGTGTACCCTACTTCTTTTCAGTACGTATCCCGCAAAATCCTAGTCAGCACTAAATCGCTGTCTTGTCTACGACACGAGGCAAGACACCCTGAGTGCTTTTCTTGCATCATCTGCCATCACTGCTAAACTACAGGTCAAAACAAGGAAAATATCCTAAAAGTTGATTGATTTTCGGATGAGTCGGAAGGGAAAGTTTACATCAGATTTTATCAGAGAAAAATACATTCCTGATTATTATTTCACAGTACATGATTCTTTGTCAGACGATGCATACGAGCTATGGAGAAAACAATAATGCGATGCTAGGAAAAATTGAAACATGAAAATAGAGGAGGGTGACATTTTTTTAATCAGTTTACTCATTAATAACAGTTAAATACAATTTTTTCGTGTGAAAAAATAGCGTCATATGCGATTTATGATGCTAGAGACGTTGAAACATTTTAAGTTACGTAATTTGGCAATGGGCTGAGCAAGGAACCTTAAAGTTTGATGGACTGAGGGTTCCAATTACACAGAAGGATATGTAATATCCCAGTCTTAACAAGTAGGTAAGATTATTTTCAAAAACAGAGGAATTTCCATTAAGTACTAAAATATTACTAACCCTTTAAAACTATGACCCCTCTCACACATAAATGACTACTTTTTGCATCAGTGGGTAAAGTTTTGATCGAAACCTTGAAGGATTTACATTTTTTTATTATTTATTCCAAATCGTTAACACTTAAAATCGTAAATTAAGTGCAATTATCGTCGCGATACCGAATTATATATGTACCTCTTTGTTTTGTATGTTGCATATGATCGGATCGTCCCAAAATTCATATTATATTTGCTTAGAATCATCCGGTGGTAGGAACCATATCCTCTTCGCAAAAGTATTAAAATATTTTCCACCGATGTGATGCATCACGCCTCCTCCAAATGTGGTTATAACTATTTACAACTGTCTCCTAATTTTTACAACTATGACCGGACTCTCAGGATCTGATGATGGTAGGATTTGAGATTTGCCGCCGCAACAGAAAGCATAATCATTTACGTAATTAATTTTGAGTTCTATTTTAATTTATGATGAATTGATGATTCAACTGCCTTTGATAATTTTTGATTAAAATAATTAGGTGTAGAAAAAGAAAAAGGTGAATATTCGTAAATAGTGTATTCGACTGGCATCGATGGAATATAGTTACGACCCTGCCAATTTGCGTCTACTTTCTGACAAGGTTGCAGATGTCAAATCCAAAAATTTGGCCAATGTAACCCAAAGTTTTGTTCAATGGAACTCAAAGAAAAACCAACCAAAAATATTGACTGCGAGTTTAGATTACTTTGTGTTCGACTTCTCATATTAACACAAAATGTCGGTTCCTTTTTTTTCACTGTGTAAGCAAGATATAAACTCGTTTTGATTGCACATTTCAATGTCGTATAGGTAGAGAGCTAAGTTTTTTCTTACACATAGAGTGACTAGCTAACTCATAAATGATGATAATGACATGCAGAAGAGAAACAAAAAAGAAAACAAAAACATTAGGAATCATAATTATCATGAGATAAAAATAAATAAAACCAACAAGGATAAAAAGTAAAATAAAAGGAATTTACCCCTCCTCCCGTAAAAGAATGCACAAGAAATATTCAAACATGAGAAAGAAATTGAACTAAAAAACAACCGTTCTCGTAAACAAATACGAATACCTCACAAATTGACTAGAAAAGTTACTCTTGGTGTAGGCAATGAAACAATTAAGCATCACAAAGAATAACGGGCATTATGAGGCTTTGAAAAGAAGAAAGGGAAAAATTGGTGTAAAATTTCTCCATGGCACTGAACTTAAAGATTCTCCACTGTTTTGTTGGACCAACTAAATATTTGTGTAGCACTAATTGTGCAGAATACAGGCATTAGGCTAATAAATATAAGAACCCTCAACTAATGATCTGCTTTACTTGTTAATATGAATGGTGCGATTGAAAAATTGTCCCAACTAATGTTTGACCAAACTCTTTTGGACCTCTCAAACAAGCTTACTCTTTCGGCTTCGTCTTTTTACTAAAAATATAACTCAAATGAAACATGATTTTAAATGTGAAGGAACTGAATTGCTCGCAATTCTAATTTGTTCTGAGAATTATGAAAATAAAAAATTAGGGGATTTCAATTTTGACTAGAATAAGAATCAGGTTTCAGCCTGGAAAATATTTTGACTAGAGCGTTAATTTTGATGCTGACTAGAATTACACGAAAAATTCCACGCGATTCGCGTTTGAGGACCCGACACGCAGTTGTGCGAGGGAGTCGGGAGTGTTGTGCGGGATGCGCGGGCAGCGTTGAAGGAGCGGCAAGGACTCGTCGAGAAGTAGTTGCGTGGCGTGCTTTGCGATATATCGATTGATCTACCATTTAAACGTACGGAAAATGATCGGTTATCAGGGCGTTCGCAGCAAACACCTTAATAATCGATTCTTTACCACAGCTCATATGGAGAAATATCGATAATCGATCATTCACGCCTCGCCACTGTCGAGAAGTGAGTGCGAATAGAACTGCGAAGAGCGGTCAATTGAATTAGTATTATGTCTGGTACTGGAGCATCGGGGCGGCCAGGTTCGGGTGATGACTCGAGTTCATCCTAAGGGCCGATAGACTTTTGTTGTACCACTCGTCCTCCGTCGTGATACCTGAAAAACAAAGCAAGTCGTTATCCTTCGAGTTGAATCCTCGGATTCAATGCTTATCATAATCGACCGAGGTTGAATGGAGACGTTGCATGTGTGAGGAATTTGCGATTTGACTATTGATAATTATGTAAAAGTTCGCGAGAAACACGATGATGCCACTGGTTTTCTCTGAAATCAACCCCTAAGCTCAAAAAAAGTTCTCAAGTTGAGGCCAAAATGGAGGGAATATCCCACGCTACCCTGAGAGTCCACTTCTACCTACATCAAGACAAACTCTCCATGCAAAGATAGGGAGCAAATACATTAGCAAGGTTGCCGTGTTTTCAGTTTTAGAGTCCCCAAATAAAGTGACAGCCCTGTCAATGTATTTGCTCCCTATCTTTGCATGGAGAGTTTGTCTTGATGTAGAGGTGGACTCTCAGGGTAGCGTGGGATATCCCCTCCATTTTGGCCTCAACTTGAGAGCTTTTTTGAGCTTGGGAGTTGATTTCAGAGAAAACCAGTGGCACCATCGTGCTTTTCGCGAACTTTTACGTAAGAATCAATAGTCAAATCGCAAATTCCTCATATATGCACCATCTCCATTGGACCGCGTTTATAGCAGAGAGGAACCAAGTCACATCAGCCATTGCCAAATTTAACTCGGTAATTTAATTTTTTACAAGAGAACGTTTGTGCGGATCCCTTTGAAAATTTTACGGAAATTGCTTTATACTGTGCAAAAATTTCAGTGAAATTTGCACAAAAATCCGCACAACCGCTTCCATCGAAAAATTTAATTTGCCCAATTAAATTTATCAATAACTGTTGTGGCTTGGTTCCTTTCTACTTAACGCAGTTCAATTGTCAGTCCGAGATATTTTGTTACGAATGGTTTTCAAGACGCTCCTTACAACCTAGGATTGAGAGTTCCATATGGCACTAACATTTCTGTACTCGTGGCAATTTAAAGGATATCCCATGTCAAAGAAGTTTCTGCTAAATGGAACTAAGTGCAAGTGGAGAGGTGGGGTGTGCTCGTTAGTTGAGGGCTATAAGAATGAATGGGGATTTTAAAGCGCCAATGACGTCAGCGGTGACTAACGGGCTCGACGTCGACGAGAAGCTCGCCGATTTGTGTGCTTCAAGTCATGAGCCTTGTCCACAACGCTTTTTTTCACATGCCCACGGCTCATGAGTTATCATATTTTGGCGATCAGTTCCCTTTGATTTATTGTCAAATCCCGCTTTTCCATGTTCTCAAAAGGAACTATATATATATATATCCACTTTTACATTGCTTCTTATCCAGCTCACCACGAGCACACCACATCTTTCCACTTGCACATAGTTCCTCTTAGCATGAATACGTCCAAATGAGGGGCTTGGAGGACGAGGCGCACAAGTACAGTTTTTGCTATTTTGAGAAATACGTGTTTGAAGTTTCGAAGCTACACGGATCCTTATGGCGGAAAGATTGTTGAAACTGACTTTTTGATGCTTGAAAATAGGAATTTAGGAGCGAATTTTTCATAGAATATGCATTAAGACTAGAGTTACTTGAAATCATTGATATCTCAATTTTTTTTCATAAACTGCACTTATGTGCGCCTTGTCCTCCAAGCCCCTCAAATGGGCTCATTGGACTTTTCAAGTTAAAATCGAAACTCCTCTCGAAAAAGTAGATAGCGACAAGGTGATTTTGTATTTCTTTACCGTTCTAAATGACAATAATCCATATGGAGTGTACACAAACTTCGTAACAACGAGTTGAAAAACGCTGACTCCGAGAGTTTGAATAATCGCGCCAATCATTGTGCAGCCTGCGCAAAACGCATTTTAGCGCCTACAAATGTAAAGAAATACTACACGCATTGCACCTAACGCGCAATGCTTGAGGTATTCCTTAGGTCAGCGGTGATTAACGGGCTTGATGCGACGTCGACGAGAAGCTCGCCGCTTTGTGTGCTTCAACTCATGAGCCTTGTCCACAACGCTTTTTTCACATGCCCACGGCTCATGAGTTAGCATATTTTGGCGCTCAGTTCCTTTTGATTTAATGTCAAATCCCGCTTTTCCATGTTCTCAAAAGGAACTATATCCACTTTTACACTGTTTTTTATCCAGCTCACCACGACCACACCACATATTTCCACTTGCACATCGTTCCTTTTAGCATAAATACCTCCACTTCAGCCATCGATATTTAGGAAGAAAAAGGTGAAAAACTGTTTCTTATTCTGATGAAAATTTTATATTAAAAGACTCGAACGAAAATGACATGGCGATTAATTTAAAGGCGTACTTGCATTGGACTGAATTTAATAGGATGAAGCATAGCCAAGACACAACAAATCATAACTAAGAAACGGAGATTTGGTTTCCTCTTTTCAAACCACTCAGTCCAAGTAATGGACTTGGAGCTCATATTGGGAACACTGGAAAAAAAAAAACACATTGGATCTTGAGTCCCAGACTCTTGAAAACATCGACAAGAAAAAAATACTTTTGATTCAATCAGATTTAAGCTTAAATCAAAAGGAAATCCGCTCAAATTAAGAGGCTTGGTTCTTAATTTAAGCAAAAATCCGATTGAATCAAGAGTATTTTTTCTTGTCGATGTTTTTAAGAGTCTGGACTCTAGATCCAATGTGTTTGTTTTCCAGTGAATGTTAGCGAAAACTATTTATCGACTTCAATATTTTGGCAGGAGAATATTCGTATATATAGTGTATTCTGCGAGTTTAAAATCACTCATAATTCATTTTCTTAAATTATTTGTGACCCTGGATCTCACTATAGTAAAAAACCAACAAAAAAAGCAAGTTAGGCAACGGAGCTGACGCGATCCTCCATTTTATTTCGGGCGGAATAAGATCGGGCGGGCTTCCCTGCGCTGCCGGGAAAAACGCGCGAGGAAAGCGGATTTCGGCGTCGAGCGGGGGTGGAGGAAAATGGCGGCCGGGCGTGGAGGGAAAACGGAAGGGGGGAAGACGAAAAGCGAAGCCCGAGGGGTGTCGCTACGTCCGCGTCCCTGCTCATCTCCTTCCTAGCCCTCCGCCCTCGCTCGTTTCTGAAAGGGCGAAGCGCTTTCGCTCCAGAAAAAAAGGTCTCCGTCGAGATGTGATGCCAGGCGCGCGGTTTCAAGTCACCGGTTCCGTCTTCCAGTGACTTTTCCAACCATACTTTACTCTACCACTGCAAATAATTAGAATACTAAGCCACGCCATTCAGCGAGGGAGAGAAAAATAACCTCCCGGAGAAAATCGTTAAAATGATGCAGTTTCAATAAAATGGATCGCACATAGCAAAAAGGAACCAGCGGGATTACAAAGTTTTAAAAATTTCAGCACAGTAAGAACACCTTTCCAACCACCAAAAAACGTATCGCAGTCCGTTTGATCTAATAACGGACTGCATTTTGCAATTTGGAACCATAAATTCTAGCCAGTTTTAAAAACAACGTATGTACCGTTAGTTTCCCTATGCACATTTAAGTGTCTTTTCCAGATGACCCAGAATCTATTGTTCAAAATTGCAAAATGCAAGGAAGCCTTCTTTCCGCTCACTACCTACTTTAATTCAAGATTTTTGGCTCTATACCTGGCTCATTACAAGGAGTATTTCTTTATTATCGCTGAAGGATACTTTTCATCTCTTTACTATTTGCTTTTGCCAAAAAATTAGTAATTAAGACTAGTTGTACAAAAAGTTGTCGATGTTCGTACTTTGAAACAATATTTATCGTGACACAACGATAAAATGTCCATGAGTTGAGATCTCACATCATGAACCTTTTCATCAATATCAGTACAGTGCTGCGCTCTGGCGGCAGGTGAGTCGTTTTTCGATTTCGCGGCGGCCGCAGGAAACTCGGTCGAGGACCCGGGAAACGGGAAAACGCGGGATGGAAATAATTGTGTGCGTGGCGGAGCAGAAAATAAGAGCTAGAACGCCAATATAGCTTCGCCCTCAGCTTCCAACATGCTGTCAGGTTTCTCGCGAAAACCTTCCATTGAAAAGCGTCAATAAAATAGATGGATAAAAGCAGCAAGAGACTTTTACGGAAACTTCATTTGAGCTAAAGCTCATTAATAAGACCACTTAGTTCATAATAAGACCAAAATAAGTTATCCCTATTTCCTCTCACCCTATCATCAAAGACACTATTCTCGATATTAAAAGTAATATTAACACAGAAACCATAAAAATAAGTATATATTTTTAAATAATAAAACTGGCTATAAATTAATATCTATTAGAGATTTTATTAGATTTATTAGATCGAAGATTTATCATCTAGTATAAAAAATAGATTCATCAAATGGAAGAGTCATCACATGAGGGGCTTGGAGGACTAGGCGCACAAGTGCAGTTTTTACTATTTCGAGAAATACGTGTTCGCAGTTTCGAAGCTACACGGATCCTTGTGACAGAAAGATTGTTCAAACTGACTTTTTGATGGTTGAAAATAGGAATTTAGGAGCGAATTTTTCACAGAATATGCATTAAGACTAGAGTTACTTGAAATCATTGATATCTCAATTTTTTCATAAACTGCATTTATGCGCCTTGTCCTCCAAGCCCCTCAAATGGGCTCATTTGACTTTGCACGTTGAAATTGAAGCTCCTCTCAAACAGTAGATAGCGGCAAGGTGATTTTGTATTTCTTTAGCGTTCTAAATGACAATAATCCATATAAAGTGTACACAAACTTCGTAATAACAAGTTGAAAAACGCTGACTCCGAGAGTTTGAATAATCGCGCCGATCATTGTGCGGCCTGTGCAAAAACAGTTTAGCGCCTACAAACCTAACGAAATACTACAAGCATTGCACCTAACGCGCAATGCTTGAAGTATTCCTTAGGTTAGGCGCAAATATGCGTTCCGCGTCGGCCACACTGTGTCTGAAAACCAAGTAAGGCTGCAACAGTTGAATCTCAATAATTACACGAATGGGATATGTAAAATAACGCCAGGTTTGATAAGACTCGGGCTTGAAATTCAACTTTCCACTGCGATTGAGGTTTTCTGCGTGGTAAGTTTTGATAAAGTGGCCTGTAGTTTATCGATGGCTAAGGCCGGAAAAGTGCAAATCTCAATTGTAACGTTTAAGAACCTTCGATTATGTTTGATTTTCTTCGAGAATTACTATAATCAAAATGTTATCAATCAAATGTTAAAATCTAATATCGAAGCCGGCTGCAGCTGCAGGTATTTCGTGTTGTAGCTTTGACATTTTGATCAAAATTAAATCGTTTAGAAAATCTCGCTCCACACATTACACCCTTCGAGATCTGTTATACATCTTAAAAAGTAGTGAAATGACTGATTGCTTGACACGCTGTTAACATGTTAGATCGATCCGACCAAATTTTCACAGCTCACGAAAGGTAAGCAAAACATATATGAGCGAATTGAACGTATTTATGCTAAATAAGAACTAGGCGCAAATGAATGAAAATAGATGGAACTATAATAAGATTAATGTATTTAATATGATTTAATATATACCGTGCGCAGTTCTTTTTAGAATTAATTCATCCAGTTCTTCTTTAGTTTTCTCAGCCTTTGTTTACTTGCCGTATAGGGACCTAATCATTCTAATTTGTAGACCCAGGTGAAATTAAAGACCTCCAAATAAAGAGGTAACAAAGCAGGGGAAACAAAAGCTTAAATGAAACAGACGAAAAATTCAAAAACAAACAACCCTAATAAAATTGAATTAGAACTACACAAACCCCGCTATTTCCCAGAGGCCTTATTCATAAACGACCATAGATTATATTCAATCATTTAAGAATGACGGCCGATTTTTACATAGTTTATTTCACAGTTAATTGAATAATTATATTCTTATTTACTTCTAAATAATTTTTATAGTACTTTTAATTTATTTAATGTTTAATTTTGTAGATATTCAATTCAATGCAACTTTAAAATAATCATGTGTTTTCTCGATTTTTTTAATTTGCCCTTTCCCTCGTGACGTTTAAAGAATTTCTGCTATTACTTTATTTTTACATGAAAACAAGTTCTTTCAAACGATAGCATGATAGTGTTTTAAGATGGTCAAAGAAAAACCATATGAGATTTTTAAATTTAATATAGCTAATTTCTCTTAAGAAAATGAGGCATGAAAACAGAGACAGGAAGTTCGTACCTTTGCAAGATCGGCAGAGTTCTACTGTTTTTGCGACGGCAAATTTAGCCCTCTAAAACTTGGCAAAAAGCGCGGGAAGGAGGTTGGCCGTAAGAACGGAAGGCTTTGATGAGGAAGGAAATGGAAAACAGAGACGACAGCGGGGAAAGAGGAGTAAGTTGCGGATCTAAGATGTCTAGATGGTTGCGTGCTCGACACGATGCGGCGCAGCGTAGCAAGCGTTCGTCGCTAAGACGCCGCGCAATCAGGCACCGGAAATAAGCCGAGGAGAATGCCAAGACATCTTGTCGTCTTGTCGTGCCAAGCGAGTTGCTGTGAAATTTTTTGAAGGCATAATTTCCAGATTTTCATTACTCTGAGCCACGCAGCCCTCGAGATTCAAGATAGTTTACGAGATTCATTCTTTTTACGGCCGCCACCATATGAGCATATATACGATTCTCTAAATTACACTGAGGTTAATTTAAAGCTCAGTAATGGCAGTTCACGGTCATTTTTCATCGACTCTTTCGGATTCAATTAATCAGTTAGATTCCATGCTGCACAAATGGGATGTTTCCCCCAAAAATTTGATAGACTTTTAAATTCTGTCAAAGTCCAAACTACCTTTTTTCAATAATGTAGACTAGTTGTTTTATGGAGTCACAGAAGCAAAACTCATAATGTATCTCTTGGTTTAACTTTTCCTTCTGAATTGATTAGGTCAAAAAAAATTTGAAAAAAAAAATGACCGAGTTAGCCGGATGTTTGAGGGTATGTAACTCACGCCCACCAATCACTCCTATCATGTTCAATCAAGATGTCGTCATTATGTATGAGCTCTCTGACTCCACATTTATTTATCATTATTTTAAGTACAACTCACCCATTGCATCTTGCCGGATACCGGATACTGCTGCACTCATATTTGCTGCCCCATGGGTCATAGAAAAAGGCTGACTCATACTTGCGTAGGAGCTTGAACTCATCTGCAACATTAAGAATAATCTTAAAATTTGCATCAGTTATACAAGCGGCATCTTGAATGAATGATCCACGTTAAAACATGTTTACATCGAAAATCAATTAAGAAAAAACTGATAAAATTGTGTCCTCTAAAAGGGTGGTTACTTTCTTACAGTGTTCATTAGTTAACTAGATCGCATTGAAAATGTTTCGAAATATGAAGGATTCATTTATGGAGTGGGAATATATGACACGAAAGAACCAACATACTCATGATTCTTTTTCCCTAATAATATGAAGGTAAAATTAATCAAGGCTCTGAATAAGTACAATTAACAGATTATCGAATGTATCTGTTTGCCTTAGATTTTCACCAATATAATGATGACATGTTTTGTTCTCTCAAGGACGCCATGTTTTGACGAGAATGTTTTTTAAGCCGCACAGTGTTGATTTGATAGTCAGCTTAAAATATTGTTTAAAAAAATCATCAGCTGGTCGATATTTACCTGTGGATACCTATTGATTGTGTTAGGGTGGGGGTACGGTTGGTAACCTCTACTGGCAGTCGGGTAAATATTGCGCATCATGGCTCCGTTACAGCTCGGTAAAACGGGGGGAGCCAGGGCCTTTTGTAGCTGCTTCTCTTGCTTCCGATATTTTGCCCGTCGATTTTGAAACCATACCTGAGAACACATACAAAACACATGAGTTACGATTTACCTCAATGCAGAAATTCTTCTCAGACTTTTTAAACAACGACGAATACAAATTATTTTAACAATCTGCTAAAAACTTGGTGACAAATCTTTAAGCGTATAAAACCAATAACGCTATAACCTTATTGAGTAGTACAAGATCACCGGTGATTCCGCATTTTGGGAAACAAAATGAATATTAGGACAGTTTCATATTGGTATCATTTACAAGTAATAAGAAGAATAATTAGTAGCCTTGATACCTTGTTATACATCCTTTTAGTTTATGGTGCGAGGACCTTTCGAATACAAAAATTCATCATCAGGCACATAACACAGTTAAACATCATCATCAAGATGAATATTGTTATCCATGTCGCTATAGTGCACATCACGGGTTTCTCAAGTAGACTTGAATAGCGATTTCTATAGACCGATCGAGTAGTGAACGTAAGTATTTATTTTGAACGAGACAAAGATGAAAGAGATGCATCATATGTATAAATATCCACCGGGGTTGATATGATTACATGTTCTGCACATATATCGACGGTGAAACTACCAAACCACGTATCTCGGTTTGCGACGTCGCAGACTTCCTGTCATACTTTATTTTTTAAATGAAAAACTACTCAACATCCAGTCTTGAAAATTTCTGTGATATTTCCTCTTTGTGCGGAGAAAATTCCGTGAAAATTTCAAGGAATGATATTGATTTGGTCTACTTCAAAAAAATAAAATGTGAGCGTAGATTTTTAAACACCGCAAACGAGATACGTGGTTTGGTAGTTTCACCGTCGATATGTTATTCACACGGCAGTACCAACGTTTCATGTTGAACACTAAACGTGGCGTTCTTGAACCGATCTTGATATATTTCTCTGATCGATAAGTTGCCACCATCACAATACGACTCTGAGACCGAAGAGACCTGTGCAACTGACTTGTTAATGTTTCAGCGGTACAATATATTTTTCCTTGCCAAAATGTAATACGGCAACGACCTTTTTGCTATTGATATGGAGCCGACGCACAGTGGATCGAGTCAATCAGAGAGGTCGGACATCAAATTTTTGACGAAAACTGAAGATATTGGTGTTTATTTCGTCACATTTTACATGACAAGGGGTGCTTATAGTAGGCAATTTCAAAAGGAAACGAATAGAACCACTTCTAGAGCCTCAAAGGTTTGTATAAACAGATTTATAAGCGTTTAATGTTTTCAAATTTTGTCCGACCTCTCCTATTGACTCGATTCACTGTGCGGCGCGGCCAAGTGTCGTGCGCAAGTGACGCGGCGTTGGTTTTAACCCCTTGATGCAACTATTCGAGATCTGCTGTTGTCCTGGTTGCATGTAAAAATAATGAAGGCGCTTCGATTTTTCATGCACTCTTTTAGAGCCTCAAAGGTTTGTATAAACGGAGTTATAAGCGTTTAAAGTTTTCAAATTTTGTTCCACTATTGACTCGATCCACTGTGCGACGCTAAGCTCGAGGGCTATTTCGTCTCTGTGTGTGGCACGAGGCACGCGACAAGCATAAGACTACGCGTCGTGCACTTCCACCGTGAGGGATAATTTCCAAAAATTCCCGGCAAGGCGCCATTTTCATTTACGAGCACGGCGGCTCGAGGAACGCGCTCAAAATGACGAAGAGAGACATGAAAGGAGCGGATTGAAATGTTCAGCCATGTTCGAGGCTCAGCCTCAAGACGGCCCCGGAATTAAAAAGAACGGAGAGGAAATGAAAGAATGCGGGAACAAAGAGTAACTCGTGAGGGGGTAACGTGTGGGGTGAAAACACACGTGCATACGGAGAAAGGGGAAGGGAGGATTAAAAGGGAGCGTTGCAGGGGAACGGGGGAGGGACCGGAAAAGTAAGGGGAGGGGCAGGGTGGTTGTCAGCCATTATGAAAGTTTAATACACAACAAGAGAACAAAAGTTGTGCGGTGGGAGGGGCAGGAGAGGGTTTTCAACTTAACTTTCAACTTCGCAAGGGATGCGCGTTGCCGAATATGCCCAATTACTCGATGGGGGATATGAAGAGCGCGGGAATCCAAGGCGATGGAACCATATTTTCACAAAATCCATGTTAATAAAGCCTCGCCAGTCCTGATTTATAAAATCAATTTCAAATAGAAGCATCATTGCAATGATAACGAAATCTCTCGTATAAGTAGAGTACATATTATTGTACCCGTGACTGAATTTTTTGTTCTATCATGTTGCTAAAACAGTTACTTAAGATTATGAGGCTCACGAGCAACAAATTAATAGCTCTTCGTGCAAGAACTAAGAGCTTAATGGTTAGAAATTGCAGAGGAAGGAGAAAATACTTCTGGCAAATCAAAATGAATTGATTTGATGCATTGTTTGACACTTTAAAAAGTGCTGATAAAATTTTGAGTGTGAATGAGTGTGTTTTTTATAACTTTTCGTTTTTACGTTTTATGTCGTTCAATTACAAGGATCTGAGACGATACACCTCAAATGATGAGAGCCTCTCTGTATATCCTTTTCCTTTTTCCTGTTTCATTACAAATCAGCAGCTTGCGATATCAAAAAAATAATGGGGAACCAAAATAAAATTAGAAAAAAAAGAAGAAAAAATTGGCTTGTAAAATTTGTACCCAGTTATTATCAATCGGTGAAATAATAATAAGACAAGCATAATTAAAAAGTAGAAACCTGAAAACTACATTTCCGATTCTGACTGGAGGAAGAGACATCTTTTCCCTCCAATTAAGCGTCAAATAGAAATTGTAATCTTTAGGTTTTTAATTTTTAATTTTTATATTTTATATTAACCTCGCTTATTAATAATGGCCGGTTGATCAGCCAAGTCATCTCGGTTTTATTCCTCGAAATTTGAGCTTAGTTTTTCGTCGTTCTTTGTAAATCACCCTAATCTCTCACTTACTTATTGCTCATAGCAAATTTAGACTTTTTTTTACAAAGGTTTGAGTATCTCAACTCGACAAAAATGATTTCATCCCTGACATTGCAACCGCGCCCACACCGTTCACCTCTTTACCCGAGAAACAAACTAAACTCGAGTCTCTCTACTTGTTTCTGCTTTCAGACTACCTTCCAAGCCCCCTCCTCCGCGCCTTTCCGTGACCGCCCCACCACTAGATTAATTCTGTCAGCTAATTTTAATACATATTTCATGTTCGGGGAAATTTGCCGCCAAACACGCTTTAAACTGGGAGCTGGCGGCGTTGCCATTTATACTTTGCGGAAGACTACGGAAACAAAATTGAAATCCTCCCCAATTTAGGTGCCTCCTTATACTATGAGAGTAAAGACAATGCGAATCAATTTCTGATTGGTTCCTGTATTTTAGGCCTTCACAGTGTCCCAAACGGGAATAAAGATTACATTTTCACGAATTGAAAAGATTATAGACTGGAATGGACCGGGGCATCGGGGGTACGGCAAAGAAAAAATGGAATTAGAGAGGGAACTGAGACAGTAATTCTAGAATGGGTTGATCAAAGATTACAAAAAACGTCCGATTTGTGCCAAATTCTTTCCATATCTTGTGTTTCATTTCATTTTGGATTGAGTGAACAGAGAAATACACATTTTTTTATTTTTCTTTTATTATTGTATTGGTCTTGCAATTTTTGAAGGACTTTTTCATGAATAATTTCTTTAAACATATTGTGCCAGCAGCATAAAGCATTTGTACAGACATAGCAGCTCACAATAACTACATGTTGCATCAGTATGAGAACATTTTGTGTTATAAGACATCTATTCTTTTGGGTCAGCAGTTACAGATAGGTTCTAAATTACGACACGACACGTCAAAATCCGCCATGATAAACCTCAATCGATATGAGAGGCATCGTTATGGCGCGTAGATCTGGTACTATCTTTGGAAGAAAGAGGAAATAATATTAGCTCTAAAGGCCTATGAAGTTACCATTCCAAATCTACGACTGGAGGTGCATTTTTTATATAATTTCCATCTGATCCTCCAATACATGTGTAAAAATATAATTCTTAAAATCTTTCACTGTATGAATGGTGTCTATTTTCAGGCCGCGCTTGTTTTGAGAAAAATTTGGTTGATCAGAATATGAGAAGGCCTGAGGAATGAAGGAAGACTTTTGAATTCATACAGCTCTCAAAAGTAGAGCTTTTTTGTTTCAATTTCATCTCAAATAAACTTCTTTTCTCATCACAGTACAGTTTGAATCATTCCAGCTCAAGGGAATTAATAATCGTGTAGCAACTTTTTTCATCAAACCTTTGCTGTCCCGCAAAAGTGAAACAGTGCAATATTTCCGAGGGAGAAACTTTCCTAATTAGTTCGCCATCTACCGCTACTTTAAAACAAACCTTTTGCGTCAGGTAGGTACACGCTACAGACGCAACTGATGAACTCAGGAAATAAGGCATCTTTTTAACTGAGAATTGTTCTCGAGGCGCAAAAATTTAAAACAGGGACGTTTGATTTGCATTAAATCAGGAATCACAGAAATATTGATGCCATCAATCTGGGTTTTATTTTTGGTATATATTATTTTTTGACTGCCGAGTTTCTTTTTTACACTTTAAATTATTTTCACGGGTTTTATCTCCTGTAAAATGCAAACTTCTTGTAAATATCGGTTTTTTTAACCTATTTCCTTACATTATTGTACATACGGTTTGGTTGACCAAGTGACCTATTTGCCCTACTTATCAATCGATCCGTGATGATCCTCGATGCGATTAAAATATATTTATGTCATGTTGTGCCATGCAAATGATATAAATCATGATCAGTTTGCCGACAAATATGATTCCTTTTTTTTTAATCATTTTACAGTGCGTGACCGTTTTTTAACTCTTCATAAGTTTTTCCGTCAGGCATATACATTTAAGCTCTTTTGACTTCCCAAACAATATTTCATGTTATATATTCATATCTGGCGGGAGCAGATTTACGACTGATTGATTGCCGACAGGAAATGGTTTTTGGATGAGCCAGCTGAAGTCTTCAAATCATCGAACTAACATTAAGACCATTTTTTTTCCTTCTTTTTTTTGCCAGAAGTGACTACCCTACGACGCGGAGCGCCGTTTACGGGTTGCGTTGCGTAATGAACAGGGGAAGATTCCCTCGCACGGCTTAAGGATTTGGGGTAAATTTTTTCCGGAAGTGTAAGTGAATTGCAAATGGTGTTTGTGGCCATCCCTAAATTAAGTAACGCTCTAGGGGAGGAGGGGGATCGAGAAGAACATTACACCTTTTTTTTTTTTTTTGAGGGGGGGGAGGGGTTAAAGGATAGAGACCTCCGTCACAAAAGCGTTACAAGGGGGAAGGGGAAGGGTCAAAAATGCCGAAAAAGTGCGTTACGTAATTAGGGACGGCCCTTTAGCATAGAGAAGAAAAAGGAGGTGTTTGCATCTTGAGGATTGTTTACCTTGTGACGTAGGTCGGTACAGCATGGAAGCAAAATCCGGAATTTGAAGTATGAAAAACGGGCCATAAAGTCCTATTCTTTGCTTAGATGTACTCATGATATAATTTCAAACACTTTATAGAACGAATTTCTCCATAAACTACACCATTTCCAAGAAAATCGATGATAAAAGTCGTCCGTACCGACCTACGTCATCAAAAAAAATCCAAGATGCCCGAAATTCAAACACCGCTTTTTATTCTCTATGGCCCCTTAGCATTCAATGAGGTTGATTCATTTATACAGCAACGGAGGAGCAGAGCCCCTATTTTTCAGTTGATACCATCTTCGGGAGAACTCCGGCAACTTGCACCCGTTCCGATTTTCTTTGTTAGCGCGAAAGAACGGGCAAAAAAAGCTACTCTGAGACAAGAGAGAAGAACGGAGAGGGAGAGGCGTGTTAATCTTGGGGCTCCTCTCCCTCATGCGCGCGGCCTTTTCCCGAAAGCTCCCCAGATCCCATCAAATGTATCCTGTAACTCGATTATCCGCCCCCTGCCCCTCGTACTCGCTCCTCGCATCCGCCCCTCCATATGCATGCCCCCTCCCCCTAGTACACCCCCCTCGTACACCCCCCTCGTATGCCCTCCTCCACCCTCACATGTCGTTCCCCATCCACATCCACCCTCACTGAACTTTATCCGGATATTCTTGAATCCGGAATAAATTCGCGGCAAGGCAATTAGCGCCGTCAACACGCGCCGAGATGGCTGGCTCCGCGCTAGGGAAGAAGAGGAGCCAAAGGATTTTCGCTCCCGGTTTTCGAGCGTCGGGTGACTTTAGTCTCTGGATACCGATTCGGTCGAAAAAGTATCAGAAAAATCCATTTGGGTGAAATGTCGTTTCAACTTTGTATTTGATCTTTCTGCCGGAACAAAAACTCGGATAAATGAAATTGAAAGGATTTCGACCAAGGCCTGGAAGAGATAAGGTAAATATAGTTAATAAGTATGGTGCATACCAAAATTATCTAAATCCAAAGCTTTTCTTGATGTTGCACATCGTCAAAGAAAGAAACTAAAGAAATATAATAAAACTAAAATATAGGAAACATAACAAAAAATAGATAAATTAAATAAAAAGAAAAATAAAACGGGAGCACCTGAGACGAGTACACGTTCTCAATATGCAGCTGTTATCACGGTGTGCTCGTCTTACTATGTGCTTTCGTTTCCTTTTTATTTTTATTTAATTTATCAATTTTTCATTATGTTTCGCCTATCTTTTAGTTTTATTATGTTTCTTTAATTTCCTTTCCCTGACAATGTGCAACTGCAGCACGAAAAGCTTTGGATTTAGATAATTTTGGTATGCACCATACTTATTAACTTTCTGAGCTCTTCTAAGGCCGTGGTCAATTTCAATGTCATTTAAAAAGTTAATACTTTAAATATATACACTAGATAAGTTAATGTATTGATCGAGACACTGCTTAAGTCATATATCGGCGATCGAGCAACACAACACACGTTAAGGAAGCGCGTATGGTATCGCGCAGAAAAGAAGGCGCGCTAAATCAGAATGGATCAGTAATTTTTAAGTTTGACAGAAAAACGAGGACAATGCAGTTGATGATTTAGCGCTTCAATCAACGTTACGATTCCAATAATTCAAAATGCAGTGTAACAGCTTAATCGTCCGTCCAACGATGATAAAAGTGTAGATAAATCAAACGAGTTGTTAGAATCAATACAGCAGTATAACTATCATTTTAAAAACGGATCTTCAACTTTTAAAAGTCAGCATAATTGTTTAGTCATCCTGGTAATCCGCTCAATTTAACGCGCGAAGTCAAATCCGTTCAGCCTACGTGCATTCTCCGCCGTGGAATTTCCTCCTCAATGAAAGGGATGAGGCAAAATGGGAGATGATACGCCACTCCGTTTTGACGACGGGGAATCTAATAAATTAACTTCTCTTTGATTCTTCCCGGTACATTTTGGTACACTTCGACGAGGACTCTAATAAAGCGCAATTTACGAGAGACATTCCGAGATAAAAGCTTTAAGGCTGTAGCGTTGGTTACTGAGGTTGCCGGCGCAAGCATTTATTCAGATTTCAAAGTGCACCTGTGTCATGGTGGGTGCCCTCAAAAATGAAGGCTGAATCTTGTTTCACTGTTGTTAAAGCAGTTGTTCAAAATTGACGGAGACATGTAAGTCCTTATGCCAGGCCCCATTTACGATTAGGCGGAGAGTAAAACAACTTTGCATCTACTTTGAATTTATGATCTGTTTTGTGCAAATGTGGAATACTTATACTCACAATATATATTCTGTCGGCCTCCTATACAACTTATTGGTTTGATATATCCCTACAATTTTTTCAGTGTAAATACTGTAATTACAAACAATTGTAATTCAACATAATACCGTAGTTACAAGAATTATTAAATACTTATTTTTCTGAAAGGACTCAAGTTTTTTGCTCATCTTAATGGACCACTAGACAGGGTACGAATTTCAGCATTCTGATACATGTTTCTTAAACAAAATTTCACGTAAAACACGGCGCGCACAACGAAAATTACCGAAATTAACTCCTGACGAAGATATTTAATGATTCTTAATGCGTAAATTCAAACCACCCGCTCACGAAAACTCAACGCTCTACGTGATTCACATCGCGCGCTAAACGTTATCATGACAGTCTCTGCTATATTAAAATCTGGCAACCTCAATTTGACGCTTTGGCTCAGCTATAGCAAATTGCTTATAGTTTGAACAACAAATGGTGGGAAATGAACATTGTTCGATTGAGAAGATTGCTGAAACCGTTGTAGTGCACGGTTTGACTCACGTAGAGCTTTGAGTTTCTTGTGAGCGGGCAGTTCAAATTCCTCGTGACCAATGTGAAGTAAAAACGTTAATATCTTCGTTAGGAGTTCGTTTCAGTAATATTCGTTGCGTTAATCGTGTTCTACGTGAAATTCTGGTTAAGAAACATGTATCAGATTGCTTAAATTCGCACCTTGTCTAGTGGTCCATTGAATCAGTGAGAACGAAAACACACCAACTCGGTAACTCAAAAATGCTCAGTTTTCATTAAAGAGAGTCAGTTTTCATGAAGGTAAGTGAAGTTAACGCATATGTTCCAGCTAGGACCTTGAAAAAGTCCTTAAGTACTCGTCTTTCGGCACCAAAAATCTTTTTCTTGCACTAATTTCTTCAACTACTGTGCAGTTTTGCGTGCACTGGAAAAAAAAAATACATTGGATCTAGAGTCCAGACTCTTGAAAACATTGACAAGAAAAAAACTCTTGATTCAATCAGATTTTTGCTTAAATCAAAAGGAAATCCGCTCAAATTATGAGACTTGGTTCTTGATTTAACCAAAAATCCGATTGAATCAAGAGTACTTTTTCTTGTCGATGTTTTTAAGAGTCTGGACTCTAGATCCAATGTGTTTTTTTTCCAGTGTGTGTCTTGATTATTTTCATTTTCTCAAGTTGTTGTGTTTTCGTTCTCACCGATTCAATTGGCAAGTTGTCGATTCTAACCATATTCGTTTTTTATGCGTTAAATTGGCACAACTGGATTCGAACCACCGGCAAGTGGACGCCGCGCGCCTTCATCTTTGCACTTGGCTTTTACTTTTAATTCCATAATCTGAATTACAGGAGTAGAAAGAATTTAAAAGCAGGCGGTCAGAGAGTTTTTCAGCCGCACTTCTGAAGGATTTCAGCTCTGAAAGGGCAGATGCTTTTGTTTTCCGCTCTGAATATTCTTCAGGATGACGGAGAAGCGGCTCTGTCCGTTTCAAATATTAATGCTTTTCCTCATCTTCTGACTTCTATTTCTTTTAAGTATTCTAACTAAAATCCCACAGGATTTTTCGGTAAGAGGAATATTCCGGCCCCGAGGGATGATCCCGATCTGAGCTGCCACTGGAAACTTAATAATTGAACGTGCTTACGCAAAAAAAAAATCATATGCAAATGCATAAAATCAAAATGAAATGGACTTTTATATTATATACACAAAAGAAGTCCTTTTAATACTCCTGGAATTCAGTTATTTCAAAAGTAGGATTTCAATAATTTTCAAAAAAAGCATAGCTACTACAATAAAAAAATACTTCCTGATCAAACGGAATGTCAGCTGACTTCAAAATAATTCCGTTTTAGAAACATTTTTCTCAGTTCCCCCCAATATCTCATCCAAAAATTTTACGTCATTTACTCGTCAATCGTGTCAATCTGCGAATTTTGAATTTTACGCAAATCGTGACATGAAAACTTTCAAAATTGCCAAAAACAACGGATAGTTAAAAACTGGCGTTTAAGTTGTGTTCGTATAGTATGTCTCTTTTCTTTCATGGGATTTGGTTAATTTTTATTGTACGTTAAAATTTTTTTTTACATTCTATACACATCAAAGCCAAATTCTTGGATGCTTTAACATCTAGAAAGAATTAACCTCAAGATGGCTTTACTATCTGTTCATTGGTTTTCCGAAGATCAATGGTTCAATGCGAGTTTAAATGGATACTAAAGGTAACTCCTGTAACTTCACGTGAATTGAGTGTTTTTCGTCAACAAATTCAAATTTCAATTGGATTATATTGTAATTGACAATGTATTTTCAATTCATTTTTGCAACATACTTAACAGTGGCGAGGCGTGAATGATTGATTATTATCGATATATCCCCATTTCAAGCTGTGGTGAAGAATCGATTATAAAGGTGTTAGGTGCGAATATCCTGTCCATCGATATTTTTAATCGGTTTAAATGACGGATAAATCGATATATCGCAAAGCACGCCCGGCCTCTGATACTTAATTGGGCGGTAATCATGACTGTTCCCTACTCCGTGTTCCCACCGGATAAAAAGTCGGAGAACATATTTTTTTCGTACACTAGCCTACTTATGCAGGCTTTGCTCAGTTAAGCTGTAGAGAATATTCAGGTTTCCCGAAACATCTGCTGGAAAATTCGGAAACTTCACATCTCGTTACTCAAAAGCGGCGTGAGGGCCACAAAAAAAGCGTGACTCAGGCGGCGCAAGGGAAGCTTTGAGGGGTTCGGAAAAAGGAGACAGGGGAAAGAAAATTGAGAAAGAATTTACGGAGGGGTGGAATATGTATAGCGGGCTCCTTGCCCGGGGCTAACAGGTTATTCCGAAAGCATTGAGGGCTCAGCCCTGTGCAGGGGATGCAGCTGAAATTGAATTAAGGAGCCATGCCGAGCCGACTCCGTTGACAAATTTGGCTCTCGGGTCTCTCGCTGACAGAGAAGTTGGTATACTTCAGCTACAGAGAAATCTCCCCATTTTCATTGACGAAAACCGTCCTGTGCTAATCTACAGTAAAGCCAAAGTAGAGTTGATTTACTTCAATCGTTTTCAGCTTGTTGTAAGTATTGGAATAAATCATCAGAATGATATCTTGTTCGTAAATTCCCATTATGACCGCCGCACAATGGATTGAGTCTATCAGAGAGGTCGGACATGAAATTTTTGACTAAAACTGCAATTTTTTATATCTATTTCGTCACATTATAAACTTTAAGGGGTGCTTCTGGAAGAAAAATTCACGAGAAAACCAATGAAACCACTTTTAGAACTTCAAGGTCTTGTATAAACGGAGTTATAAGCGTTTAAAGTTTCCAAATTTTGTCCGACCTCTGCAATTGGCTCGATCCACCGTGCGCCGTGAGTCAGACCTCGTGCGCAGTCTCCAAAATTTTCGACGAAATTACACTCTCCATACAGTCACGAGACAATCTAAGTAGCATTTTTCAGCCAAAAAATCGCTATATTTAGAATTAAGCTACGATTATTTGACGATCAAATTGCTAAAATTATCAACATCTGAGCGATTATCCTGAATCTTGTCGCAATTTTATCTCAATAAAATCGCGTTCGATAAAATCGAAATTTTAACTCAATTATCACGGTTTTTTGTTCGATAATATTGCGATAAATAGCCGCCGATAAACTCGCGATACATTCTTTGATCAAATTACAACTTGTCGCGATCACTACTACTTGGGCAAAAGAAAAATCATAAACAATAAATCGGAGGTTTTCTTGGAGATAGTGGTTTTAGGCAAGTTTTAGGCAGTTGGATTAGGCAAGTGGCCTCCTTGCTTTCTGATTACGGATAAATACTACCTCGACTTACTAGTACACGCACCGTAAACCAAAGGGATGAGAACATGCAAAAAATTCAATTATTTTGCGGAGTGGCTATTCACTCATTCAGAGCTATAGTTATTACTACAGCGACAGTTGAACTTTTCGGTTGACTCAACGCTTCCGGAAATTATTAACTGGAAAATTCCCAGTGTAGCATAGAGCATAGCACATATGTGATCGACAATAATAAGCGCAACACTTAAACAGGATATATATTAATCATGTTTTCCAAACAATCAACAATTCATTGTATTTCCTCAATCACTGCGTTGTTCCATTTTTGTTGACTTTTTTGGGGCTTTTGTGAAAGGTCGATGAAGAACAGTAGGTGCGGTAGCAGTACAGGTACTTGGTAACCAGGGTTATAGCGGATGATTTAGTCTTCGAAAAATAAGGCGTTTCTTCTCTTTTATCTTTGTTTCATGGATAAAAGCACGTAATCTCATGTATATACCCACCTCCACACGTCACACATTTACATAGCAGCTCAAACACAGCTAAGGAGATATTTTATAGTATGAACTTGTTATTAAGAGTATAGCGTCAGAGAAATGATTTTACCTGGATACGAGCTTCGTTGAGTTTTGTCGTCCTAGCTAATTCTTCTCTGCAATAGATATCTGGATAGTGCGATTTGGCAAAGGCTGCCTCTAATTCTGCTAATTGTTCCTGAAAAACAAATGAAAATTGTGTAACATTTTTCTGCACTTCTGGTCGTAAATACAGTCAATTATATTAGTGCAATGCCAGCAAGTTGGGCCGGTCTGTTTAATTTCCGACTCCTTGATGGAATGAAACGTTTGACAAACAGAATATTTTATGAGTGATTTGAACCTCTGAAAGAGAACGAAGTTTACGTTATGCTACACTGAGTATACATATCGACAGAATGCATTACGTTTTTTAAAGGTTTGAATAGAAATATTATCAACTCTAGAGTAAAGAAACCTATAGTTATTAATTTTTTAATTTTTTTTATTCCTCATGTATTTATTTTCCATTTATTTTCCTCAATTAACGCATTCATCTAGGGTGGTATGACAACTCACCTAAACTTTTTTAAATTTAATTAATCTCAAACAGAGGAAAAAAATCACACAAAAACCGTGATTGATAAAATTGATGCTCTAATACAAAATATAATCGTTTGGTAAGTTTTACTCTCCGTTACAGAGAGAAACTTAAAAATCGATACATTACATATCTGCGAGTGATCTTAGTGACCCGCTTTGAAAGGGCCTCATTCAAATCAACATTAATTTTAAGCCTATGTAGACGGTGTTTGATTTTGGATTTTGTGTTTACCTGTGTGAAAGTGGTCCTATGCCTCCGTCGAGCAGGCGTTGGGCATGCTGCGGTGGTTGGCGTGTGGGGTATTGAAGGTGACGGCCCGCCTAGTGGCTCATTTTTTAATTTCTTAAAAGCTCCTTCCACACCTGAAACATTTAATTCCAGAAATTGATAGGAAATGATTTAAAGTCATCACAAATGTTGAAGCTCTCTTACAGCTACACTGGAAAAAAAAAACACATTGGATCTAGAGTCCAGACTCTTAAAGACATTGACAAGAAAAAATACTCTTGATTCAATCGGATTTTTGCTTGAATCAAAACGAAATCCGCTTAAATTAGAGGCTCGGTTCTTGGTTTAAGCTAGATTCTGATTGAATCAAGAGTAGGTACTTTTTCTTGTCGACGTTTTTAAGAGTCTGGACTCTAGATCCAATGTGTTTTTTTTTCCAGTGTATGAACATTTAAGTCTGTTGGTGTTTTGTTGCGTTAAAATCGGTACACGAATCTTTAATTTAAGTATATTAAACGGTCGAGTCCAGTGGCGTGGCGTGCTTTGCGATACATCGATTGATTTGTCATTCAAATCTATGGAAGGGGATCGATAAACAGGGTGTTCGCAGCGAACACCTTAATAATCGATCTTTTACCATACGTTCAAATGGTGAAATATCGATAATCGATCATTCACGCTACGCCACTGGTAAAGACAGTGAGTGTGCTCTGAAGATTAGTCATTAGGCACTATCATGGCGTCGATCCTAGCCTACCGTTGCCAGATTAAAAGTCTACTTTTGAGAGTTTAAAAAATTAGCTGTTTCCTGGGAGACACACATTCGACGAATGATACAGAAAGGGAAAAGTAAGGGATTTAACACATTCCGCTACAACCATCGGTCCCTTAATTTGAGACAAAACCAAAGGCGAAGCGTCAATGATCGATTATCGATATTTCACAAAGACATAAAGACGGAGTGCTCGTATCTAAAAGCACGGGGAAAAAGTGAAGCCTAGTTTGGCGCTGGGTGCTTGTGTGAGTGTGTAAATGAGCGCGGGAATCCATGGCGGCAAACGGAAATTTGATTTGAACTTGTCCTCTTGATTTTTCCCCATTTCTTCTTCTAAACGTGTTTTAAATGCCTAAAACGATTATATTAAGAAAGTTCGGTCTGCGTCCTAATATAATACACCTACTTTTGCTCAGTAATAGGCAGTAATCTCAGATAAAGTTAGTTTTTCTTCTGCTCATGGTGGTTCTGCAGGTTCAAACAGGTCGTTACAGTTCTAGATGACCGTCACTCCCAAATGAAATTAATCGGTCGACGACGGACCAAAGCTAACCTAAAGTTAAAGAAATATGAGTGGGTAAGTGAATTTGGGCAAAAATCAACCTAGAATACTTTGTTTCCGCAATTATTTTATTCAGTTCCCGCCCTATATTTGAATTCAAACTTGTCCCGATTTCGCCGCCAATCCTCTAGCCAATAGTAGAGGTGGTTGAAAAGAAGCTTCATTTTTTGCTTTTAGCCCTCCGTCTTTATGTCTTTGATATTTCACTATATTTGAAGCTATGGTTAAGAATCGATTATTGAGGTGCTCGTTGCGAACACAGAACACACCGTTTGTTGATCCTTTTCCTTAAGTTAAAATGACAGATAAATCGGTGTATCGCAAAGCACGCCACGCCACTGGACAAAACTTTGACTGGTCCACAGTCAGCTCAAGATTAAGTTCCGATGTGAGCTCCCTAGAAGTCAAACCAGCCTCTATTTCTCTCTGTCCCCCTCTCCCCCTCCCTCTCATAGTATTAACCTGATCCTCATTCTCACATATTCATGATTATTCAGGGTCGAATCAAGAAGGCCCATCTCATCAGAGATCAATCACCGTTTGACCACAAGGGAGGAATACATAGACTTAGCCAGAGGCCAATACTGCCGGGCTAAGAAAGAACGTCGTATGAAACTCTAGGCGTTGCCAAATTTGCTTCGACTAAATACGGATTTATCGGAAAAGTTGCTCATATTTTTCTCCTAATTTTTCAGACAGTTTCGTCCGCAATTTCATCTGAATCATCTGAAAATTTTAAGGGAAAATATGCTCAGCTTTCCTCAAAAATAAAAATTTCATCCGGGGAAACTTGGCAAATCTCGAATGCTCATACGACGTTCTTTCTTAGCACGGTAGCATGCAGATTCGACCTTAATCGGCATTTTACTTTCAGGAAAATTTCAACATCATTGGAACTAAAAGCCATCGCCCACTTCCATCACGCCGTTTATGTCTGCGATACTGATGAGAAATTTCGAAGTAACCTAACCGAACGATATATTTCACGTCGCATTCCACGGAATATGTAAATTCCGGGGAGCTTTTAACACTGATAGCGCCGTTGAAGAGGGGAGCCGTCGAGGAACAAAGCCGACTGGGGCGGTGGAGGAACCGGGGGTCAGTGGGGGCGGGAAGTGCTTTTGAATATTCAGCGTCTTCGGGATCAGGATAATCGGCCCCCCCGCGTAACTGGCTGATGCATTCAATTAATAACGCCGTGAGCTGAACTTGCAATTGATTCGGGGTGATTTTGACCACGTTGAAACGGTTAAGTCCTTATACTGGCTTGAGATTAAACCCGCCGGCTTATTGTTGAAATTGATAGATAAAGCTATAGACAAAGAGGACTTAAGGGTTCTAGAGCGATCCTATTGGTTGAGATGGGTGGTTCTTATAGACTAAGGGGGTAAATGATGGACTAACTATTGGCTCTTTCGTGGGTTGCCGTTAGATAGTTTATTATCTACGTCATTCGTTCATTGCAATTTAATCACCCACATCCACCAATAGGATCCTCACTGGAAAAAAAAAAAAAAAACACATTGGATCTAGAGTCCAGACTCTTGAAAATATTGACAAGAAAAAGAACTCTTGATTCAATCAGATTTAAGCTTGAATCAGAAGGCAATCCGCTCAAATTAAGAGGCTTGGTTCTTGATTTAAGCTTAAATCTGATCGAATCAAGAGTATTTTTTCTTGTCGATGTTTTTAAGAGTCTGGACTCAAGATCCAATGTGTTTTTTTCCCGGTGCTCTTTATCCTTTTTGTCTTCTTTGTCTATAGCTTTGTCTATCAATTTCAACGATCAGCCCGCAGAGCAACTGGGCGCGGACGCACGCAAGAATATAATGAGCTAGCTAATCATCTCCATGCGCCTTCAAGTAGCCGGTTATACCAAAACAGTCGCATTAGGGCAGGTTTTGTATGGTATCACCGTTTGGGTTCTTCGAGATAAATGGAATAAAGTCAGATGGGCCTTTAAGGGGACTGTCCAGTGCAGGGAAGAAACCAGGTATTTTCGAGTTCCAGATTTCCGTCCTCAACTCTCTTTTATAATTTTAAAAACACTGGTTCTTTTCAAGCCATACCCTGTGTCATCATCTCGGCCTTGTGTATCTTCTTCATTCATTATGTTTAGTTATCACCGCAACCGTAGAGTTGTGGAGTATATTGCTACAAAGGTGGTGATGATGATTGGTTCTATAAAAAAATTGTGGGTTTATAAATATTGAAGGAAAATTTTTGTTGCAAGGACGGTTAGAATTCTTGAAAATTGGCTACACTGTTTTTTCTCCAAAACAATCGATTCTTGGTGAGGCAGCTTACCTCAACTAAAATCGATATTTCTAATGGATTTAAATGGAGGAAAAACACTGTTGCCAACTTGTCAAATCGCCACCGACCATACCTCATCGATACGCCGACGGCCGACGGCCGACACACCCACAAGCGGCGCAGAGACTCAGCTGGAAAACCCCGGCAAAAAAGCCAGATGTCCACGCCACGAAAGTCCGTAGAACTGCAAATCGGGACAAAAAACCCTTTAGCTCGGGCTCGCGGATGCATGCGCTCCCCGCCTACGCGCTAATGGGCCGATAATCATCGAATCCCGTTAGCCCAATCGGATTTCCTCGAGTGTGAACGCCTCTCCGCGGGCCGCGCCGCGGCAGGGCCGAGACAGGTGGGGGCGCCCCCACCGCGAGGCGCGACCCCCCGCGATTCCCCGCCTGAGCACAATGCCAAACACATTGTGTTATGATTAGCCCAAATCTCATCGCCGCGCACAATCGAGCCGCGATCCCTTCACGCACGAGATGACCCGGGCCCAAGCGGTGCTGCCACCAAGCCACAACCTCACATTTTTTCAGTCTCGCAGCCCATGTCCGTCAACAGTTCCGGGATTCGAAACTTTCTTGTTCCAATGTCTCCCTCTCTATGACCATCAAAAGTTCCGGGACTCCTTTTAGATTTTTCTAAAGTTCCAGGATTCCTTTTATATATTTTCAAAAGTTCCCAGAAAGTTCCGGAAACTGCACTGGAAAAAAAACCACATCGGATCTAGAGTCCAGACTCTTGAAAACATTGACAAAAAAGGACTCTAGATTCAAGCAGATTTAAGCTTAAATCAAAAGGAAATCCGCTCAAATTAAGAGGCTTGGTTCTTGATTAAAGCTTAAATCTGATTGAATCAGGAGTATTATTTCTTGTCGATGTTTTTAAAAGTCTGTACTCTAAATCCAATGTGTTTTTCTTCCAGTGTGCAAAAGATCCAGAACATTTCGGGAATTTTATAAGCTCGGAGAATAATTCAGGGACATCTCGGAAGTTCCGAAATTTTGAACAAGTTCGGGATTTGGAACACTGCTCGCAGCGTAAAAGCATGGAGCTACAATTTCTGCATCATTTTGAAATCATCATGAGTGCCATTAGTTTTCCTATGAAGGTAGGTATTTTTATCTGGGAACCAGAAATTGTTGTTCCTAATTTCAAAATGTAGTTCAAATCTCAGTTGTGTTCAGGCAAAGATTTTTCTAAGATTTTGGATAGTAGAAAAGTAAATCCCTTTGATCAAATGAACACTCTCAAAGTTTCAATTTATGTAGCTCAATGGATTAAACAAATATCGGGGTTACGCGGGGCATCAAGATCACGCTGAATAATGGGCTAAGTAAGAAACCCCAAAACCAAAGATGAAAAAGATTGGATGATGCCCTGGGTTCAACGCTGGAAGGCAGTTTTAATAAGAAAAGAAGAAAGAGAGTGAATAAAGAAAGAAAGGAAGAAAGAAGTGAAGAAAGTTAAGAGAGTGTGGTGTGAGTAAAAGTTGGCAACAGGGGAGTCCCGGTTTTAAGTCGGTCAATTATCGCTCTTCCGCGTTAATTTTGCCGGCCAGCGCGTGCCAATTATCCGGAAGCTAAAAGATGTCCTCAACCCAATCGTTGGCCTTGCGGTCACCCATGTCGCGGAGTTCACACCTGCGAGCTGAGTTGCAATTTACGCTAAAATCCTAACGAACTTTATTACATTTTCCATCAAAAAGTTGTTTTTATCGGTGAAAGTGACAACAACTGCCGGGATGTCAGAAATATTGCCCCCGATGCTGTTGATTGAGTCTAGAAACGGATTTGTCATTCGGTTCGTCAGGACAGCCAACTCGAGCAGAGGGTATGGTCTTCATAATTACGCATGATACCTCATATCAATAATAAATATCCATTTGACGTGGACTAAATCCAAGTGTTGAGACAATACAGGGTTTTTTTTCTAAAAAATTCAAGTAGATTACGATTTAAAAATTATGAATGAGGGATATTTCACGAAATTCAGACCTCAAACGAGAGGTGAAAATATTGAGTATAAAAAATGAGTAGCGAGTTTGATGATTATTATCAAAATAATATTCTTCGGGCATATTTCCAAATTACGGCTCGATTAAAGACTCCAAAATTATGAACAAATTTGGTCAACATTATTGTACAGAGCCACTCACATAGGATACAGAAGAGCGCCTTCAACCCACTCCGTAATCTTAATGCAAAATTCTAATACCACTATTCGTGCGTCGCGACAGTCATTTTGCATAGCCGGCTAATTGAAGGCAAATCATTGGCCCACGCGACATGGCACGAATTTCAGCAATGTGATGCGTAATTTTTAAGGAGCGTTTAACAACGTGTTTGCAGTTTCGTTTTGTAAACAAGCCGAAGTTTGGGAAACTTGTTGGTCTCATGACGTCACCCGAAGTTCATCATTCACCATGTAGGGCGGTCAACAGCTGCAATAAGAGGGATGACTGTTGCTCCCTTATAATTTACTGTCGGAATTGTTGAATCCCCGAAAGTAAAAGCTTCCGCAGACTTTCGAATTTCTCCTCTCAAAGAAGGGAAGGAAATTGCTATGAACTTACCCGTGTGATCGGAGAGGTTCCTACTGGGGGAGGAGGAGTGAGTCTGTGAGGCGTCGAGGGCCGAAGTGGGTAGGTTGTAGAGGGCCGAGAAGTCCGGTGTCTCCGTTTTGGTGACGATCCGCTTATCGTGGTGATGGTGGTGGTGGTGAAGATGGTGCTCATCCATGAGCCCTAGGAGCCCTAAGTTCGGGCGCAGCTCGTCCATCAACTTCCCTTGACCTGCACACCAACATCAAAACATACTTTTACTACAGAAAGAAAATTTGCAGGTGTCTGAAATTTGATGGATTTCAAAGGATTTCAAAGGATTTGATGGATCGTGTTTAAGTGGAAACTACTGAGTGAACTGAGCACAAGGATACCCTTGGTTCATGACTTTAACAATTATTGGAAAATATATGACAAAATGATCTAATCTGCTAAAGTACGAGTGCTTAAATGGGAAATGCCGCCAGATGACGTCACTAGGCGGTGCATTTTCTCACTTAAACCTATTTTTAAACTATTTCCCATATCAGAGAAAAATTATATAAAATACTGTGAAAGCAGCTGTAAAAATTTGCATGCATATTCTTCATAACCATATGCGGCACTCTCCGTAGCCGCTAATCTACTCGATCCCTATAAGGGCACCTCACGTCCTATGCTCGTTTCGTTGCCGTGCTAAGGAAGAACGCCGTATGAACATTCGAGAGTCGCCAAATTTCTCTTGATAAAACATGTATTTATGTCAACATTCGTCCATATTTTTCCTTGAAATTTTCGGATACGTATTTTAGATTAAATTGCGTACAAAGTTGTCTGAAAATTTTGGAAAATAATATTCACAATTTTCCCATAGTAATTCGGTTTTTATCGGAGGAAACTTGGCAGCGTCTGAAGGCTCATACTGCGGTTTTCTTTAGCACGGCAGTTTGGGGGCCCTTTGTAGGTAGGCTCATCTAAGGATCTGAAATAGTTGCTTCAGACGCCGTGGCACGCTGCGGCGCAGCAAGCGGGCAGAGAGCGCGAAACGCGCATAAGCGCCTGCAAACCTAACAGGGATACTTCACGCATTGCGCAATGCGTGAAGTATCCCTGTTAGGTTTGTAGGCGTCAATGCGCGGTTGCGCAATGCGTGAAGTATTGAAACGAAAATTTAGCGACAGCGCCATGTTTTGGAGGCGTGCAGTGAGTTTGGAGTCCCTCTTGGGGGATTTTAAATTTGTCTGCTAACTTCAATAGATGGCAAGTATCTTGACAAGTTGAAAGGCTGGTTTGCGATAGCCAGGAGTTCGTGAAGTCCTGGCTCCTGGTCTTCTCTCATCGGGCCCCGTTGCCGTAAACTGCAGTTTCAGCGTATGAACGACGACTGATCCGGATGCGATCAGCGCACTACACGTGAGATAGGGTGTTTTTCGCGTTGGAGAACATCCTAAGAGCATGATGTCACGATGCAGTAGACCGCTGCGCGGTTGCCACGCCCTGCGGGAGCCAACGGGATGGCCTAAGGCTCGTAATAGTTTCGGCGGCCCTCTAGAAGGTGCGTGGCAGCGGTGCGGGGACCCTGTCTGCTGGACATCGCGTAGTCATGTTTAGAGCACTGGAATTGCTGATTTCACTAGATTTTCCGCTCGAATCGTACGAAACTGAGGGTAAGACGCTCCTAAAGAAAGATCTATGAAATCAGTCTTCTCTCAACGCGGTGACCACACTGCTCGCGGTAAGCAACACGCGGTACAGCCCCGTTGCCCCCCAGTTGGCCCCGAGAGTTTTCGACTCAAACCCCCCCCCCTTTCTCTTAATTTTAAAATTGTATTTGTTCTCTTATTTCCGGTTTTTAGAGTGAGCGTTATGCGTAGTTATTTGTTGTTGTAATTTTCCGTAAACGTCGTAGATTTGTCCGAAATAGTTTGGCCGATCCGAGGTGTCTCCGGTGGAATTACGTTATGGTGTATGATCAGTGTTGTTAGCGTGGTTCCTGTGTGTATTTTCATCATTTATCATCAACTAGTGTAATTAAAGGGAGTGGCGCCCTAAAACCCGTGCACGTTTTGATTTGGACTACTTCTCCCCATCTCTCATAAAATCAGTGATCAGACGAGCAACGAAAAGATCATCTAAGTCCATGGGACAGGTTTGATAGAACATCTTATTGCATCAGAATATCCTTGATATTAGCGTGTGTTATAGCTCTACCAATTAGTCATCATTGAGGACTTGAGGCCTCATTTTCTATACCTCAAGTGGTGGAAATTCGCCCCCCCCCCCCATGTTTCTCACAGCGGAGAAACATAAGTTTCTGGCTAAACTTTAGGGTATCCTCTCTGGTCCCTAGAGTTTTTGCCGCTTCAGTATCCCTGTTAGGTTTGTAGGCGTCAATGCGCGTTTGCGCAATGCGTGAAGTATCCCTGTTAGGTTTGTAGGCGCCAGTGCGTCGCCGCTCGTTTGTGTTAGGCTCTAATATTTAATCTCGTGGAGTCAGCGTTTTTCAACTCATGATTTTGAAATGTTTGCACACTCCGTACGGATTATTTTTATTTTAATTGATGAAAAAAATATGTTTTAAAGGAAAATATAATGTGCGTTTTGTAAATATTAAGGTAGTTCCGTATCAAACTTAATGTTTTTCAAAGCACACGAATTTCTACACAATTTCCTATTGCCTATTATAGCCAATGACGATAAAGTGTAAAACCCCGCGATAGGAACTATACTACTTACTTTTTTATAGCTTCGTATAGCTCGGCTATATGAGTTGCTCCGCTTTCTACAGCCAGCTATATGATTTTCAATAGCCTTCTTTAGTCGGATATAAGAACTCCTATGGTATTTTGAGACGCAGCTCCTACCGCCAATTTTTTCCAAGGATGTGGAAAATTCCAAGGTTGACGACAGCCTACCACTTGGTGTCGCCGTCAATTTTTTTATTCTGAGAGTCCCCACGAGATCCAGAGTAGCCATACTCTCATTAAGAAGGTACTCTATCCGGTCAAAAAACACAAAATTCCAAAATCACGCTGCAAGATCATATTTTGTCTTATCTCGCATACTTAGCAAAAACTAGTTTCGGGAATCAGCTGGCAGGTTATAACTTCTCTTTTTTTCTGCTGGTTTTATGGCTTCGCGTCTAGCACCTTCAGCCAACTATAGACTATCTTTTTGTTGTCCGTAGACATCGAGGGATTAAGGTACATCCTTGCTCCAGGCTTTTGAAATTTTCAGGGATTAAGGCCTAGTAGAATCTGTTTCAGCAGGTCTACTCGTCTGTTCCATGGAAATTTGACGCAACTACCGGGATTCGAACCCAGGACCTATTGACCTAGAGTCAGATTTACTGACCACTAGGCAAAACTGGAAAGCAGTTTAACTTAAAAAGCTATGCTCTAAGCAGAACTGTCGATTCGATTACCCACTCTGCTAACCACGATTATAGCCACCGGATTATTTTTTACTCACAGATTACCCACCGATTCCGATTTTACCCACACTTTACCCACCAGCTCCAGCTTTACCTACGTTTACCAATCAGTTTCAACTTTACCCACATTTACCCATCAACAACACCCAACTTCACCCACCGTTAACTCACCGTTTACCCACCGTTTACCCACTGTTCACCCACTGTTCACCCGCCGTTTACTGCCAAATTTGAATTTTCTTAAGGTTATTTCTTTGGATTTTAATGAAGATGAAACCCGCAGATTACCCACCGTTGTCTGGATCGCCCATGAATTACCCAATACCCACCGATTACCCTAAGGAGTTCAAAATAACCACGAAATGGGTAATTGCCCACGAATCGGTAGCTCTAACTCTACGTTAAAGGAATGAATTGGTGGAGGACTCACCAGTCTGGCCCTGGTTATGATGGTGGTGGTGATGGAAGTTGAGCTGCCGGGAGAAGATGGCCGGGAAGATGTTGAACTGCTCCGATTGGATGGATGACGTGGTCGAAGGCGAATTGGTGTTGTTGGAGGTGGAGGTAGACTCGCCGTTGGTGGGCGCCGTGTCGCCGCCCGAGGCTCCCACCGCGTCGCCTCCAGCCGCCCCGCCAGGGCCGCCCCCGGCCCCGCTTCCGCACGAGGCCTTGAAATCCAGCCCGGGGCTCCGACCGATCCGCGAGAGTCACCCGCAACACGCGCCAAAAAACTTATCCGCACAGGAAGCAACTCACCGAGAACACCGGGTTTAGTATCAGGCCGCGACGACTAGTCGCTAGGATACCCGCCGAGGGCACGAGAACCAAAATTTCACCGGATCAGGGAGTGTGTCCTAAGAAATTGTCAAAACGCTCAAGATTCCGCACAGGCTGGCAGTGTAGATACAAATTTTCGCACACAACAGCAGATCAAGCTCTAGGTAGTGCCGGACCGAAAGGAATAGGCGGTAGAATAGCCGAAAATGGTACACAATTTAAAATTTTACTAGATGACACCCGCGAAACAAAGTCTGAAGAAATTCTCAAGAATTATTCATCCTGAGAAAGTCGTAAGGGCAAGCGGCATAGACACAACTTTTTGGAGTATCACCGAGCTTTAGATCGTCGCGAATGCTGGGACGTTGAATTCCGTTGATCACAAACTGTTTTAGAAGTTTCGTAGCGTGGTTGACCAATGCGATAAACGCAGCACTGAGCGGTAAAGAATGTCACAGAAGTTTGCTCGTTGGGTTCTCTGGTAAGTTCGCGCTAGATTGTAACGTAGAAGTTGCACGAGCTTGGGATGATTCTATCGAAGAAAATGTATGGCGTGAGTTTTGTGATCAAGCTAATATCGTCTGAAAGATTAATATAGATGCTGATCGATGTCGTGATGGTCAAAAGTTTACTCTCTCCGAAATTTTTTTATGGTTGACTCACTTCGATCCGAAAATGAAAATATTTAATTTTGCGATTTGAATTTTTTCGTGGTATAAGAGCTAGATTTGATTCCGACGCTTAAAAATAAGCAAGGATGATGATAAAGACAATGAGATGAGAATTTTACCCCTTCTATTGTTGTTCAGTCAGTCTTGAATGTATGTTGACTAGATAGGAGGGATTAGAAAATAACCGGGAGTGATAGGTTATGAACTTGCTCGTGAGACTGCGGTGGACTCCCGAACTGATGGTTATTCCTGCACAATTTTACAGACTCGGACATGAGTTTTTCACTTTCTGGGATGTAGAGATTTAGAAGATCACTTCGATAACACAAGTCCAGCAGCCAAAAGATCTGCTGAATCTGCTGCGAATCTGCTAAATGCGTTGACAATCGGTCAAAATTTTTCCAGAACCGATCTAATAACTCAGCAAGTTGTAGGCAATGACCTTATTTTGATTCTAAATAAGAGTTTCTTCTCGCGTGAGTGTGCCGCGGTGCATTTGACACGCTGAGCAGATAAAAATAAGTCTAGTGGCCATTGACTCCAGTCACTGAAACAAAGATACATTTCAGTAAGTTGGCGGATGACAACAAAAGTGAGACATTTGTAAAACACGTTACAAAAAGTATTCTTCTAAAAAAGCAAAAAGCCAAAGAATTTCTATTTTGCCAAAGAGAAGTAAAAACGTCTTTACTAAATTTGAAATCGTGTAAAAAAAAAAATTGTTGGTGGTGAATATTATTGTTGAGTTGTTGAATTATTAATTAAACAGGTGCTTTAATACAAATGTTTCATTAAATTATCGTGTACCTATTAGCACCCAAGCCCTTACTGAAAATGTGTAGGCAGCTTTGAGATTATATTTTGTTCGAGCTATCACTTGAGAGACCTAAGAGAGCGGTGACTTGAACGCATGGTAACATTGAAATACTGTGATTTTCCTGTTGTCTCGGCGGAGTCGGCAGTGTGTTTCATGAGATTGAAGAAAAAATAAAAATATCTTTGAAAAAATATCTTTTTTCTCCCAATTTTAATTTACATTATCTGGAAACTTTTTTATTCACATAGGGAGAAAATTATTTCCCCATTTAAACATTCACTCCCACATTAAACTGAAAGAAAAACACTGCGCCGAAACCATTACACGTTGAACCGCCTCGCGAAGAACTTTATCCTTAATTTATTTTCCTAAAAAAAATCACGGTAGAATCTTAAAATTAATGACTCTTGATAGATTGCAGTTACGTTTTACAAAAAAAAAAAAAGAATAATATAAATGAAAAAATGAAAATAAACTATGAGTAAAATGTGGTTAGTAATAATCTTTTTAAGTTCTTTCAATCGAGATAATAAAAGAGAAATTTCACAATGTGGATACTTACTTCATTTTACCATATGAAAAGAAAGTATGTAACACTACAGTAAAACAGCTAACTATATAATACGAGAAAGTTACGTGAATGGAAAGGCATCGGATCTTTTTTGACATCAGTAATTTTGGGATTATACATCTACTGAGGCGAATAAAAGAAAAAGGAAAGAAAAATAAGGAATGGTGGCAAAAATAATATTTTAATAAAAAAAGAAAAAAAAAGATACCTATTAGAATAATAAGTAGAACTACAGCAATATGCATTCCCATTTTATATTTATTTTTCTCAGCTGAAGTTGATTTTCCATGTTTCAGGAGACTTGTCTCGTCTGAAGAACCTCTTAAAAAAATGGGAGAAAAATCCAGCGGAGACTAAACTTTTAGTAAATGCAGAATAAATGGTCTCAACATTTACAGCAAATGAAACAATGAGATTCACAATCATCGCATCGAAGGTATTGTTTCTCAATAAACTAAAAAATAACAGCAAAATGCAAACCGAAATGAACCGCTTATCATCTTAACTGACAGGGTGAAAATACTCGCTGCACATAAAAAATTCTCCGACACTGAACTTGACATGCGACTAATGAGCATTTCAGCTGAGATACATATGTATCAAAGATTATGTTAAACTCTCAAGGCTTCGAACATGGTCAACACAAAAACTATAAAACCTACTTTTTCCCCGTTTTAAAGATATAAGACTGACTGGAAAGTATAGAAATCTTCGATGAAAGATATCAAATCCAAAGCATTTTAGATTATATCATAAGAGGACCGAATCCTGCTGTCAGAGGTGTATAACCATTCATCATTCGTTCAGAGCTAAAAAAAAGTACATCCAGGCTACTATACTCTGGAGAATTCAAAATCGATTACAAGTAATTAAAGTAATTTCGGTGATATTACAAGGACCGCATCGGAGCACTAAGAACCGGCCTGGCCTATGGATCACAGATTAGAGTCTATCACATACCAGAAACACTCAATGGACCAAATCATAACCACAAGACGGAAAATTTAATTCGGGAGATTTCGCTAATTTGATATCAGTTGAAACCAAGGCAATGATATCACAAGCATCGCGTCCAGACTTCAACGCGGTCAAAAGCGCCGATCGACCCGCACGAAAATCGATGCTATTCCGCAATGAACACACCATGACTATACAGGGATATAAACTATTCACTCGAGAACTAGATTCGTTAAGTGCAGAAATAATATCAGTGACATCACAAGAATCGAAGTCTTGAATGGAGACGACCCAGATCGCGAACTTGAACCATAAGTATGTTAACGCACCCGGAGTGAGGGATCGACAGGGTAACGATACCGCATTAACGACATTAATAACGCCGGTTAATTAGGGCGCTAATGACGCCGAGACGCGTCCGGCCGCGGCGGCCCGCGGCAAAAAACGGAAAAACCCGCGCGACATTCAGACGGGGAAAAAAGAGAAATTAATGCAATCAGTCTCTTGGGCAGGCAAATTAAGTTACGTGCAGTGTTAAAAATGAACTGGATCCAGCAAGCTGCTAACTAACCTGGTTTTAGGTAGGTGGCAAACATTTAGTTAAAAGCGGAGTGCCATCGCCGACTAAAAATGACTAACCGAATTATTTTGAGATATACAAACCCTACCCGGATAATTCGAACTGGAGAGGATAATAGGTTTGCTGTCGCCTCAACCTTATGGATCACATCGCGCCGGGCCCCGCCCTCCGCGCGTCCGCCAATCGCGGCCCGGCGCCTCGTCGTCCGGGCCTCCCATTGGTGACCCCGACGGTCGTCATGGCGACGCGCGCGCGGAATGCTCCGGGTTAGCGGCGCCCGCCCCTCTCCTTCGGCGAATCTCCCTTGATCCCTTATCTCTCCGTTCGTGGCTCCGGCTCATCGTCCCAGATATGGGCCAATGGGATGTAAGCATAAGATTATGTTCACCCATGCTGCCGGAGTGATCGTCATCAACATAAAATTTGAAGAAATTATGCGTAAGATAATTTGTATTGCATTTTGCAAAAAGGAATCAAAAGCATTCCAATGTCGCTAAGAATGGGCAACTTTTTTCCCCCTGCAAATTTAAAATGATCAACTATACAAGTTTTGTCTTTACTCCCAATAAACTATAAATTCAATTCGAAAATTACCATAGTTAATTTAATTTTTTGCAAGGTTTCAGTAATTTTATTGTGAGGAATATAAGTTGTACAATTCTAGCAACATTGGAATGCTAGTGGTTCCTTTTTGCAAAATGCAATCCATTTTTACGAGGGATATGTATGGATTGCATTTTGCAAAAAGGAACCAAGAGGATTCCAATGTTGCTAGGATTGTGGGACTTACAATCTTTGCAATAAAATCACTGATATAATGCACAAAATCAAATTTACAAAGGTAGTTTTCGTCTTAAATTTATAGTTTATTGAAAGCAAAGATAAAATTTATTTGGGTAATCAGTTTATATTTGCAAGGTGAAAAAAGTTGCACAATTTTGGTGACATTGGAATGCTCGTGGTTCCTTTTTGCGAAATGCAATCCATGATGTTCACGTCCGATGTGTAAGAGTACGTGAAATTTTGGGCACCTAAAAGGAGATGGTGCTTGACATTTTCACGAAGCAGCTTGACAGGTATAATACGGTTATGTACATATAATAATCATTGCCCTGAACAGTGCTCATAAAAAATCGTAGCCCTATCTAGTCTTTCATAGATGTAGTTACGATGTTACTTTCGTGGTAAAAATTCTTTCGCTGCCGATAATAATGCTGACCAAAATGGCTTTGTTACCGTGTCCAAAAAATTGTCACCTAAACCTATGTTTACTAAAACCCGACAAAGAGCATCAAAATAGTATCTCACGAGCCAGCGCTCATTCTTTTTATTCGGTTGAGAGCGAAATCAATGTGTGAATTGACACTGAAAGTTTATAAAATTGAGTCAAATTCAAAGGAAAAATGAGAGGCAACAATCTGGGTTTATTCTCTTGCGTTTTTTTTCCATGCAGAGAGAATACAATTTAAATATAGTATATAATTTTTGGCAGTGACTCAATTCACTTTCTTATGATATGAGGTTACCTAACTTTTTCTTCAAAAAGTTTTTTTTTTTTTTTTTTTTTTTTTTTTTTTTTTTATGACTTATGTTTCGATAACAGAGATTCGTCGCCAAAACCAACAAGGTCTGCAATGAACTCCATGACCCTTTGACTACATCTTTTCACACAGTTTTTTTAATACAAGTGTTAAAGCAGATAGTTAGTATAATGATATAATAAACTGTTTAAAAGTATTTACTTCAGAGCTTTGATGTTTCCAGTTTTGTTCATATTTTGGAAATAATGCTTGAACATTCATCGGTGGAATTAAAAATAAATTACGTAAAGCCTACCCTTTCTATGAAAATCTGCAGAATAAGTGAGGATAGTTCCCAGCAGTCAGTTTTTTCACTAAAATAGGAGACTAAGAGGAACAATTTTTAGTGGAAAATCCAAGTCATATAGTTAACTCCTTGGGGGAAAAAAAAGGGGAAAAAAAACATCGAAATGTATTGCGAGCATACAATCATAAATAGTCTGCGATACGATACGCGGTTGTTGCGCCATTTTGCAAAATTAAAATAAAAGTGCTGCAATGGATGCTAACCTCAGTGACGTCCGAAGCATATTGAAGCGAGTTTTTGCCGGGATTTGGCATTGTAAAATTTTTAACCAAAATGCGCATGTTTTTTTTTTTTTTTTTTTTTTTTTTTTTTTTTTTTTAAATGTAATGCCGTATTTCCTCAGAAGCTTTCATCCTTGAATAATATTATGTGTTTTTCTGCATACATATATACGGTTATCTATTTGGCAACGTTCTGCCCTCGAGAGTTCGGGCTCTGTTTACCGAGGAAATTTCACAGATGGGAAGTGAAAAATTACAGCCTTTTTTCCTCCACCGTCTTATCTTAATTTGCCCTCTTTCATCTACCTGCAGTTATTACCGTTGATATTTTTCTTTTTTCGAGCTTATTTTTCTTCCGCCTGCGCTCCCGGCGATGTTATTAAGTTCTTGCGAATTGAGCCGCCTCCGCTCTCAGACAGTATTCCGTTGGAGGCGAAGAATGGAAGAACTTGCTCCGTTTCAGGAAGTTACCAAACCAATTTCTTTTGTCGGCGGGGTGCCTGTTTCATGACGGAGGAGCTCTCGTACTATGGGTGCATGGCAATCATCTTGCATTTTAAATTGGACGCAGCGACAGCTCAAGAACAAACATTAAGCTCCTTAGGAACTTACACGGAGAAACACGATGACGTATTAATGAAAGCTGCTAAGCGTGCTGCCGTACTAAAGAAAAACGCCGTATGAGCCTTCAGATGTTGCCATACAAGTCAAATTTACCGGGAAAATTGTAATTTTTTTTTTTAAATTTTCAGACAGTTTCGTCCACGATTTAATCTAAAATATAACTGAAAATTTCAAGAAAAACTATGCACAACTTTCCTCACAAAAACATGTTTTATTTGAGGAAATTGGGCAACTCTAGAATGTTCATACGGCGTTCTTCCTTAGCACGGCAGTGTAGAAGCACGAGGAGAACTGTGTTATGTTGAGATGGATGTCACGCCAAAACGCACTTCTTTTACTGTGCGCGGGCTGTATTCGCTGTTTTTTGCGGAAACTATGATATTTCTTTTCTTAAAACTTGAGCCGAAAAATCGAAATCATTATCAGATATTTAATAAATTTATCCGTCAATCGGCTGACGACATTTAGATTCAGACAAATTACTGACGCACCAATTGACTGTCACAAAGGCCACACATACCCAAGTATGCAAGTCTTAAAATTTACATTTGCAGGCCGTTCAGTCAAGAACTTAATTAAATATAACTCAAGTGGGCATATTGGTGTATTTGCATATAGATAGGATGTAAGAGATATAGGCAGAATGCTTATAATTTGTATTCAAATCTTACTCCATAAAATAAAATCATCATAGAGACGCGTAATGCATAACGCCTGAAGCGCGAAGCACTTCGGGGGTTCGACAGAGAAGCAGTCAGGGGGCGTAGCCCCATAGTCTAGTAGATGATGGGCCAATTGCCCCTAAGAGAATCGTATTTTGATGGTCGATTTGCCTAGTTTCACGCAGAATCGCACCTCCTGGATCCTGGGTTCCATATTCAGAGCGCGTCTCTTAATTCGCCTTCAAAAAGTGATTCCACTTCCCGCACAATCGTCGAGTTAAAATAGTTGTTTCACAGCGCCTTGATCACTCCGAAGAAAATCCGACGTTGCTTCGCTAGATTGCGGGTACTAACGAACACGACAAATGAGTATACGAATATAAGTTTCTGAAAAATCTGAAATCATTTTATCCTCCTAAATTTTTAGAAACTTTAACTCTTACTTGATAATTCTTTGCATATAAACTCCAAAGTGAATAAAGTCATTAATTGTCTTTATAATGATTTTAGGCGACTTTCCGCCTTAGCAATGAAGTATACTTACCTGTTTCACTGGTAACTCTCTGAAATTGGCATGATAACGCCTCCTACAGTTTTTCCTCCATTTAAATTCGCGATAAGGCTTATTCTGCCGTGTTGAGGAGGACCGCCGTACGAACATTCGAGAGTTTCCAAATTTCCCTCGATAAAACATGTATTTTTGACAACATTCATGCATATTTTTCCTCGAAATTGCTAGATATTTTAGATTGAATTGCGTACGAAATTGTCTGAAAATTTTTGAAAATAATATTCGCAATTTTCCCAGTAGATTCGGTTTTTACCAGATGAAACTTGGCAATGTCTGAGGGCTCATACAGCGTCCTTCCTTAGCATGGCAGTATTATACCCGACTACATCACGAATTGTGAAATATGAATCTCTCAAAGTGTATTCAGTTTGACCAGCGGGCCGATTATTGAAATTGATAGACAAAGCCATAGACAAAGCATACATAAAGATTATAGGGCGATATAATTGGTTGAAATGGGTGGTTCTTATGTAGACTAAGGGGGTAAATGATGGACTAATGATCGGGTCTCCCGTCGGTTGCCGTTAGTTTGTCTATTACCTACGTCCTTTGTCAATCGCAACCACCCGCTTTCACCAATAGGATCCGTTGGCGGATCCAGCAAATTGGCAACATTGTTATTCTCCATTTAACCCTATGGAAATATATCGATTCTTGGAGGAGCCAGGTGCTCCGACAAGGATCGACTATTTGACATGGGTTTAAATGGTGAGAATCCGGTGTTGCCAAATTGCTGGATCCGCCAACGGATCCTATTGGTGGAAGCGGGTGGTTGCGATGGACAAAGGACGTAGGTAATAGACTAACTAACGGCAACCCACGAGAGACCCGATAGTTAGTCCATCATTTACCCCCTTATTCTATATAAGAACCACCCATCTCAACCAATAATATCGCCCTATAATCTTCATGTATTCTTTGTCTATGGCTTTGTCTATCAATTTCAATAATCGGCCCGCTGGTCTGAGGATCCCTCCATATCCTTTCTGTCTTCTTTGTCTATTGCTTTGTCTATCAACGTCAATTATCAACCCGCAGGCGGCTGCATGCTCCCTTTGCTTCCTCTTTAGCAGATAGGCGGACCTCGAAGCAGGAGGTTGTCTCCGTTGCCCGCAAGCTCCCCGTCGACGACTGTCACCCTGTCACAACACGATGGCTCCCTGCAGCGGGCTGATTGTTGACATTGATAGACAAAGCTGTAGACAAAGAAGACATAGGGAGTATGGAGCTAGCCTATTGGTTGAAATGGGTGGCTCCTATAGACTAAAGGAGAAAATGATGGACTAAATATCGGTTCCCTCGTGAGTTGCCGTTAGTTAGTCTATTACCTACGTCCTTTGTCCATCGCAACCACCCACTTCCACCAATAGGATCCCTCCATATATCCATTTTGTCTTCTTTGTCTATTACTTTGTCTATCAATTTCAATTCTCAACCCGCAGGTGGCTGCAGACTCCCTTCGCTTCCTCTTTAGCAGAGGAGGACCTCGAAGCTGGAGGTTGTCTCCGTTGCCGGCAAGCTCCCCGTCGTCGACTGCCACCCTGTCACGTCATCCCCCGCTCGGGCATCATCCCGCACTCGACACTCGTCGACAAGTAACTCTAGTAAGTCAATTGAGCACTAATAGAGAGACAAGTAGGCGCGCATAATGGGTCTCCGGACGCATCTGTCGCCCCAGATCCGCGCCTCGCCCTCGCCCCTACCCTTCCGCGGCCGGACACCGCAGGGGAGGGGACGGCGGACACCTGTTATCAAGGCGGCGCCCCGCGGCGGCGGCGCGAGGCGTTGAATTTCGCGCCGACATGTATACATTTGTCAAACATGAGGGGTGCACGGATTTGGGAGTGTTATCATTAGGACTCTATTAGAGACAATGTTGTTGCATTGTTCGCGCATGTCCCGCATCGTTGTCGCGTTGAGCGAGGAGTATTCAATGATGGGTAAGTTGAACCGCGTTTAGCAGAAAGAGACCAAGCTTCATCAGCTATTGCCAAAAACTGGGCAATTTACTTTTTTACAAGAGAACGTTTGTGCCGATTCTTTTGAAAATATTTAGGCATTTGCTTCGCTTTATGAGGAAATTCACTGAAACTTGCACGGTAATCGGCACGACTGTTTTCATGTAAAAAATTAAATTGCTCAGTTAAATTTGGCAATCGCTGATGTGGCTTGGCTCTTTTCTGCTTAACGCGGTCCAGTTATCAATATTCACCGCAATAATGGATGCATCATTTGGTATATTTCAGCGGTTGAGGTGAATGAAGCGATCAAGTGATTTAAATGCCGAAAGTAAGCTTCAGCGCGGATAAGCCTTGTATCGACGGCACAAGTCCGCAGTTACATATCTCGTTTGCAGTATCTGAAAATCTCCGCCTCTATGTTATTTTTTTAAAGGAAAACATATTGACATCATTCCTTGAAGTTTTTGCCGATTTTTCTTCTCACTGAGAAGAAAAATCACGGCAGTTTTAAGGAATTGCCGTTGAGTAGTTTTTCGTTTAAAAATAAAGTATGACAGGAAGTCTGCGACGTCGCGAACCGAGTTGTGTGATTGCCGACTTACACCGTCGATATGCCTCATAGGTCACTATAGGTCCGGCAACAATTTGGCATATCCAGGGCTAACTGACAGTTTTGATAGAAATGAGTTAGGGACTTTTCCACGTTCTTCAGTATTAATTACGGAAGCTGATGTATTTATTTAGTTTTTTCAAATTCTGGATGGGAACGCCGTAAAGGCGCTATGATGGTGCATAAATAAATTTCAAATCTAACTTAAAAATAACAAAAATGGTGAAATTTCGTCTTCACCCTGCAAAATCGTCAGTTTGTAGACAAGCGGAATTGTTACTAAGCCATCGATATCATTGCCACGAAGAAAAAAACTTCGGTTCAAATTGAACACGTATGTTTATGCTTCTAAGAACCAAACTTTGATTCTGGTAACCAAATTCTTTGTGAACCATCCTGTGCTTTCGAATTTCTTATACTTAGAATATTTCGGTCTTCTGAGCCAAAGCTCGGTATCCATAACTAAGAACTTCGGTTACTCGGTCTAAGTTGACCCTTTGTTGGTTGCTGGCCACATCCAACGTATGCGTAATGAAAATCGAGCTATTTCAAATCCTGGCAGCTCCTCCGGGAGCCTGTACTCAAAAGTACTAAATATGGTTTAGCCTATGGCATAGATGTGTTAGTTTAACTTTCAAAGAGCCCATTCAACGTTTTAATTTTATTTATTTATTTAACTTTTAATTGTAATGAATCTTTGTGCAAGAATCCCTCTTAAATAGCTTGCGTTAATACAGTAAATGCAAATACACTGCGTACGTATTGATTGTCACTCCATTAAGTACTTATCATTTTTCTTGATGATTATATAAATTAGGCTCACCCACTAACATGCGATGAACCAAAGGTCACAACCAAACTACTGAAACTCTTTCCCTCCCTTAATTTAAAAATCTAAATTTTTTTATACACACCCATCTTCCAAATTCTTTGTAAATACGTTAATAGCCTAGGATGCTGAATGTCTATAGATAAAATAACTGACCAACTAACTAACTAACTATCTTTATAGTAATTTTTTAAAAATACATGACAATAAATATAATTTCCCCGTAAATGTATTGCCGCCAATTCTTAAAAAAACGGCAATTCTGTAATGACGTAAAACGAACAAAATTGTTTGTAAAATATCGCAGAATGTCTCACAATGCCTAAGAGAGAGCATTTTATTCCAGACGTGGTTATAATTTAACAGAGATCCTTACATAATATTTTGCCCTTGTATTTTAGTCACAAGCTGTCACTCCTCTGTGTCCGCACAAAATATCCATCATACAACAATTACAGCTCTCTGGTTTGTAATAATAGCGCACCATACCGCACCCCTGTACAGCTGTTACGTCACGCCCCCATCCTCTCCCCACCAGGGCTCGTGAGTCGTGACGTCACTTGATTCCTGCGTGCGCTGATCAAGTGCGGATCATCCGATGATCGGATCAGGGATTACAAGTGCTTCACGATGACATACGGCCCCTCAGTAAAAAAATACGCACCTTCTATGTTCCAAACGCGACCCTTCATATGCATTAATGTTGTTACAGATTGAGAATTTGCGAATAAATGCTGTTGCATACATCTATGAAATCAGAAAGTTTTATCTGAGGTATAATTCTTCTTAAAAAATTCTGCCAAGAAGAAGCGTTCTACCACATAAATGAGTTTCTAGGTGATAACTGAATATAAGGTGTGAGATAATAGATAGTTTCTGGGGAATTTTAGAATATAGCTGTTAAATACTCAGCAATTGGAAACTAACATATTTTTTATTCAAATTTTATTGACATGCGTTGAAATTAAGTTTTTTGAGGTACAAACCAGATTTGACAAGTACTATAAGCTAAAACTCAGCTTCTGTATGTGCTTAATTGGAAAATAAATTAATAAATAAATAAATAAAATTTTTGGAGAACAACACACCTGCAGAATTAACCAATCTGGACCCGAATCAAATAGGTCCATTCACATGCCTTCACGAAATGAGTAAGTTTAATTGCATTTAGCGAAAGAATGAACAAGACCATTGCATCTTATTGATGCTGATATTGTTCAATTTCGTTTATCTCGAGAGAAAACCTAAAAATTTGAACAATTCCTTTCTGTGTGAGGTATGGAGTGTTGCAGGAAGGTTACCGTGCAGGTTCATATTTTTGGTAAAACTTCAACTATTTTATTGTAAGCACCTAAGTTATTTCATTCTTAACAACATTAAAACGAGCTTGATTTTTTTGCGCAAAGCGCAACCCTCTTTGCTAATGATGATCCCTTTTCTTCCTTAAAATATCTCAACCGTCCAATCACGTTTGTTTCTCGTACGAATTAAAGAGAAATAAATAAAAATCGCAAAACGAAAATTTTGCAAAAACTAAAATCAAGATTATAATTTGATTTAATAATTATTGATCGATTTGAATTTTATTTTTTAGTCTCTCCGAGAAGGTTGAATCTCACACTAGCGCAAGGAGGAATCATATAGTGCGCTCCCCTCTGTCATGTATCTATATGATGATCGGAAAATTTTCAGTCAGTAAAAAGACATATCGACGGTGAAAGTCGGCAATCACATAACTCGTTTAAGGTGTCTGAAAATCTCCGCCTCTACGTCATTTTTTTAAAGGAGAGCAAATTGACATTATTTCTTGAAGTTTTTGCAGAATTTTCTTCGCATTGAGAAGAAAAATCATGACAGTTTTAGAGAATTGCCATTGAGTAGTTTTCCTTTTAAAAAATAAAGTATGACAGGAAGTCTGCGACGTCGCAAACCGAGTTTTGTGATTGCCGACTTGCACCGTCGATATACGAGGTTTGAAACTTAAACTGCCTTCTGAAAAATAGCATTCTTGTGTTAAAAAAACGAAGGAATTAGCTGATTTCTATTCATTTTACATTTATACGTAACTAGTAGTTACATACCCTGATAACTGCGCATAGTTTGACCCTCCCCCTTCGTGCCTCAGGCGTTATGCATTACGCGTTACTCCTATGATTTTCTGTATGTGATTGTGCCCCCTTCTTTTTTTTTAAATCTGTGGGTCTTTTTCTTCTATCGATTCCATAAAGCCTCAAACTAAATTAAAATAATTAAGGCCAGTATTCTCAATGTGTCTGTGTAGGTAATTCTGCGATATTTCCTCAGACTTCAGATCATGAGTATTTAAAATTAATATTAAAGTTTCGAGGTCATTATTTTCAGTGTGCTCAGTGCTCATACAATATGATTCGACGTTATAGCCTTGGCTTTTACACTTGAAAATTATTTTTCACATTATATATTTTTTGGCTGTTATAAATGAATATTAATTCATCCCGAGTTACTAAACTAATTCTTCTTCTTCTTCTTCTTCTTCTTCTTCTTCTTCTTCTTCTATTTTAAATCAAGAAAACCCCTATTTAAATACGCACAAATTATCTAGCAAACTGTTTTATCAAAAGAAGATAAAAGAGAGATTTTTTTTGTCGATTTGGATCCATCTGAGATTTGAAGCATAGTCTGCACCCCTGATCTGATTTCGAGACATCTCAGTGGCTTGGAAATTCAACCTGCAGCGCAACGATGCTTTCCTCGGTGTATAACACATGCGCTTGGTTTGCTCCATGCCAAGAAGTATCGACCTATCGAATCGAAACACGAAATTTCCCGCAAGTAGACGTTGCAAAAGGTCGGAACTATCGAAGATCGATGTCTCGTGCCTCGCGGAAAGAGGCTGCCGCCCTGCTCAGGGGGAGAACGGCTCCCCGCGACGCGATGCTGTGCGATTCTCCGATGACGAATAATTGATTGTTCGGTTTCGCAATTCTGGAGGGTGTGCCGTAGCCTCAAGGAGCGCTTTGTGCGCCGTTGCCGACGGTAAAAAATCGGCAGCCGATGAGACAGCTTCCAGTGGAAAAAAGGTTCAGAGATGGAAAATTTCATGGAATTTATTCGAGTGAAATTTCACGAAATTTCATGAAATTCATTGAAACTTTTGGGGATACATTCAGGAGGCTAAGAAACGCTTAGAAACAGTGATTCTAAATTTTGAAATTTTTTACCCCAAGCCTAAAATATTCGCGCGTTGCAAATGTTTTCGTTTAGTTTAGAGGTTGCCGGCCAGGTTGGCCTAGTGGTCAGCGCGTCTGACACTAGGCCAATAGGTCCCGGGTTCGAATCCCGGTGGTGGCGACAAATTTTCATGGAACTGACGAGTGGATCTGCAGAAACAGATTCCACTCGGCCTTAATCCCTGAAAATTTGAAAGCCGGGAGCATGGATGTGCCTAAATCCCATGATGTCTAAGGACAATAAATACTGTCTATCGATGGCTGTAGGTTCCAACGGAATATAAGCCACTAAACCAGCAAAAAAAAAAAAAAAAAAAAAAAAAAAAAAAAGTTTAGAGGTTAGGTTGGGGTTCTTCTCTCTAAACTCCCCTTTTTGCCCCCTCTTTGTGTCTGGCACCCTCTATTCAGTAGAGTAGCATAATACCGCAGCATCAACAGAAAAACCATCTGAAACGGTTCCAGACCGCCAAAGGTTTAATCAATAATTCTAAAAAAATTAATAAATTTCAACTTTTGTGAAATTTATTCGAGCCTTATGAAATTTCACTTTCCATCTCTGGATGAGACAGCCTCCAGTGGAAAACAGGTTTAATTACATGTGGATTAAATTTTGCAATAAGGAACCACAATTTCTGGCTTATTTCAGAAACAACATTCATGCCATTGGTTTCCCTATACAGATATGTGCTTTTATGGAAGAGCCAGAGGTAGTGGTTTTTTATTGCAAAATGTAATCCAGTGTAGTGCCTATGTATGGGGAGAGTACGGACATGTCGGTAATTTTGGGGTTAGGTCATAGAGCTCTTGGTGTCCAAAAAACCAGCCAACCTATGAATTCAAATTATCCAGCGTCAAGGAGATGTTTCGCCTTCTGCAGTCAGTGACCTGACAAGCCAAACCCCTGAGAAATATCCATTTGTAGGAAAAGGTAGAGCAATGGAGGTGTTGCATGTGTGAGGAATTTGCGATTTGACTGTTGATTCTTATGTAAAAGTTTGCGAGAAACACGATGGTACCACTGGGCTTCTCTGAAATCAACTCCCAAGCTCAAAAAAAGGTCTCAAGTTGAGATCAAAATGCAGGGGATATCCCACGCCATCCCGAGAGTCCACCTTTACATCAAGACGAAGTCTCCTTGCAAAGATAGGGAGCAAATACATTGACAGGGCTGCCACTTTATTTGGAGACACTGAAAACACGGCATCACTGCTAATGTATTTGTTCCCTATCTTTTCATGGAGAGTTTGTTTTGATGTAAGGGTGGACTCTCAGGATAGCGTGGGATATTCCCTCCATTTTGGCCTCAACTTTAGAGCTTTTTTTGAGCATGGGAGTTGATTTCAGAGAAAACTCGTGGCATCATCGTGTTTCTCGCGTACTTTAACATGAGAATCATTAGTCGAATCGCAAATTCCTCGCACATGCAACATCTCCATTATACGGTCTCCTGTGTTTGGCCGCCTTGTGCGTATTGAAAAAATTTCAGGACATTTGAAAGGATTTGTTCCTATATAGTTAATCCTCTGACCTTCTTTGATTTTCTTTTTTCAGAGATAAATGTTCAACATGTTTTTTTGAGAGGGGGGAGGGGAGAGACTAGTTATCTCCATAGTTTGGTAGTGGGCACCGGGAAATATGTACCCCCGCTAGGGGAACCTGTTGAGGCATCACTATTCTCATTCCAGAATTTAGTTGCTGATAAGGACGTCCATGATGTCGTTCATAGCCCCGAGGAGGAAGCCAAATCGTGGATTGAGGGAATAAGGCACTTAAGGCAGGGAATGAGGATATGCGATCTGCCGGAGGAGTTCTGGCACGATCGCTGTCAGTGACGGTTGGGTGTCGCAAAGCGCACAGAAGCGCCATAAGAGCGACTTGTTAGTAGTTGTAAACTTGAATGTACATAAAAAAAAGATTGCTGGTTTTATTGTCTATTTTGAACGATGTGGCAACAGTGCAGGAACTTGGGATCCCGCTAGGAAAGCGCAAACAGGCAGAGAGCTGTCCCGCTGTCACCAAGTATTGTAGAACGGCACTTGATTTTGATTTAGAATCGTTTTTTCCTCTTTCAATCAAACTTGAAGAGTTATCTATCGAGCGTAGCTTTGAGTGTCAATACTGACAAATATGTTCAATGATGGCGCGGCGCAAGCTCTCAGACATGTTGTGTTAACACTCATAGTAGTGAGGGACTTTTAAAAAATCAGTATTGTTATCATAAACATTGTAAACAGCTTTAAATAACGGATAGTTTTTAAATATGCACTGTGATGAATGAAACATTGGAGAAACCTCCGTAATTCTGCTCTACTTTTGTAGATGACGACGATTACTGCAGTGGCATGGCGTGAATTGCGATATATCGATTTTTATGCCATTTAAACCCATGCTAAAGAATCGGTTATTAAGGTGTTCGCTGCAAACACCCTGTTTATCGACGCTTTTCGATAGGTTTAAATAGTCGATCAATCGATATTTCGTAAAGCACGCCACGCCATTAGATTATTGTGTATGTAATCATGAGACGATGTCTCTTAGTTTGGGACGTGAACACTTGGTATTGTACATGGATGAATTTTACAAAATTGTATTGCCTCTAAGCTTCAACCATCAAAACACAATGAATTAACGACTGAAGCTTTTTCCCAGAGACTAGTGTGAATAAGGACAAATCTTAGAAAATTGGCAATGACAAAGACTCCATCGATATTTTCAGCCATTATGATAAATCGAGGGATACATTGAATTTTATAAATCGTCTAAAATTAAGTTTTTTATTCGATTTTCAAATAGATTATTCGGCAGTGCGGTACCGCCAGAAAATATGTTATTCGCGGCGATATAGCACGAACTGTATACTCAGACAGAATAACCTGTATCATGCCTTGAACTTTCAAAATCTGATGAGGTGGGCCCTCAAATCAACATGAAAAGCCACTGTTAGTACCAGAACACATAGAACCAGAATACACCAGAAGACAAACGAATAGGGCAATGCAACCGCGCATTCGTTAAGCGGGACCGTCGGAAAATGCAATTCTTTTAATATGTTTGTTGTTCACATCGGAAGCAGACAAATTAATTGAAAGTAGCAGAAGAGAGTTGTAGTTGCAAAAGATTTTGTGTTTTCGCATAGTTTGTAATAGTTTTGTGTAGTTTTTTATTTTTTAAAATGTTCCGGATGTGCCGAAGAAGATCGCAGTTTGTAGGCGGTCGAAACGTTTGCTTTGTTTCTTGTGAGTTTTATATTACTTTTCATCTACATGTAATTTGAAATATTACTTGTTTATTTTTGGCTTGCGTAACTCGATTTGCTAATCAGTCACAGGGCCGGATTTTCCTACTTGCCGCCCATGGGCCGCCTGTAATTTACCATCCCCTTCTCTTTCGTTTTGAAACATCAATAAAAACCATCAAGTGAACGTGCCAGCGGGGGAGGGGTGAATAAGACGCGTTTACTCGTGTTGAACACATTTTTTGGGAAAGCCCTGTCAACACTACTAGCAAAAGGTCACGGAACTTTGCACGAAAGTTAAGTTTGGTAAACCTTTCTCTAATGGACAAGGCCTTCCATTCATAAGAAATGAACGAACAAATTATGAAGGAACAAACGCAAAATTTGGTCTAATGATTTTAACTTCCGCCGCCGCGCCGCGCCGCGCCGACCGCACCGTGTTTGGCGCAATGCGTGAGGTATTCACGCAGTCTTGTAGGCGCTATGCGTTTCACGCTGACCGCACTGTGTTTGGCGCAATGCGTGAAGTATTCATGCAGTCTTGTAGGAGCTATCCGTTTCACGCTGACCACAACAATCGAACTGTGTTTGATGCAATGCGTGAAGTATGCGTGCAGTCTTGTAGGCGCTAATATGTGTTACATGCCGATTGCCGCGCCGAGGGCTTCTCCTTTTCATCTCAAGTCCTCGTCATCATTTCTCCCTAAGTTTCAGGCCAAATTGTGTGTTTGGTTTCTCTCTTAACTCGACTAATTAAAGGTGCTGTCTTTTGTATCAATGAAAGACGACAAAATTAGAAATTACTATACTCTCAGGAAATGAGAGATTTAGTAGCCTTTTCTCGTTTGTAATTTTTTTTTCTAAATCCGATTTTTTTTTTATACCTACATTTTAAAAAAATTGCAAAACTTGCCACCCCCTAGATTTGCCGCCATGGGCCGCGGCCCTGATCAGTCGCCATGTTTTATACAACTTAGCCAGCCTTTGGCTATTAAATGAATTACTTAAAAGTATTGTGCATTTTGGATGTTGCTGCTCATCTTGAATCAGTGTTTGAATTTAATAGTTAGTATGTAGTATTGGTTACCGCGTTGACGCTTTAACCACCAACAGAATAAGCAGTTGAGTTACCTAAGCCTCGGTATTGGCTCGCTTTGAGATGCGTTTCATAGTTTATGACCCAACGGAACCAGGCGTGCTTTGTGATATATCGATTGATGCGTCATTTAAAACCATGGGAAAGGATCGATAAACAGGGTGCTCGAAACGAGCACCTTAATAATCGATTCTTTAACATAGCTTCAAATGGGGAAATATCGATAATAATCGATCAATCACGCCTCGCCAATGCCGCAAAGCCGCAGCACGCGTCCCGACCAAGAGAGAAAACGAGGATAGGCGAGCTTTTAAGCTCAACTACACCCACTTGTGTCGTGTGAGGATTAAATCAGACACCAGTACCAGGAAGCTAATGTTTTTTTAATGTAACACTGCACTTGTCCCGATCGGCATTAAATGTATTCAAAGCCTCGTCAACACCAAGCCGAGGGCGTGTCGGTAATTGAAAAGTAGAAATATGAAGCCGCCTCTCTTTCCGGGGCTACAGCGCCGCAGAGGGTGCCTGATGAAGGGGTAGATTCTAGAGAGATTCCCTACTCTGATGCCGAATCATGTCACAAACACGACGAATTCAATATTTGTAGGGAGAGTGGAGGATTACCAGTTTCGTGTACTACTGTGCTAAGGAAGAACGCCGTATGAACATTCGAGAGTTGTCAAATTTTCTTCGATAAAATGTTTATTCTTGAGAAAAGCTATGGATATTTTCCCTTGAAATTTTCAGGAAGTTCAGGTGAAATTGCGAACAAAATTATCTGAAAAATTTGAGGGAAAATATTTACAATTTTTTCCGAAAAATCGTGATTTACCAAAGGAAATATGGCAACGGCTAAGGATCCATACGGCGAATTTTCCTTAGCACGGCAGTGTATCTCTTCTGCAAGATCAATTTTTGGATTTATTATCAATTTATTAGGTCTTCTGCGATATATCGTTCGTGTAGTTTTACTATACGACTGAACCAAATTTTCTTTAATCTTAGCTTTCCTAACTTTTTCCCTCTTTAATGAGAGCCATAAGTTTTTTCGTATTCACTAATTTTTTACGTTATTGAAGCCATTCAATTGTTTACAATCAGTTATTGTTTGGTCAATTTTTAACCGATCAATGGTTTGCATTTAACCTCAATAGTTATAACAAGTAATCGAAGTTCCTAGGTTCTGAATGCATATCGGCGGAAAAGTAATTGCTATTGGGAAATTTCATCATTTACTCCATCTCTAACGCTTATAATGGAGTTAGCAGAGGAATAATTTGTTTTCAATTTAAATGATGAAGTACAACCCTTATTAAGCTTTTATTTCACGATTGTTGTTTAATTTAATTTATTGTAATCAAATGTTATTTTATTTTGCTGCTCAGTTTATCCAAGGGTGGAGTTTTCCTCAAGCACTGAGAATCTCAATATTTGTATACAATTTTAAAACAAATTTTGTCAATTTGTTATTAAAATATGCCCTCGAGACCCTTCCAAAAAGAGATTTAAACAACCTCAAAGCGGCGTAGATAATACCCACCAAAGAAAATATTGATATTTGGTGGGTTGGGGTGGTTAATAACCCCCAAAGGTCGGAACATATGCGGAACTATAGTCACAGGGTCTTTGTGACGCGGCGCTGCGCTGAAAAAAGTATGTTTTCCAAAGTGCCCGATAATAATCTGCACTCCCGATTGCTAGTGGGGAAGGCAGGTGGGGGCTAATGAAGTGTCCTCGCCTCACCCCTCTATCGCAGCTTTGCGGAGTGCTCCTGCTCCCCTTCCCCTCCCCCATCCCCCACCCCATCCTCCGGCCACTGGTGTGGTGGAATTAAGATTAGCCGAGAGATGGACAGGGTTGACTAGTTGTATAACGAAAATCCGGCCCATCGGCGAAGAACGTGGTTACTTTTCTCGAAGTTAAAATGTTTTTATGTTAAAATGGACGTTTTCTGGACGAGTTGGGACACACCTACACTGGAAAAAAAGCACATTGGATCTAGAGTCCTGACTCTTAAAAATATCGACAAGAAATTATACTCTTGATTCAATCGGATTTTAGCTTAAATCAAGAACCCAGCCTCTTAATTTGAGCGGATTTCCTTTTGATTTCAGCTTAAATCTGATTGAATCAAGAGTATTTTTTCTTGTCAATGTTTTCAAGAGTCTGGACTCTAGATCCAATGTGTTTTTTTTTTTTTTCCAGTGCACCTATCATAAAAAACTGGTCGGCCATCAGTATTACTCTTCAATGATTTTATATAATTTGCATTCTTAAAGCTTTTAGTCTAAGTTTTAGAATGTTTTCATTGGCTTGAAGTGGATCCTTAGCTCGTCGTTTTCTTAACGAAAGAACGTAACTACAATACATTGATGCCGAATTTTCTTGGAAATTGTTTTTTCTCCCAGGAGAATCTTGGGCATTTATAACTGAAAATTTTCCTGATTTTTCTACTGATGATCTCGTGCAAAAATCAGAAAAATTTTAAGAAAAAAGCGTTTAAAGACGTTCTTGTCCAAAATTGAATCGTTTGAGTCGATTTTGTACCCTTTAAATAGAGTTCGGTTTTTTCGTGCGGAAAGCGACGGGCTATGTCGCAAACCATTCTTATTACGATCGATGGATTTCAATTGATAGATATTAGAGAGATTATCCAGGAAATATCTAGGTGCCAGCTCTATATATCAATCACCGAGGGACATTCACTCCAAAAATAGTTTTTCAAAACCTTGAAAGTATGACCAAACGTCTTGTTTGTTAACTAACTAATAATTATATCGATACATCGAAATCTGTTTAAAATTGGATAGCTCATTTGTGCACTTACTTTAAGCCTTTATAAAAGTTAATTTTTTTAAGACGATTTCTTAATGTTTGGTCTACAGAGTGGCATTACTTAGTAGTACTCACTAGGTACTGACATTTCAGCTCATCGTAATTTGTCCTCCGCATGTTTTGAACCCGTATTTACGTAATAAATTTATCCGATCTGCGAAACTTTTCTAAAAGAAGTCCCTTCAAACAGCGTGACCGTGCCAGCACGGACCGGCTACACGAACTTTTGTTACAATTGCGACCGAGGAGTAAGTGAACAAACTCGGATGGAAGCAGAGGCGAGGCGTGAATGATCGATTATCAATTTTTTTTCCATTTGAAGCTATTGCAATGGACCGAATATTAGGGTCTTCGTTGGGAACACCCTGTTTATCGATCCTTTTCCATAGGTTTAAATGGCGCCACTACTGGATGGAAGGGTACACGGTGGACGATTTTTGACGTCACGTCACAGATAGCGCAATATTTTTCCGTTTGACATGGAATTTGATTTTCGCCAACTCTGAAAGTCGTTTCCGCTGCTAATCATGAAATTAGATAACAGAAAGATGTAGGCCTTTGAGTGCGCTTTCTGAAAATTAACTGGAAAAATTACTGTTAGTCCCACTACCTCATAAAAAATGGGAAATAAAAACTCCAATTTTGGTTTCCAAATGCACGGAGAAAGATGTTTTTTCACTGTATTTCTCATCGGATTTCTTAGAATTCCGTTGTCCCAATGAGAGTTTTGTTAGGATAGTCAGAATCATATTGGTAGACAGGGATTTTGCGCTGAAAAAAAAAAAAAACTGCGGCTGTGGAAGCCTTCCTTACGGACTGCATAGACATACCGTCCGTTTCGGGCTCAAAAGCCGTGGGTGCCGGGCGTAGCATCCGGAACAATCGAGGCTACGGCTCCAGCACCCGGAACCGTCGGCCTCTGCGCCCGGAACGGACGGTATGTCTACACAGCCCATAAATTACCCGGACAACTAACACCAAATCAAGAGAACTTTTTTTGACGACAAGCATCGTCAAAAGCTATTAAAAATAATTACATATCAATATATCTTTATTATATTCACATGTGCTTGGCTCAAGCATGATGATTCTTGAATTTGCCGCCAATAATTTTTTCTATCTTGATTTAAGCTGAATTTTCCTTGATACAAGGGTTAAGCAAAAAAGCAGTTTATATTAAGCAGGAAAATTCTTGATTTAAGAAAAAATACTTCTTGGCGGCAAATTTAAAATTCTTTGTTGTTCAGTGCTAAATATTTCGCTGTAAATGCGAACAGTTTTCTCTCGGGTCGAGCCATTCGTAAAGCTGTTCATTCCGCAGAGTTGAAGAAGCTCAGCTTACTCCCCGCCCGGCACCCCCCTCCCTCACTCGCGGAGCCCGCTCAAAATAATTACGCTACGATGAGAGAAAAAAAAAGAAAAGGAGTCCCCGTGAGCCCCAGGGAGGAAAAGCGCCATTGTCGGTGGAGACGGGGACGCGGGCTTTAGAAGTTTGATGCGACCACTAATTTTATTAGCATATCAAACGTACTGCATTGCCAAGTTCCCTGGAAAAATTCCCCGATCCTCGAACATGCCGCAGAGGAACTGTAAATTATCGCAAGGGAGGTGGCAACATTGCAAACGTGGGCTCCGAGGAGCGTTGACAAGACCCGCGGGGATGAAAGGAGGGGGGCCAGGATCCGATCTGCGCGCCTGACAAAAGGGTTGTGTGGAAATTGATATTGTTGATATTGTTTCAATACCATCGGCCGATTCATTACGCCGAGGAATAGGCTGGTATATGGACTCGGGAAACACGGTTTATAAAAAAGGTAGAAGAGAATAAAAAAGTGATATCAAGGTTTCAAAAAAGTAAAATTGTAATTTTTGAAAGAAAAGCATTCCATGTTAAGCAAGTTATGCATATTCAGGCTCGAACTGGCCATAAGGCCAATCTGCCATTGGCAAATACGCCCCCTTCGCGCGCCGAAAACGCGCCCCTCTTACAGATAGCAAAATAAGAAGAAAAAGACCTAAGAAGAAACTTAACCTTAATTTATCTCGAAATTCAAAAATAAGAGACATCTAAAATATGTAAACGCGCTACAACTTTTCGCGCAAGATGGATGTCCACATTGAATATGAAAAGTGTAAGACGCGACGCCGTGAGTCGTGAACTCGCAATGCTCTGCTCTAGTTTGAAGCAACACTACAACTAAGACAAACGCAAACAAACAATATATGGAAATAAAGCGAGGGAAAGGATGCGCGTTAACGACGGCGCAGAGATACAACTATTCGTACTTGATGGACGTCCGAGCTGCATCTGAAAAATTGAAGGCGCGATGACGCGAAGCGTGAGCTCTCAATGCTGTGCTTCACGTTCAATTTTGCAATTTTTACTCCGTGCGATCGAGAAACTTTGAACCTGAAAATAGCAAACTTGTGCTGATTTGCCAAAATTTTCTGAACCCTTCTCCATGTAGGGAATGCCCTATTAGGAAATATCACATTACGCCCCTTTAACCAGCCAAGAGTCTACGCCCCCAGATGCGAGCCAGTCCGACCCTGTGCATATTGCAACTGTAATTCAATTCAATAATGTGATGATATGCCAAAGGTGCTTACTTCGTTGTGTACTTATTAGTTTCTAATGCATTTCGCCTGTTCAGGCATCTTCAGAGCGGTAGTAACTATGAACACTATAAATTTAACAACGTGCCTACTGACGACCGCAAAAAATGTGGAAAGTTTATTAACGTTTAAAGTATTCATAGTTACTACCGCTCTGAAGATGCCTGAACAGGCGAAATGCATTAGAAACTATTACACAATGACGTAAGCACCTTTGGCATACCATCACATTATTGCATTCCATGTATAGGTAGCCGCCACTTCAGCGTAGTACTAATTTTATTGCATTGCAAAACAGTCATGGTAAATTTTGCCAGAGAGTATAATTAACTCCTACATGAGACAAGGTGGTAAAGCAGTGCTGAGTCCTCACTATTTTGCACGGAAAGCAATACGGCCAAAAAAATCCAAAAATTTCAGCACTCTCCTCTCTCCGTCTTGAACTAACACTCTTTAGGGCTCAAAGTTTTGACCCTAATTGAAAATGTTGAGTTTTTTGGCCTCGTTTTCCTCACAAAATAGTGTAGACTCATTACTATTTTACCACCTTGTGACACATAGTTCGGACCACATTATTCGTGTGTTTCCTTTGTTTCTATCATGAGTCTACTTGACTTTTGACATAGTAATGTTGAAGGGCAAGGACAACCAGACATCTGGTAGCAATTACCATGCATACTTTTCGATTATTTAATGACATCAATGTGCCTCACACCACACTTTTTTCCAGTGTAAAAGATGAGTAACACGTGTTGTTTTTGTAAGACCATTTTAATCATTTCAAGCTTTACGGCGAAAAAAGAAAGTTAAATCCTATGTCATTCAAATAAATTGAAATGAAAATTTAATGATTGAATGAATGTGATGAAATGAATTATACTGTATTTTTTGGCTCACGAAAAATTTTAATACTCTTTGCGAAGCTGGAAATTGATATTTAACAATATCGTGTTGATGATGCAAATACTTAATTATATTACATAATGATTCAATAATGCAGAGTAAAGCCATCATTTTCAAAGTTCGTATTTCAATTAATACCACGCCTCGAAATAATATTCACTCGAAAAAAGAGCGCACCACATCCCAATCCCGCCGTGTGAAATAAATTCAGCATCGCCCGAAGAAAGGCTCAGCAGGTAGTCTTTTATTAGCATGTGTCATTTCAGTGGGCCTTAACAGAAAGCAGTTCAAAACTTCGGTTGAGCTCCACCCAATCGCCGAAAATAAAGAGAAGCTCGGTCTTTTTTTCGGCATTGAAGACTACCAATCAAAAACCGCACTAAGGCGTGCAGTATGCCTCCAGCCCGCACTGTTGGTCGAAGTTCGACTCCGGAAAATCATATCGTATCGAAGTGAGGATCCATACATTTCGTTCTTATTAACTGCACTAAATAAACGCAAGTTATCCCCATTCCACTATGCTGCCGTGATAGCGAAGAGAGCCTTAAGTGCAAAATTTTCAAAATCGAGTTTTCTTCAAAACTCGTCTAAACTCTTTTAGATGAAATTACTGAGACAGCTAAAACAGCAAAATTCATCCTAATTTAATGAAAACGAGACGTATGAAAAAGCCGCAAGTGCACAAAAAATGACAGTTTTTTTCAAGACAGCCGTAGGTGCATGAGAGCCAATGAAAACAGTGCTTACAAGAGGAATGCCACCCTTATCTGCCGATTTCTAACCTGAAAATGTGTTTGTTGTGTGTCCAACACGCTACCACAAAAGCACGCAGAAGATAGCACTTACGGCTGTCTTGCCAAATACTAACCTAACATGAAACTGAATTTTACCTTTTTCATGTACTTTAAAATAAAATCGGTCGAGTTTTAATCCCCCAAATGATTTCTAAGAGTCTATCGAATGATTGGTTACGATTTGACAAAGAACGGAGGCTTCTTTTAATAAAATGATCCACTCAGAAGCTTCTAGGCCCATTTTCTCAAAACTTCATTTTTGCACTTACGGCTTTCTTCGCTATCACGGCAGTGTGCTCGATCCTTCGATATATCTCATCGAGCTCAGTCTCGTTCTTCGACCAAAGAGAGGCGTGGAAACGGGTATGTCAGGCCTCTCTCTCTATTTTTTTCACTATTGAACATATAGGAACTTTTTTAGTGATTTAACAAAGCCGGCAAACGATTGTCGGACACGCGAGAAGGCGGGCCGGCGGCGTGTGAGGCGGGGCTGGAAAGTTAAAAAGAGAATGGAGGTGCTAAATTTGCTGTCTAAATATTTTGACAATTGCCGCACGTGCCAACACTTGGTCTGGGGCGGTGCCACGCGTGCGGAGAGGGCTACACTGCGAGGTAAAGGCCGCTGAGAGTCACGATTCCTTCACGAAAAAATGCGTGTGACAATCGAGCATAAACACGGGTGAAAAAACTAGGATACTTAAAATTGGTGGCTGTATTCAAAAGTAATTAATACGAATAGTAATTAATTTGAATAATAATATTCAGAACGACAAATCGTCGAAAAGATGCATAGTGCAAATTAGGGGTTGTCTTGTCCTGTCAAGAAAACATAGTTTCAAATATTCAATAATATGAGCCGGATCCATACAGACGTTCCTTCCTTAAACGGAACCGCTCCCTATAGGGAGGCCCTATCTGATTTTTGTGATTATGCAGGCATTTGAAAGTGCATTATTCAAATAAGGATATTTTTACGAGCTTCGGGTATTACTTAACAGGGTATCTTTTTACCACGCTCTGTGAAAGCCAGCCAAATTGGCAAACTGGAAAAAAAAAAACACATTGGATCTAGAGTCCAGACTCTTAAAAATATCGACAAAAAGAAGTACTCTTGATTCAATCAGAATCTATAGCTTAAATCAAGAATCAAACCTCTTAATTTAAGCGGATTTCGTTTTGATTCAAGCGAAAATCCGATTGAATCAAGAGTATTTTTTCTTGTCAATGTTTTCAAGAGTCTGGACTCTAGATCCAATATGTTTTTTTTCCAATGCATTAAAATGTATTTGTCTGTAGCTTTGTCTATCAATTTCAATAATCAGTCCCCTGGAGGACTTTCTCACTCGCGTCTGAGTCCCTCCCCCCAGACGGTCACGTAAGCCACACGAATTAATGGATCTCCGCTTATTTCCGATTAACTTATGGAGAGCCTCCACGTCTTGTAAACTGTTGCCATAATCCGCGAGAGCCGTAGCTGAGACGAGAGACGATGCAACAGTGACAGATGCGTGCGCAAAAGAGGGGGCGGGGCGGGCCGCGGCCGCGGGGAAATTTATGGACGCCCCCCGCCCCCCTCGTAAGAGCCCCGCGCGGACCTTTGTCGCCGCCGTCAATCGGATCCACCCCCGATCCCGATCGCAGCTCCAACGCACCACGCACCGGCTTGTTCCACAACCCCTTAAATGATACCCGTTGTCTGTCACTCAGGTTTTAGGTGCCGCGCGGTTTCATTGAAGGCAGTTCAAGTCATTCAAAGCTCAAAATTACAAAAAAAAACAGAAGCAGAGTTAATGGGTCAATTGCGTTAGTCACAGAATCGTATTTTGATAAAAGATATACCAGAACACACATGCATATTATGAAGAATTAAAAGTATATTTTCCAGGATGCATTTCGGCTAAAAGCCATCTTCAGCAAGAAAATATTCACAAGAGCATAATAAAGAGCATTATATAAAGGTATAGATGTATCACAATGCATGTTAAAGACTAGAAAAGCCCAGGAAAATGCTCCGCTCCAGTGACGAGGCGTAAATCATCGATTATCGATATTTTTCCATTTAAATAGTTATAGTAAAGGATCGATTATTAAGGTGTTCGCTGCGAGCACCTGTTTATCGATCCTTTTTCATGCGTTTAAATGGTAGATCAAGGATAAACCGCAACGCCACTGCCCCGCTCTATATGCTGCCAATGAGGTGCGTCGCTTAGATTCGGTAGAAAAGTTAAAACATGTTCTCGGTTACGTCTCTCCTACCTTCGGCTATGTTGCTCGGGTATCCCTTGAAGCACCACGACGTATAAAACAGAAAGCATCAAACATAGAATGGGCTATGAGAATAGAGCAAGAGGAAAGACGGGCGTTGATGACGGCGCAGTAATACAACTATTCGTACTCAATGGACGTCCGTAATGTATCTGCAAAATTGAAGGCGCCATGTCGCGTGGCGTGAACTCGCAATGCTCGGTGAGATGTCGTTCAGATTCGGGAGAAAAGTTTAAAACGTTGGTCCGGACACGTCACTCCTAACTCCGGCTCCGTTGGCACTCAATTTTTTTTTTTTTTTTTTTTTTTTTTTTTTTTTTTTTTTTTTTTTTGATAATAGAATATGTAATTGAGGATCGTTTCCGTCAAATATAATTTTCTCCGCCAAAATTAAAGAGTGAATTTAATTACTGGAGGGTGACAATTCAGTCTAGAAGTTTTTAAAGAATTCTACTTCAATTACAAGAAACTGGTTTTTGCAAGGACGAAGTAATGCGTTGTGATGGGCCACTAGCCACGATTAGAAATCAAGCATGATAACACACGATTCGTAATCAAAATTTCACTTAAAATATGATGTGAACATGCACAATTTTAAATTCAACTCATTCGATAAGGATTTTTTTTCTTTTCGTCACTCTTAACTTCCTATTGGCCAAAAAGCGGAGTCTACTTAAACTCACAAGTCGAGAGGTCTCGAACCGCACAATGAATTTGACCGAATAGCTGTGTTGGCACTCCTAGGAATTTCGAAAAGCACGTAAACGCACATCTTCTGCGCGTTGTGAGTTTTGAACTCGGAAGTGAAAGATCTCGAACCGCACAATGCGTTCGATCGAATAGCCGTGTTGGCACTCCTAGGAATTTCCAAAAGCACGTAAACGCACATCTGGCGCGCTTCGTGAGTTTTAACCTCACAAGTGAAAGATCTCGAATCCCACAAATGCCTTCGACCATAAGTCGTGTTTCTACCCTTAGGAATCTTCAAAAGCACGTAAAGTTACATCTTTCGCGCTTTGTGAGTTTTAACCTCACAAGTGAAAGATCTCGATCCGCACAAAGCGTTTGAACCAATGGCCGTGTTTCCACTCCCAGGAATCAAAAGCGCGTAAACGCACATCCGGCGCGTCTCGTGAGTTTTAAACTCACAAGTGGAAGATCTCGAATCATGAGATGCGATCGACCAAAAAGCCGTGTTTGCACCCCTAGGAATCCCCCAAAGAACGTAAAGTTACATCTTCTGCGCTTTGTGAGTTTTAAGCCAGATGAGATACTAAATTAATTTCACGTATAACTTGGCGAAGAAATAATTTTTGCTGAAAGGTGACTTTTTTTTCGAAAAACAAACAATTAATAGTACTGTGTATCAGAAGGAGAAAAGGATTTTTGTAAAATCAAGTTCATAAGAAATAAGCCGCGCTCCAAAGTTATAATTTTCATAGGCCATTTCTAGGTACATTGATTTTTTTTTTTTTTTTTTACGAGCTAGAAGTTTAAAACACACCGTATTTTGAATTATAAAGCCTCATATTATTTTCTCTTTTATTAGTTGATGTTGGACTTCATGGGCCTTTGTATTGTATCCCGCGAAAGATTTGGATATATTTTCACTACAGTGCTTCATAGCCTGTCTTGTGATCCATTCTGACAGGGACTTCTCTCCTAATGGATCTTCGCTATTGTAAAGTTCGTCAAAGGAGCCTCCTTTTGAGCCAAAGAAGTCCCTTGAAAAATATAAATCATTGTGTTTGACACATATAAATAATGAAAATTGTAAAATATTGCATCAGCGTATGATAAAATTGAAAACGCAATGTGTGGTTGTATTTCAGAATATTGTTCAAACAATTCGCCTTCTATTCAGTCGGATGTGCAACAAACTTATTAGAGAGGTCGAATAGTTATACAAGGTGTCCCAGGATTAAGTACGAGTATTGAAGAAGTCGATTCTTTGAGTCAAAAAAGACGTTTTTGTGGTATACATTTTTTTTCCAAAAACGCTTTCCCTGGGGGCCACGACTCCTATTTGTGCTTTAATAAATGTGTCAGCGGCAAATTTCTGTGATAAAACCATTATGGATTACTGTACTACGACTGACAAGCTCCAATTTTTTTGAGTGTTATTCGGCATCGCTCTTTCCCATGTACCATTGAGCTACCAAAAAGTACCAATACGAGAAGTTTCATAAGTATGAAAATCTGCTACACTTGGTAGACTCCATGAAAATTGACAGTTGCACTGAAAGAAAAGTATCGCAATCTCAAATATACTTCCAGCTGATTTTGGCGCCAGTCATAAGAGTAGTTGAAATAGCTAGAAGTGTAAAGGCATCAGCCAGTGGTACAGTCAATCCAACCACATTTATGCTGGCTGTGAGTGCAGCAGCTAGAGGTATGATTGGACTGCATTTTGCAATTTGGAACTATAAATTCTGGCTCTTCTGGAAAAACATGTGCACAGGGAAACTAATGGCACATACGTTGTTTTTAAACCGGGCTAGAATTTATAGTTCCAAATTTCAAAATGTAGTCCGATTGATCCAACCTCAGTTTCAGCCGACTTAACCATATCTCTGGCTTGTGCGGCTGCTCTTATACATGGCGCCAAAATCAGCTAGGAGTATAGGTGGGATTGTGATTCTTTTTTTCCGTGTGTATAAGTCCATCATTTTAGCGGATACTTCAACTTAAATTTAAGGGCTTAGAGGATAAGGCGCATAAGTGCAGTTTTTGAGAAAATTAAGATATTCATTAACACAACTGAAGCTAATTTGAAGACATATTCCGTGAAAAATTCACAGCTAAAATTCAACTTTAAATCATTAAAAAGTGAGTTCAAACTTTCTCTCTGTCATAAGGCTCCACGTAATTTTTAAACTTTGCACAAGTATTGATTGAAACAGCAAAAACTGCACTTATGCGCTTTGTCCTCGAAGCCCCTCGATTGAATCGGTGAGAACGAAAACACACTAACCCGGGTAACTCGAAAATGCTCACTTTTCACTAAGGACAGACAATTTTCTTGAAGCAGGTCATTGAAGTTACCGTATCTGTTCCAACTTAGACATTAAAAGTGTCTTTAAGTACTCGCTTCTTGGCACCAAAAATATTTTTCCTAGACTAACTTATCTTCACGTATGATGCAGTTTTGTGTGAGTCTTGATTATTTTCATTTTCTGGAGTTGGTGTGTTTTCGTTCTCACTGATTCAATTTCAACCCTTTGTCATTAAGAGGGGGGCTGTGATGGTGGATTCCACCATAGAGAAAAAAAGGGGTGTTTGCATCTTGAGGTTTGTTTACCCTGTGACGTAGGTCGGTACAACCTGGCCAGCGAAATCCGGAATTCGAATTATGAAAAACAGATTATAATGCCCGATTTGTTTACTTAAATCAACTCATGATATAATTTCAAGCACTTTTCATAGAGTGACTTTTTTCCATAAATTACGTTACACCATTTCCAAGAAAATCGATGATAAACGTCGCTGTACCAACCTACGTCATCAAGAAAATTCCAAGATGCCCGAAATGCAAACACCTCTTTTAAGCGCTCAGCCGATAGGCAGCACTTTTTGCTTTCGACTTGCCTCTGAGTACTGGTATACTAGTGCTAATGCGTTTAAATGACGCACCAGCTCATCGATGTGTAGGCTTTTTTTTGGGGGGGGGGTCCATTTTTAAAATAAATAAAGCTGTGAAAACTGTATTTTATGCTTTTAACGTAAGGCGCGGGTAGTTACGATCGTTTGTCTATAAGAAAATTTCTTAGCGGTAGAGTAACTCTTATCGAAATTGATCGTTGACCTCAAATGAAGCCTAAAAAAAAAAACGCGCCTGATGAGCTCAACGGTGGCTATCATTTTCGGGAAACGAAAAAACGCGTTTACGGTTTCCTTGGTAACCTTTGTTTGCTATCAGCTGATGTTTTATTTCCATTTCCCAGCCAAGTCGACGGAGTTTATACGTCCTTCCTTCATTAAATACATTTACTAACACCTGAGCGCTTTTCTAATACGACAGTATTAGAACTTTCCCGCTTGTTTTTCCTCTGAAAACCCACGCCTCTAATACGTTGAATTTGGTTGTCAAAATTGACATGTGAATTCTTTAGCCTCCTGGCAACAGAATTGCGATCTCAAAATATGGGAAAAATGACAATTATATGTAGCTGAAAAAATGGGACCAATCGATGCGGTATATCGCATGTCGTTCTGACACAAAATATGGCGTCCATCGAATCACCTTAAACTTTCTCTCTGTCATGAGGCTCTTTTTAATTTTGAAAATTTGCACAAGTATTGATTAAAATAGCAAAAACTGCACTTATGCGCCTTGTTCTCGAGGTCCCTCAATCTCAACCCCTCGTCATTAAGAGGAGGGGCCGCGTGATGGTGGATTCCACGACAATTTGACAACAGAACCGAGCGTGGGAGATTAATTTCTGGCAAAAGAGATGAAAAGGAATTTATTTTTCAGATGAGCACAACAAGTGAACAAGCAAAGCATGAGCAATCAATAACATACATAACGGCGGGTCGTCATGGCGACGTGCCGCGACCGGGAAGCTGAGCCGCCCGTGGCCGCGGGAGCTAAGAAAAAACCCGCTTAGAGCTCCGCTGTGCGGGCACGCTCCACGCTCCTCTCCGCCTAGCGCCTCCCTTCCGCTTAAAATTCCAATCACAATCAGTTTCCCGTTTAGCTCGTGCATTTCTGTCGATCCAATTTTCAACCGACGCCTTACAACCTTCGCTTTTTCGTATGCATTAGGCAACCCTCATCGAAAGCGAATCCCTAAATGTCGATGCTAAAAAAAATGATAGCGCGAGTCATTGATCTATGACTGATGGCTCCACGGTTACGATATTTTTATCGCGATAGCGCGGCCTCCACTCGTCAAAATGGAAGCTCTTAATGGCTCAAAGTCGGGACTTGGTGCGATTGATGAGTGTTGTAACTCAAAACAGAGCGGTGCGACTCTTTTGACGAACAATCGCGATCAGATATCGCACTGAAAAAAAAGATCGGTAAAAAATAAAGTACCTATGACAGGAAGTCTACAACGTCGCAAATTGAGGTACTTGGTCTGGTAGTTTCATTGTCGATATCTGATGGTTCGGTGGTAGTTGATGTACAGCAGGCATCAACTATTTAGTGTAAAACACCAACTTTGGAAGTGCACAGCACCAGGTAGGGTTATCTCGATCAGCAGCACTAACTTTTTTTCAGCATTCCAGTTTTTTTCAAATTCGCCTTTCTTCGTCCTTACAATCCAGTCTCGAATACTTATACATTATGTCTTTAAGCAAATTGTATTTAAAGTCCCGAACCTTTTTAGGAAGTTCTGTCCTTGTTTTTCTCATCAATCACCAACACCAGTGGACACCGTTGTTACCAGATTCGACTAATTAGATTAATTGGTTTTCGATAGGTCGAACTTTTTTTAGAACCACCTCTCGAGGTGGTACCAAAATCACGCACCAACGTTGCGATTCGTTAGTCACAGAATCGGAAGTTCCGAACTCAAATAAAATGGCAGCTAAAAGGCACAATGTTCGAGCACAAAAGTATAGTACCGAACCTCTAAATCAAATTTGCTTCTTAGTGAAAACACAACATAAATAAAGCGCGAGACATATTTTGACAAGAATCATATAAAGAGCCATTCCTCTAAGAAAAACGTGTTCACAGAATCTGCCAGGAGAACTGATTGGAACTTTTTCCAATTAGAGGGGAGTGGGAGCAAATTCATTCTCGTTTTCTTGTAGGGGTGAGCGATGATCGTTAATAATTAACTTGAGCACGGGTATCTGTGACGGTCTCTGTAATTAAACGAAGCAACTCGGCTACCTGTTTAATTACTTGCCGCATGATTCTACGGCCTTTGACTCATTTACATAAATTAACCTTTGTAAACTTCCTCGGCGCACAAGGGAGCGTTTTCAAGTTACTTGCTCAGGTTGATTATTCAATGACTACTTCATGATGTTTTCTGCATATCGATGGCCAAAGTGCGAAACCGCATAACTACGTATGCGACATTGTTAACTTCTTCTTGTAATACTATACTTTAAGCGCTCAGCCGATATGGAGCGCTTTTTTATCTCAACCTGCCTCCAGAATGGAGATGTTGCATGTGTGAGGAATTTGCGATTTGACTATTGATTCCTATGTAAAAGTTTGCGAGAAACACGATTATGCCACTAGTTTTCTCTGAAATCAACTTCCAAGCTCAAAAAAAGCTCTCAAGTTGAGGCCAAAATTGAGGGGATATCCCACGCTATCCTGAGAGTACACCTCTACATTAAGACAAACTCTCCGTGCAAAGATAGGGAGCAAATACATTGACAGGGCTGCCGCTTTATTTGGGGACTCTAAAACTGAAAACACGGCAACCCTGCTAATGTATTTGCTCCCTTTCTTAGCATGGAGAGTTCGTCTTGATGTAGAGGTGGACTCTCAGGTTAGCGTGGGATATCCCCTCCATTTTGGCCTCAACTTGAGAGCTTTTTTTGAACTTGGGAGTTGATTTCAGACAAAACCAGTAGCACCATCGTGTTTACATTAGAATGCTTCGAGCTTTTACATTAGAATGAACAGTCAAATCGCAAATTCCTCACACATGCAACATCTCCATTTCAGTATACTAGTGGCGATGCGTTCAAAGATGCACCAGCTCAACAACAAGATGGTGGAGAGGAGCATAACATATTTAGAATAGATTAATCTGTGATTCTTTTATTTAATGCCTCTGATGTAAAAGCACAGATGACGTTAACTGTTTTTCTATAATTTAATTTTTTTTTTCTAGCTTTAGTGTACTTTTCTCAAAAGTTATAGTTGAAATTCTAGTGAGGGAGCTCGGTGCTCATCCTCTTCGGGGAACTTAAAAACCCCGGTGCTGTACCCCTGACTGCCATTAACTGAAGCCAATTCTAGGTGGCGGTAGCCACTCCGGCCCAATCCTAAAAAACTCCCCCTAAAAAGTTGACGATCATCTTACTCCCGTTATCCTTATTCCGTCTTCTTCTTATTTTTACTTCCGTTTTTATGTCACAATGCAACCGAACGCGGCTCCCTTTGTTTTCTCCTCATTTTCCTGTTTCTACTAATGTTTTTCTCTCTAAATATATTCCCTCTTCGAATTCTGTAATCCCTCTTCACCCACGTTCTAATTAAAATGGAAGTTTTCATCTAGTTAGCGCGCGGTGCCAAAAATCTATCTTTGAATGAATGCTTAGTCAAGTAAATTCATAAGAAGTAACTTAAAAATCTAATCTCTGTGATTTCGGATTCCTTAGATGACTATTTTTTCAAAACTGGCATAAATCTGTATTTTTAGGGTTGAGCTTTTGAAATTAAATTCGAAATGTTTGTTTACGCCTGAATATTTTCCAGAGGTCAAGTGACTCGGCCTACAGCTGCATAACTCATGATTTTGGAATAATTATAGTACAATCAGATACGAAATAGGAAATTATGAGTAAAATAAATCATTCGCTCACCTACTTAAAATTTATAAAAATAAATTAGATGCACTTCCCTGACTTGAGATCCCTGAGATGGGGAAACTGTACATATGTTTTTATTTCCATCATGAAGATTGATTATATAATTCTTCAACATTACATAATGCTTATGATTGAATTATTTACGCCGAACTTCCAGCTTAGGCACTTGAGATGGCAATTAAATATTTTTCTTCTTCTTTTTTCCTTCTTAAAAAATAAAAGAAATAATTCATTGAATTTTTCTTCAAAAAAGAAAAATCTATCAACATTAAAGAAATGTAAGCTTAACAATAACTTTGTAGAAATAGCTACCCTAGGGATCACCAACTTGTTCGGTCATGTGAAACGCAAGGGGGTGAAGTTTTCAAACCACCGGCGCCATCTCGCGGGCGTCGACGGAACTAAACAACCCGGAAGTAAGCTTGCGTCACTTTATTGATGCAAGGAACACGCATCTCACACAAACCTAACCGCGAGTGTTTTTTAGCCTCCAAAAGGGGCACGTCCGCGTGTTTTTGTGGCCGTTTCTCATGAGTTTTGGATGCTCTTTCCAGCATATTCGGGAATCCACCTCAGGTGAGTGCGTCTTATTTATACTGGCTCAAGGATACACGTAACCTCAACAATCACGCACCCCTGCGGCAGTAATATTGTGTGTGTTCAGTACATCTGTCAAACATATGTTACATTATGTCACACATGCCGACAATGTTTACGTGATATATTAGCTCTAATAAATGAGAAAAAAACACTAAGAAGTGGCCCGAATACTGTATTGTTATAGGTGGAAAAATGGTACTCGGTCCACACCATTTCGAGGGGAAATCAAAGCCAAGAAGTTCCAAAAATTATAATAATTAGAGTAATAAATATTTTTCTTTCATTGGAGTTAAACAAATTTATTTCTGACTCTAATTATAATTTTTGGAACTTCTTGGCTTTGATTTCCACTCGAAATGGTGTGGGCCCAGCAACATTTCTCCCTCTTAGCCCTAACATCAAGTAGGTACGATTGATCGAAGAATGTAAACGCATAAAGCACAATTCCAATGTATATTCACGATGGTTGTGTTATTGATGCATTGCCATGTTTCATAAAAACAATTTTCAAATATGATTGATGGGAATTTCACTTCAGAATCCGCCAGGACGAGGGATTATTCACCAGCTACTTATTATGTTTCTACATATGCTATTCATATTCGACCAAACTTTAGTGTGTATGAAGCTAAAAAATTGAATTTTCTTTCAATGAGCAGCAAGGAAATTTGTATTAAAGCTCATCCTCCATCCTTTGTTAAAGTTAGGATAGATCATAGTAAGGAAGCTGAAAAACACTCTTTTTTTATGGACGAGAATTTTATTTTAAATTTTAATTTAATTATTGAACAAGAAAGAGAAGACTATGAAAGAGGAGACGATGACGGAAAAACAGAAAGAGAAAAACTGTTCCGTGCATGATAAAATAATAGCAAGTAATCTGGAGCCAACCGAGGTTTACACATTCAGGGAAGAATCTCGGCACTTCACTTGCTGCTCAAATCCATAAATCTGCATTTATAGGTTCTAACTTTCCTTATTTCATCTGAATTATTTAAACTGAAGCGCAATCTATTTAATCCATAAATGCCCAAGCCTGGCTGGGTCAAACTGATCCCAGGTGTCCTAAAAACACGTGCCGCACAGGTTGTATGGGGCCAGTATACGGTACACACAAGCTTTAGATGTACGTCTGCAAATATACACTGTAAAACAGAATCGTACATCAAATTAAAAATAAAGAAAATATCGAGTGTCAATCTGGCCGAAGATAAGAGGGACGTATTCGGGCCTCGTTTTTTAACTTTTCTTTCGAATCTGAACGGTATCTCATCGGGTGGCATCATTGCTCTTGCTCATAGAGCGGAATATTGCGAGCTCACGCCTCGCACCATCGCGCCTTCAATTTTGCAGATGCAACACGGACATCCATCAAGCACGAATAGTTGTATCTCTGCACCGTCATCGACGCCCATCCTTTCCCTTGCTCTATTCCTACATTGAGTTTGTTCCCGTTTTTCTTATTAGTCGAGGGGCTTCAAGGGCTACCCGAGCAACGTAGCTGAGGATAGCAAAGACTCAGTTGGGCCTCGTTTTTCATATATTCTCTCGAATCTGAGCAACTTATCATCGGTAGCATAGAGTAAAGCATTGGGACGATGAAAGTCGGCAATCACATAATTCGATTTGCGACGTCGCAGACTTCCTGTCATACTTTATTCTTTAAACGGAAAACTACTCAACGGTAATTCCTTAAAACTGCCGTGATTTTTCTTCTATGTGCGAGGAAAATTCTGCAAAAACTGTAAGGAATCATGTCCATTTGTTCTCCTTTAAAAAAATAACATAGTTGCGGAGATTTTCAGACATCGCAAACGAGTTATGTGATTGCCGACTTGCACCGTCGATTGCGAGTTTACGCCTTGCGTCATCGCGCCTTCAATTTAGCAGATGCAACACGGACATCGATGAAGCACGTACAGGGTGTACCAAAAGTCCGTCCCACCCCTGCTAACTTTTGAACGAATTAAGCTAGGGTAATGAAACTTTGGGAATGTTCCTATCTCAAAAGGGACCATCTTTTGGGGGGGTCAAAATTTTGGTCCTCCCTCAGGGGGGGGCGCGGGGGGCCCCCTACTTTTTTTTTCAAATGGCAACCCCTATCTTGTGATACCTCATTCGAAAGAACATAAAAAGCTAAGAATTTTGGCGCAAACCGCAGATCAATATCTTAATTTTTGACCGAGTTATGATAGGTCAAAGGTCAAATTTGACCTATTTTCAAAAAATCATAACTCCGGTTCAAATTATCGTAGAGAAAAAAATAAAACGGGAAAATTTACCAAATTGTGTCCGCTTTTAAGTAAAAATTGCAGAAATCACTTCGCTGAATTTTAAGGGGGGGCTCGGACCCCCAAATACGTCAATTCAAAGGTCATTCAATTTTCCCGCGAAAAAAGGCAATTTCCCCTAGATTTGCCTCCACATTATCTCAGTAAGGTCAAAATTAGTTCAACATTACGTTGGCAAGTCCCCAAATTTCGGGAAAAGTTAAAAAAAAAAAAAATTTAAACGGTCAAATTTAATCACCTTAAATTTCGTTTTTTTTTAAACTTTTCCCGAAATTTGGGGACTTGCCAACGTAATGTTGAACTAATTTTGACCTTACTGAGATAATGTGGAGGCAAATCTAGGGGAAATTGCCTTTTTTCGCGGGAAAATTGAATGACCTTTGAATTGACGTATTTGGGGGTCCGAGCCCCCCCTTAAAATTCAGCGAAGTGATTTCTGCAATTTTTACTTAAAAGCGGACACAATTTGGTAAATTTTCCCGTTTTATTTTTTTCTCTACGATAATTTGAACCGGAGTTATGATTTTTTGAAAATAGGTCAAATTTGACCTTTGACCTATCATAACTCGGTCAAAAATTAAGATATTGATCTGCGGTTTGCGCCAAAATTCTTAGCTTTTTATGTTCTTTCGAATGAGGTATCACAAGATAGGGGTTGCCATTTGAAAAAAAAAGTAGGGGGCCCCCCGCGCCCCCCCTGAGGGGGGACCAAAATTTTGACCCCCCCAAAAGATGGTCCCCTTTGAGATAGGAACATTCCCAAAGTTTCATTACCCTAGCTTAATTCGTTCAAAAGTTAGCAGGGGTGGGACGGACTTTTGGTACACCCTGTATAGTCGTGTTCCTGCGCTGTCACAAGCCTCTTATTCTTGAAACTTGAGGAAAGTTAAGATTGAGTTTGCTCAAACTATGTTATTATGTGTCCAAGTCAATGATCATTTTAACAAAGAAAGTTGTGTAGGTTTCTCAAGCGCTCTGAAGGGCGCACGTCTATCGGAATTTTGGGGGGGGGGCGTTGTTTCATGTCAGGGAATGTTTTGTTCTGACGACTACCCCTAGATATCCCAAGTTAGGTTAATTTGACCCCACTAACTCTTCTAGGTGTTTTACATATGGTGGAAGAGGGGTGGCTGGGGGTTTGAGAAAGCGCCGTAAGTTACCAAACAGATGAAAATTGAAAAAAAAATATGTCTTACCTTCAAAAACATAGAAGTACAAGTAACATAGATATAGTACTTCAAAATCTTTCTAAATACATATATTTAAATGCGGGTAAATTTGACCTTAATTTGAACTTTGCGGATAGAATGTCTAAGGCATCTAAGGGAATGATTGCTACATGATTTGTCAAACTAAAAAAACTGCATGTTTTTCATGAATACCACCAATTTGCCGTATGTATATTCCTCCGAGAGAAAAACAAACTGTTTTTGTTTCACCTGCTCCAATTGTTGTCAAGAAAGAAGACCGCGTGGAAGTCATAAATCGGGTCACTGTGCAAATCAGCTCAATGTCAACAAGTAATTTATTTTCAAACGAGACCTCTCATTTTCCGATTATTTTTCAAAACTAATCAACCAACCGGCTCAAAGAGATACACCAGGCACAATTTAGTGTTTCCACTTCGTCGGGATCATCTTTTGTCTGTATATTCCATGAATAATTTACGACATTGTTGCTCTATCGTGGGTGTTTTCTGAGCCATACGTACTCTACCGTCAACTTGAAACAGTTTCACTTTTCCTGAGCTTCCAAATATTCTCCCGGAAAAAAGTTACGTAAGATCCCTAATGAGGCCCGTAACCCTCATTATTGCCGCGGCGGCGTTGTCCATCGTGATCAACTTTTCGATGGGAACTTCTCTTGACCCATCGGATCCTTCACGGTTCAAAATCTACACTCTGGAACCCCCGCTTGCAAGGCCATGCGACTTGTGCAAGGGTCCTGACAACGGCCTCTGGGGAATAGACATAGCGAACCCGTATGTCTTCCGACTGGATCCGGTCACTGGAAAAGTCGACTACTACGTTATCCCATTCACCTCCCCATCGTCCAACTTCAGTTTACCACCGGAAGTCGGGAAACTAGTCGGACGGCTTGAATTTGGCTGCGGCATTCGACCCGGATATAACGGTCGCGTCTATTTCGTGACCGGCTTCCGCGGGCAGCTCGGCGAAATCGACGTTTGGAATCGGACGGTGAAAATCGTGACTCCTTTCAACCTGCTCGCGAATCTGGAGCCGATCAACGATCTCTACGCCTCGTATACCGGAGTGTACTTCACCCTGACCACCGGCAACAAGATAGCATTCTTTTCACACGCGACCAGGGAAGTCATTTACTACACCGTGCCGACCCCCGGCTCCCTCCCGCTAGCTATCTACGTCGCCTCGGACGGATTCGTATATTTTACCGAGGTGGCGGCTGGCAAAGTCGGCATGCTGAACCCCGAGACTGGCGAGATCAGAGAGTTCTTCTTCGGGATACAAGGATCAGAAATCCGCGCTGAGACACCCTCGGGTAAAAAACACCCGTTCATTTGGATCACGACAGCTCTACTGAATGGCGTCGCTCGCTTCGACCCGAACACCGGTCGGATAGAGCATTTCCAAAATCCGTTGATCTTGGGATTGACCTCCGAGGACACAGTCGATGGATGCGAAGTTGTTTGGGTCTCGTCCATCCCGCATAATGCTTTGATCAGCGTCAACTCTAAGACCGGACGTGTGAGCTATGTCACCATCCCGGACACGGTTACTCTGGAGCCGGTCAGCGTCCCGCCTTTCGTCGTGTTCGCCGTCAACTACGGGCCCGGCAATGCGATTTGGTTCAACAAGGTGGCGTTCAACCAGGTCGGCTCGTACGCTTTGGACGCCAACTGCAGTATGAATGAAGATGATAGCTATTACGGTACGAGATAAAGGATCTCATTCAGAAAGGTGATGTTTCCTACCATGTTTGAATCCCACATTCATGCACATTACACTTAGGCAATATATATGTAGATTCACTTCAGACGGCTATAAATGAGAAGTCAATTTCTGACTAGCCCTACCGAAGGCCAGAGAGCCGAAACGAAAACGCTTGGACTGTCGCAAATTTTAAGCGGCTCGATTGGTTGAACGTATGAGACATTCATCTGCGTATAATTAATGTTTTGCTTATCCTTTATTTAAACCGAGTCAAAGCAAAGTTTTGCTTTTCCGAAACAAATTATTTGGTTTTTTGAGCCGTTGGACAAAACATAGAGCTGTTTCAATTGTGTATATATAAAAGCGAATTTTTCAAGCTTAAAATAAGCTGATAAGGTGATCCTGGATTTTATCCTCTGGAGTTGTTTGATCAAAAGTAATTTTTATGAGGTAAATAATTATTCTGCTAAATTCGATTACCTTTATTTAAAAAGTCGACTGTCTGAAGGAATTGGAGGATCACTATGTACTTCACTAATTATTCATTCGGAGCGATATTAAATAGTAATTAATAGTGCAGTGTAATGCTTCTGAGCTTTTTCAGGAAATTTTGGAAACTGCCAAGTTTCCAAAAACGCAAAGAACTTAAAAAAGAGAAACTCAAGCTTATGAGGTACGTGACGAGTTATTTTATTGTTAAGTACTTACATTTATTCATTAGTCCTTTATGTCCGTGGATGTAAACAATATACAATTTCCATCAGCGGTTCAGAGATTATTTTTTGTTTTTGTTTTTCCTTTGTATTCAAATGTCATCACGGTACTTCCAGCAAAATGCAAAGCGAATTGATAGCATGTTTTTCCGACAGAGTCATGAGGAAAATTCAAAGAATTTCATTATAATATGACCTCATTTTGCTGCTTGTTCGAAAGTCCAGATTTCCCAGCCTACCGCTCAGTGTGAATTAGTCAACCTCCTTACCAGCTCGTATTAGATATATAGCACTAAAAACTTTTGGCAAATAGATGGCCCACGTGGAAAATAAAATATGTGATAATCTCGAAAGCAGTTCTCAACGTCTAATGCCAGCCGGTCATTCACCAAAGCAGATTCATCAGCTACATCAGATGCATTAAAATGAACCACTAGACAAGGTACGAATTTCAGCATTCTGATACATGTTTCTTAACCAAAATTTCACGTAGAACACGATACGCACAACGAAAATTACCGAAATTAACTCTTTACGAAGATATTTAATGATTCTTGATGCGTGAATTGAAACCACCCGCTCATGAAAACTCAATGCTCTACGTGATTTACATCGCGCGCTAAACGTTATCATAAACGTCTCAGCGATATAAAAATCTGGCAACCTCAGTCTTGACGCTTTGGCTCAGCTACAGCAAATTGATTATAGTTTGAACAACACATGGTGGGAGATGAACATTGCTCGATTGAGAAGCTTGCTGAAACCATTGTAGTGCACGATTTGACTCACGTAGAGCTTTGAGTTTCTCGCGAGCGGCCAGTTCAAATTCCTCGTAACTGATGCGAAATAAAAACGTTAATATCTTCGCTAAGAGTTGGTTTCAGTAACTTTCGTTGCGCGAATCGTGTTCTACGTGAAATTTTAGTTCAGAAACATGTATTAGAATGCTAAAATTCGTACCCTGTCTAGTGGTCCATTGTCTTGTTACGACGTACCAACACCAGTCCTAGGTCTGTGTGATTTATGTGAGGGTCTGAACAGTACATTATGGGGTGACGTTTTATTATCACCATACTTATTCTGCTTAGGCGTGCTGTCATGTATGTTTTGGACATGCTGACGAGAGCTCCTACATAGTAATAGATCAAGTCTATTTACCGAATTTCTGAAAAAAGACTCACCTATTAAAATTAGTCTTCTTATGCATAAAGTTGGCATTCCAGCAAAGTGTGCAGATCTAGGAGGCTGAAAATTGGACACAGTTAATACATCAGCTAATTGGAAAATAACGATCGTAACATCTTTTCTCGTAGCTCCCGCACATAGTAATTTCTGTGACTATTTAATACGCCTCAAACGTGAATTGAAACTGGGTGCCTGAGTTTTGTTGGACGTCAAGCAAACTACCGTTTTCCGTCGATTTTATTCATAGGTAACACGTTCTGCTATTAAGGCTTAAACTAATGTTTTGTAAATCAAACGTTATGCTTGAAATCATTTTGTTCACATTTGCGTATTTTATTATGCGGCTTATTCCCAGTTCTCTAAAATGAGTTGAAATACTGCCCAATTTTTATTTAAAACGGTCCAATTCTTTTGTTTCAAAATTATTATAGGTAAAAGTTTTTTGTTCAGAAATTTTCATCTCTAATTTTGAACTTCGAAACAGAGATAATATTTCAAAAAAAATGTCTGATATGACATCTCAATAATCTCATTCTTTTACGAATGTTCGTCTAAGAATCAAACAAAAAATTAATTTATAATTGCGGCAATTTTTATTTAAGTTTACTGGTCGAAAGGGAATTCGTAGTTTAACCAGTTATACCTCTGGAGCCACGTGAATCACGTGATCTACTAAAAACTAATGAAAAGAGGGTTATTACATAGAAAGAAAGAAGAAGAAAAAGACAAAAATGAAAAGAAAAAATGAGAAGGAAAAAATGAGAAGAAAAAGGACGAATAGGCGTACAATCAGATTTGAGTTGATCATTCAATAATTTTTAAATCATAAATTCAACTGACCCGTAATTTGATTGTTTTTGTTCTTAGGTTTCTCGCTATATAATAGTGTTTGCAATCTGCAGAAGTGCCATACTACCCTCTCTCACTTACTAACACAGGATTTTGTAATAAAAAGTACACCGCAACTATACCATGAAACGGACTTTTCCCACCGTAGAAACAACAACACGCATTCTAATTACAATTTTAACCGCCGCCCCATCCGCCAGCTTAGATCCGTCCAAGTTCACATTCTACAAAATGCCGTACCCGCTCTCAGCGCCATGCGACCTGTGCGAGGGTCCAGACGGCACCCTCTGGGGCGACGACTTTGCAGGACCCTTCATCTTCCGCGTGGACCCCAACACCAGCCTCGTCGAACACTACCAGATCCCGTACACCATCCCCGCGCTCAACATCACCCTTCCACCCGAGGTCGGGCAGATCATCGGCAGGACAGCTTTGGCCTGCGCCATTCGACCCGGCGCCGACGGAAACATCTACGCGGCCACCGGTACCCGAAACCAACTCGCTCGTATCAATCCGAAAACCCGGAAGATCGAAATAGTCGTCTCTCTGAGCGTCCTGGGGAACCTTCAACCATTCAACGACCTCTACACCTCCCCCACTGGGATGTGGTTCACCATGACGACCGGCAACTTGATCGGCTTCTACTGTTACAACACGTCTCGGGTCACATTTTATCGCGTTCCGACCCCGCTTGCTATACCGTTGGGCATATACTACGCCTCGGATGGCTACGTGTACTTCTGCGAGCTGTTGGGAAACAAAATGGGCAGGCTTGACCCACGGACTGGGGTGATAAAGGAGTACATCATACCCCTCGGAGGTCAAGGACCTGCCGTTGTCCGTGCGGAAACGCCCCCGCCCGAATTACATGCGTCATCCTATCTTACGTCATTTTATCTCATATCACTTTATCTTACGTCATTATTCCTCTATTCCTGTTGAGTCACTCATTCTCCCTTATCTGACTTATGTCATTGTGATAATGAGGCCATATATACATTTCCTGCTTTGACCGCAGCGTCATTCATTCTTTACTTTCATCGAGAGTTCAAGCCTTCTGTGCTTTGTTTACATCGTATGTTTTGATTGCAGTGATCCCTGTTTCGTGAATAAATCTTTTTTAAAGTTTATTTTTCGGGACTTGTATTTTATTCCCGCGGGTAAGAAACACCCTTACATCTGGTTCACGTGCAGTTTGGGCAATTCCGTGGGGAGGCTTGACCCCAACACGGAGACCGGCAAGATCAAGTTGTATTCCAATCCGTTAGTGGGAGGGATTCCGTCGGAGAATACCGTGGATTCGAAGGGGAATGTCTGGTTTACGACTACGTTGCAGAATACCTTGTGCAAGATCGACCGGAATGGTACTGTCAGTTACGTTCAAATACCCGGGACGGTTCTTCTTGCTCCGATAAGCTCGCCGCTGTACTTCGTGTTTGCCGTCAACTATGGGCCGGGAAATGCGCTGTGGTTTGACTTGCTGTTGGGAGGCAGGGTCGGCCGATATTCCTTGGCTGAATGAAAGTTGCTACAATGTAAACGCATTCGCGGAAGCTGCAGTTCAATTTGAAAGTTATACCATCTCGGATAGGTGTATCTGGTGGAGATGAGTTGGATTTCGTTCAGGACTAGACCCTAATTTGCCCTCATAGAAAGTCCGATTCAGATCAACACTGGGTGTGATTGTGAACGCAATCAATTTATTTTCACCTACGTAGATAGTCTAAATGACATTCAATCAGAATTTTTGGACTGTGACGTTCTTCGGTCGAATAAATTGTGTGGAAAAATGACCTCGCTTAGATCGAGGATCCCTGCCTGCCCAAAACAATTTTTTCAGTAGGACTCATTAAGAAAATTTACGTCTAAACTACTAATTTTTCCAGTTTGTATTTTAGTATTCACATAGCAGTCAATGACTTTTTTATACTGAAGTCACATTCTCTTTTTTGTAAACGAAATGACTAATTTTTATTTTGTAAACTTTGCTTTATGAAACCTCCACCTTAATTTCCTTTATAATTGCTGTTTATGTTTTGGTCGAATTCAGTCAATTTTTGAAAAAAAAAAAAAAACTTGACCCGAAAACCATTCACTTTAACACTTTGTTCCTCTTATAATGTATATGTGTCGCAGGCTAAAGGTCAAAACCGGCATTTAGGCAAATGCCTAGGCAAATGGTGAAGTTTAATCGAAAACGTAGATTGGCTATTTGCCTAGGCATTTGACTAAATGACGAGGCAATTACATAAAAGCCTAGGCATTTGCGTAAATGCCGAGGGCATGTTAGGCAAAAAGGCAAATGATGTTCCTTTTCAGGCAAATAGTCAAAATCTGAGAAAAAGTCAATTTGCAATAATCCAAAAAACCACGGCCAAAAAAAAAAAAAGAAAAAAAAGAAAGTCTGTACTTACCTTAAAAATAATGAGGCAGTAGCGTTACTTGTTCGAGCACGCGATGGGTTGGTGGCACTTGCTGGAACATCTTCTCTGATTTTTGAAGCAAGAACATCGTTTGGTCGCACATTGATTTTTACTGGCTTGGCAATTACACTTGACAAAGCCTTGCCCTTCAAATAACGAAACGCCAGAAACTGCTTCGCGGACCGACACTAGCTTATCCCTCGGAACCTGAGATATTTCAAATTTTATTGCCTCTACTTGTTTTAATTCTTCCCGCGAACACCAATTTTTGATGACACCTGCGGGTGTTCCAATTTGGTAAACATTATTGCGGACGTCAAGAACAATTCCTTCGATGTTTTTTGGGTCCAACGGACCACGATCAAATTTTGAAATGTTCAAAATAATTGTATCTTCCACTTTTAAAGGTGTGAATAATTTCGAACTTCTTTCTGTCATTTTTTGAGCTGCAACTTTTTGTCGTAGATGGGCTTCCGCTCTTGTTGTGCGTATTTCTGCCTCGCCATGACAATACTTACAAACAAATGGTTGGTCGCCGTCTTCATTACCACACTCTTGATGACATGAATTATCGCAAGAGCTGCATTTTTTTAAGCTACCAGGCTTTTGACAAGAGGGGCATTGAGGTTGATCACCACACACGTTCTGAGTAGGCTCGGAACTCGACATTGCAGTTTCAGCTACTTTGAGCCGGGCTGGAGCTTGGTGCTTCAAGACGACATATTTTCTGAGCAGGCTCTGAGCTCGACGTTGCAGTTTCAGCTACTTTGTGAGCCGGGCTGGAGTTTACTATTTGCCTAATCAGCCTTCGGCATTTGGTCAAATCTTTAGGCATTTGCGCAAATGCCTAGGCAATCGAGGAATTTCAATGATTTTTACCATTTCTTTTCTATTTGCCTAGCCATTTGCCTGAATGCCGGATTTGACCTTTAGCCTGCTACATATGCATCAAATTAAAGGTACTGGTACTCGAAATATTAGTGTGCAGTCTCATTTATATTCAAATAAAAAAAATAATGAATTTTATGAACTAAGCTCTTCCAAATTCTTCTTGTGCAGTTTTGTTGTTAGGCAAAATGTTTTTACGGATCTGGGTGTTTCCTTGGAAATTTTAAAACCACCTAATGAGACACACACACAAAAAAAGAAATAAATAAAAAAAAGAAATACAATTTTTTTAAAAAAAATAAAATTAAAACACTTGCAATAAAGTTAAACAACACTCAATGATGAGAGGGGCAGGGGGGCTAACCATAGCATCTCTCATGCTAGCTTCCATAGCTACGCCCACGAGTAATACTCCGCTTTTCGAAGAGGAGCGAAGAAGAGCTGAAACAAGAAAATTCGACACCGGCACATATTTCTCTACGTAGGAGCTAGTATCGAAATATGTGGGAAGAGGGGTGATAGAAAAAAACAGCAGAGGCTTGCTTTTTGGTCAGGCTGAGTTCATTGAATAAAACAACACACCAGGAGATTGACATTCGACGCGACGCGTCCAGTGGCGAGTCATGAATGATCGATTATCGATATTTCCCTATTTGAAGTTGCAATAAAGTATCGATTATTAAGGTATTCGTTGCTATCGCCATGTCTATCGATAATTTTCCATAGGTTGAAATGGCTGATCAATCGATTTATCGCAAAGCACGCCACGCCACTGGCCGCATCCTGACTGTAAAAAAGTTGCGATTACAGTGGAGGGAGGAGGATTGGTCCATCCCTTTCTCGGAGTGAGAGGGGAGCGGGCACCTGTTTCGTTCAGTGCTGTAGATTTATTGAATAGAATTTGAGTCTATTAAAATAAGATTACCTCCTCCCACATGTGATGGCAAGTCTATACCCTTGCTCGGGATCCTACCCAGTAATTATCCCCCTCTCCAGGATTCCGCGGTGAATGGCGACGAGTGACAAGTCTATTCAAGAGTTGACACCCAGAGGGGAGGTGGTCTTCATGACCCTTCTCGCAGATTCATAGAGCTGATTCCTGCTCGGGCAACGAATAAACATCAACATGTACATTACGCATTTATAAAAAGTAACAACAAAAATCTTTGGGTGGTTAAAATTCCTATTTTTGGAGAAAGGGCATCAGTTTGGAGTTTTTATACCCGTCATGATGGTTAAGTTTTTCCAAAAAATTTCATTTTGTACGATGGATCCTGAAACCGAGTATTAAATTGAAAAGAGGACAGCTTGAAGTGAAACTCTAGAGTCTAACATCATTAATTTACCATCACAAACGAATACTTTCAGTCGCACAACTTGATTTTTTCTTAGAGAAAGTTGGCCTTTTCCAGAGGTAAAAAATTAATGCTTCGAATAACAAAGTTCCCTGGTAAAAATTGGCAGTAGAATCTGTGTTCCAAAATACTATAGACCTACAGCCGGCTGTAAGATTTCCAATAGCTTCTATAGCCGGCTACACAACTTCTTATGCCCTTTTATAGCCGATGATGATTAAGTAACACCCAGGCGATAAAGTGTATGCTAAACGTTACTAATTACGAATGCTAGGATTAGTGAATTTTTGGAATACTGCTCTCTTTTTGGGCCGTAGTATCTTGATTTATTTTGCGAGGAAAGCTCCGTACTTTTGATGGATGCCTGCCATTACTAATATATTAGAGCGCCTTCAGTTTCGTATGATACTGTGCAATACCTCTGGTGTGAAATAGTTGCTTCAAGCGCCGTGGCAGGCGGGCAGCCAGAGCGAAACACGCATTGGCGCCTACAAACTTAACAGGGATGCTTCACGTGTTGCGCAATGCGTGAAGTATCCCTGTTAGGTTTGTAGGCGCCAGTGCGTCGCCGCTCCGCTTTTTGTTAGGCTCTGATATTTAATCTGGCGGAGTCAGAGTTATTCAACTCATGATTTTGAAATGTTTGCACATCCTGTATGGATTATTCTCATTTTAATTGATGAAAAAAAATATTTATTAAAGGAAAATATAATGTGTGTTTTGTAAATATTAAGGTGGTTCCGTATCAAACTTAATGATTTCCAAAGCACACGAATTTCTACACAATTTCTTATATAGCTTTTTATAATCGATGGCGAAAAAGCAATAACCAGGCGATAAAGTGTAGGTAAAGCCCGGCGATAGGAACTATAGCCCGGTTGCATAATTTTGTATAGCTTCGTATAGCCCGGCCATGATTTTCTCCGCATTCTACAGCCACCTATATGATTTTCTGTAGCCTTTTTTAGCCGGCTATAGGAATTCCTATGTATTTTGAAACGCAGCTCTTATCGCCAATTTCTTCCAGGGTTTACAAGTTTTTACGCTTAAAAAGCTGAAGTTAAATTCTTTTGGCCATTGATATTGGTGCAAGACGCAGCATCCAACAATTGATACATGAAATTTTTTAACTTTATGAATTCCATAAATTGAATGAACTTTCCTTGAGTTAGACTTCATGGTGTCAAGTGTCCATTTTTACTGAACATTCACTGAGCGAGCAATCTAGTTTCATGTTGCTTAGAATTCAAAAGGCCTCGAAAAAACCTTTTCATCGCAACATTTAATAACATTAGGAGGAATTGGACTACATTTCGCAATTTGGAGCTAAAAATTTAAAAACAATGTATGTACCATCGGCTTCTCTAAGTGTTTCTACAGATGAACCAGAAATTGTTGTTCCTAATTGCAAAATGCAGCCCAATTTATCTTCCATCTGCAACTATTACGATGCAGCGGTTTTGCACCATTATTTCGGGCACTGATGGTTATAGGCATCAGGTGCAACGCTTATTGTTATACAACGACTTGCATTAACAAAAGAAAGTGTATAAAATCACAACACTTAATAATTTTTAGCTCAGCTGCAAATCATAATTCTCTGAACGTAATTTATGGACGGTCCCTTTAAATATCTCAAACAAGTCGAAATGAGGCAACTTCTATCAAAGATTCAATCTGCAGAACATTTAAAACAATTTTTATTTTTTCGAGAAAAACACAGGCGGCAATTTATTTTTCTCGGAATCAGTTCATATCATTATATTTTCTCACCACTTAGCGAATCGTATACAAAGTCAAAGTGGCATCTTCATCATTGAGAAACTGAACATGTTGAATTTGTAATCAGTACATAAGTTTGGTGGAATGAAAAATTAATGCTCACCTTCATATTCTGTTCGCAGATCTAACATCACAGGATGATCAAGGAGGATGTTAAACTTTTTCTCATTGCAACGATTATTAACTTCTTCAGTGAGTCTGCCGAATTTCGAGGCCCACACCACCCACATAGACATTACATTCCACAGAAAGATGGTGTTAAGCTGACACAAGACAAAAATTTACTCCACGACGCAGAGTAAGCAGTGCGAATGAGTGCTTATAATTTTCGTGAGGAGATTTCGAAAGAGTTAAACACTTTCAAAGACGTGCATTTCGTTCAATGTATTGTCACAAGAATGACATAAAATTATGAATATAAGTGCCTATTTTCATCGGGGGGGGGGGGGGGGCGTAACCGGATGCCATTTGAGATGCTACAAAATGCGAGTGCATGTAGCTACAGTCGAACCTCGATAACTCGAAGCTGAAGGGAAGCGATGAAAAATTCGAGATTATCGAGGTTTCGAGTTAACGAGGTTTGGAGATGAAAAAATCGAGTTATCGAGGTTGGAGGTTCGAGGTTGGTGCTAGGTCAATTTAGAAAAAAAAACCGTTATTTGTTTTACGTTATCATAATGAGGGAATATTGGGGAATGAAAGTAGGAACTAATATTTAACCCCACGTCCGATCGGGGTAGGACAATGGTTAGTTATTGGAAAAAATATGTACACAAAGATCAAGAATTAAATTTTAAAAAACTGAGTTATTCTGCTCTGATGCAAGTGTTGCAAACGGTGTCTATCTACCTCATTTTCAAGTGTTACTAAAGTGAAAAAACATCATCGCTAACATTAGGCAGTTGCTCCGTCACAACACATACGCGTCACAACATTAACTGATGATAAACTGATTAACCTGCCTGCGGCCGCCTTGAGATTATCTGGGCCGAAGCATCCTTCGAGTTATAGAGGTTTATCTCCAATTCCTTCGAGTTACTGAGGTACATATTTGACACATGGTAGTTGCCTTCTTCGAGTTATAGAGGTAAACCGCCGATTCCTTCGAGTTACTGAGGTACAAATGAGCCTCAAATGTCTTCGAGTTAACGGAACAAATTTTTCGAGTTATCGAGGATTTTGGCCTTCTGCGGAAGGGAACGGACATTTTCTTCGAGTTATTGAGGTTTTCGAGTTATCGAGGTTCGAGTTATCGAGGTTCGAGTTATCGAGGTTCGAGTTATCGAGGTTCGAGTTATCGAGGTTCGAGTTATCGAGGTTCGACTGTATTTCCAAGAATATTCTCTCTGAGATGAAATAGGGCAATAACGAGTGTATAATGTACCATTAACTCATAGTAATTAGCAGCAGTGCTATTAATTGAATTGTAGTTATACAGAGACTTAAATTTCCACAAAAATACCCCTTGTGTTTCATCCGTCGAAAATTTCATGCGTATTTTTCCAATTTGAATGTTTCACTCTTTCAAAAGAGTCCCTTTAAAAATACTACGTCAAATTGAACAGAAAATTGAAATGATCAGCGAAAAGATAGAGCAGGGCACTGCAGTTAATAATTTGATCAACATACGTAACACGAACCCTGCGGAGCAGAATAGTAACACTTGACGCAACTCTTCCATTTAAGAGTCGTGCAAATTGCATATAGAAGGACATAAAGCTGTTGTCTTTTGCCTAGGTTTCACTTAAAGTTGGACGCTACCCAGACGTGTGGATTTTCCTATAATAGAATGATCATCAAGTCTGATTAATGTTTTTGATTTTTAGGCATATTCAAGAAGATCTCGGAGACTGGGTGACAAAAGGCTCTGCACGAAAATTGACACCAGAGGAGCTAGAGTTTCATTATTTCATGTAAGTTCATGTTTGTATTCCTTCAATCGATACGATGGTTTGACGACGTGACCGAAGATGTCATGATAAATTACCAATGAGTCTTTCTTACATATTAATTTTCACCCAATGTGCAACATACTTCATCGGTCATAAAATGTCTAAAACAACCCTCACATGTGCCCATTCGCACAACCGTACGCGAGTCGTCTAAAAAGTCAGGCTCTTTTCGCTATAGTTTCATTAGTATTATGAAACAGTAGAACATGTAGAAAGCATATCATAATAAAATAGATAAAGCTTTTTGGTGAGCTTTTATTATATTTGGTTGACACTATATAAAACCCCAAAAAGCCGTCGTCACTATAAATCTCTACTAAATGGGTCTAAAATTTTACTGTTCTATGCACGTAAGTTTTTTTTGTCTTCCTTCATCTTCTTTCTCTCAAAATTCTCAATAAAGATATGGTTGGTTTGCTTGATGTCTCCTAATTCTAAAGTTGAATTAAAATGACCGTATTGAGACTGCCGTGCCATGGTATCCCTTAAAAATGGCGGATACTCTCTTCTCTCCTGCAGGCCAATTATTGAAACTGATAGACAAAGCTATAGACAAAGACGACAAAAGGGATTTGGAGGGATCCTATTGGTGGAAGTGGGTGGTGGCAATAGACATAGGAGGTAGGTAATGGACGAACTAATGGCAACCCACCGAAGACCCGACAGTTAGTCCATCGTTTTCTTCGTTAGTCTATAAGAACCAACCATGCCAATCAATAAGATCGCTCTATATTCCCTATGTCCTCTTTGTCTATCGCTTTGTCTATCAGTTTCAATAGTCGGTCCGCTGTTATGTACAACATTATCGAATAAAACGACATCGTTGCAGTCAATGCGTCTATACTCGAAAGAAACTGTTGTGTGGTTTTTCAGAGTTCATGACTTTGACAACAACACGAAGCTCGATGGATTGGAGATTCTGAAGGCTATCTCACACACCCTTGATCATGGCGAGGAGGAAAGCGACAGAGGGGGTAGGCACCATGCGGATGATTCGCACACAGCCACGGAGGAGCCTCTCACAGACGAGGAGAAACGACTCACTGAACATTATCAAGGCGTACTTGTTGGTAGGTACAACTACTCAGCTCAAGCAGTAGTTTTCATTTCAGACGTATTTAATCATACGTAGAAATTTTTTTTTTTAAAGGTCCAGAAAAGGTTGGCGGGAGGGAGTGGAGAGGGAAATCAGACGGTTGGATCTGCCCGATGGTTTGTGGGAGGATCGATTCTAATGGCGATTTGGAGTCGCAGAGCGCTCTAGTGCGCTGAGTTAGCGGATTGATATATGGATTGCATTTTGCAAAAAGGAACCACAAGAATTCCAATGTTGCTAAGATTTTGCAACTTTCTAACCTTGTAACTACAGACTGATCATATAATTAGATGTTATCTTTACCTCCAATCTAAAACTATAAAGGAGAGGCCCCAATTTTGTACCCAATGTTTCAGCGACTTCCCGAAGGCGGATTTCCTTGAAACTTTGTACGCATGTGCGGTTCGTGCTGAAGGGGTGCAATTCGTCGTCCGATTTTCGAAATTTTGATTCTAAGGGTTGAAAACACGCTAAAATAGGGTGACCCGTGTGTTAGAGCGGTGTTGCGCGATCGATCGTCGTCGTCTGGTCGTCGTGGTTTCCCTTCTTTTATTGCGTCTCGATCAGCTGTTTTTTCTGTCTAATTTTGGAGATTCCGAACCGGAGCAGTGTTGCCGAAATCACGAAATCTGTAATTTCACGAAATTGTTCGTTCTCGGTCCCCTGATGACTCGGCTGCCCGAGGCGTTCGTCGTCATGGATATTCGTCGTTTATGAAGAATTCCGATTTTTTCGTACAGTGCGCGTCGTCTTTTGAATTTTGTTAATATTTGTCGTGTATGAAGAATCTCGAATTTTTAGTAAAGTGCGCGTATTCGTTTTAATATTGAGAATGGATCGGAGTCGAAAACGTGGGCGTCCGGCGAAGCGTGGCAATGTTTCTCGCAATTTATCCGTGCGACGCAAAGTGCGGCATGATGGCTATCTCAGTGAGATAGATAATGTACGACGTAGGGGTGAACAAGGAAATAACCTCAATTCATTTCGGCAGAGCACTGATAATATTATCGAAAATGATTATCCGGAAAATAATTTCGGACTTTTAAATGTGAAGTGCCAGTATTGTGATGGAAAAATTATTGAAATTTTAGTTTTCCATCGAGAAGTTGGTCATCATAAAACTTAAATTCTCAATGATTTTTCGTATTCGATAGCAGAAAATTTGGTTCAAAATTTAAAGTCGTAAATTTGGATTGTTTCTCATGGAAGAGATGATTTAAGAACGGAAATTTTTAAACACCGCAACGGAGATACGTGGTTTCGCACTTCTGTCGTGCGATACGGACATCCATCAAGTTTAAAAAAATGCATCAAGTCCCCGTCACCGCCGACCAACGCGTTTGTCGATCGAATCAACTACAGGTAGTATGAGCAGGGGGTCTAAACGCCTTCAATTTTTTGAACGCAATACGGACATCCGTCGAGGTTGTATAGTTGTATCAAGGCGCCGTAGCAAACGCGTCCCATTGTTTATCGTTACATACGAATATAAGTTGAGAGAGGCCAGTCATAATGCCTTCAATTTTATACATACATATTTTTGGGCAAAATGAGAGACGACGTTTCTTCTTTTGCGACGTTGCAGACGTCCTTAGAAATTTTATTTTTCTTTCGAGAAGCTGATCAACATAAAACTTAAATTCTCCATGATTTTTCGTATGCGATTGCAGAAGATTTGGTTCAAAATTTATTGTCGTAAATTTGGATTGTTTCTCATGGAAGGGATGAATTAGGAACGGGAAATTTTGAAACACCGCAATGGAGATACGTGGTTTCGCATTACAGTCGGTGCGATACGGACATCCATCAAGTTTAAAAAAATGCATCAAGTCCCCGTCACCGCCGACCAACGCGTTTGTCGATCGAATCAACTACAGGTAGTATGAGCAGGGGGTCAAAACGCCTTCAATTTTTTGAACGCAATACCGCAAATCCGCAATCCGTCGAGGTTATATAGTTGTATCAAGGCGCCGTAGCAAACGCGTCCCATTGTTTTTCGTTACAGACGAATATAAGTTGAGAGAGGCCAGTCATGATGCCATCAATTTTATATATACATATTTTTGGGCAAAATGAGAGACGACGTTTCTTCTTTTGCGACGTTGCAGACTTCCTTAGAAATTTTATTTTTCTTTCGAGAAGCTGGTCAACATAAAACTTAAATTCTCAATGATTTTTCGTATTCGATAGCAGAAGATTTGGTTCAAAATTATATGAGCTTCGGAAGCATACAGAGATGCAAAAGCCATACAACTGTTGTACCTCAAAATGTTGGTCATGAAAATAGGTTTGGAGAAGAGGTCGCGAAGTTAGTCTTCGATTCCAGGCTCGGCAAGTCTGAGAAGACCATTATGACAACATCTGTTAAAATGGCCGTTCACCTCCTCTTTTTTGAAATGCAAGGCATCACAGTACTGGTACTTCACATTAAAAGTCCGAAATTATTTTCCGGAATAATTTAATTTTTCCAGATTATAAATTTAAATTGTTATTAAATGATGATAAATTCAAAATTCCAATTCCAATTTCCAAAATTTCAGAGCATGTTATATCTTCTTTCAAAATTTATTGTCAATTCAAGTTGCTATTCAATTAAAATAAATAACTTGACTACTTTTTTAGGTCTAGCGCAAGATCTCAAAATGTCTGTCACACTCATGATTTTATATTTTTTAAGTTTATTCTTTTGTATGATTTTTCATTTAATGTTTTTAGTGTAGAGCAACATCTCAAAATTTGCCTTTTTTATTTATTGAAATTAATAAATGCATCTTCTTACAACAGTTATTTATTTTTTAATTTCAAGACTGCTGGGTCTATAAATTACTACCATATTTACAAAATTGATACTCGCAAACATGTTTTTTGTTTTTGCTGATGGGTACAACAACAGCCCCCACATGTAAAAATATTTTGTAGCTTCTGAATAATTATATTAAAAAATATAAATATGGGCATAATAGGTATAGTAAAATATATTAATACAAAAGTTATTGTTATAACATGGTGTAATTTCATTAATGACGGTTTATCACCGTGCGAAGCACGGGCTGGTTGCTAGTAAACTATAAATTCAAGACGGAAATTACGTTTGAAAATTTAACTTTTTGCATAATGTCAGTGATTTTATTACAAATATTGTTAGTTGCACAATCTTAGCAGCATTGGAATGCTCTTGGTTCCTTTTCGCAAAATGAAATCTACATATTTATATAGAGAAAAAATTCTGACAGATTTTTTGACCCATCCTCTCTTCTTTAAGGCATCTCTAAGACAATATATCTCAGCTCTCCTCCTCCATTTGAATTTTGTTTTGTAGGACCTGGCTGAACCCCTCCCCCAATTTAGAAAGAAAGTACAGTCAAGTATTGCATTTATGCAGGAGATGTAGATTGATTCAAACGTTATTCATTTTACTTTGATTCTCATGATTCATTCGAATCGTGTGTGAGGTTTAGTGACATCATTCATCGGTACGTAAAGTGCACGTGTAATTGGACTAATTTGACCAAGATCAGCCAGCCTGGCCTTTTTACGTTGATTGATTTCCTCTCGAGTCTTATTTTTGGACAGGGAACTAAAAAAAATAGCTGAAACTTTCTTTGCATTTCCTCCAGACTATAATAAATGAGTATACTCAATTTTTAAATCAGAATAAACATTTTGCTGAGTTTTCTGTTTAAAAAAAAAATGAGCATGATGAAAAATTAGGCAATGTTTGAAGTGACCAGGCTGATTCTGGTTTAGTGGATCTTCAGCTTTTGTACAATGCAATTTGGATACGGTGGGTACACAGTTATCTCTCTCGGTAACGAGAACTCAAAGGATCGGCCGATATTTTCTCGCCATGGAGAGGTTCTCGTTATAACGATAGTCGATATCCGAAAAAGACGGACGAACTCCAACATTTATGACTCAATAGACTAATCTGCTATTCAGGGATGCAAAACCTCTACGCTGCCCGATCCGAGGATTGGAAGCTCGCCATATGCACCGGCCGGAAATAGTGTTCACCGCGGAAGGTCCAACACCGATGAGAAATTGCGAAGTTTCAACGGGCACCGCAGTGAACGCGCAATGCGTGAAGTATTCCTACAGTCTTGCAGGCGCTAATACGCGTCTGAAAGGTTTCCTCGATACAGAGAGGTTCTTGTCATAACGAAAGTCGCTATATGTAGAGGGAGACAACTGTATTTCAAATTTTAACTATTTTATGGATTATTCATTATTCCGGGAAACTCGAAATTTTGATCTAAAGATATATCAGTCTGTGAGTCGCAGAGACCGCAGAGACCAGGGAGACGAAGTCACCCTTTAAACTACGTAAACGTTGGCAACTAGAGTTCCATAACGGCGGAAGATCAATCATTAAGGAATGCTCGAGCCAAAAATTATTCTTAACATTTTTTAAAATAAAGTTAAAAGTACTACTTTCATTTTGCAAACGATTTCCATGCATCGATATCGATGGTTAGTCATTAGAAACTGTACTTCCGAATACGATTTTGGGAGATAATTTTCTGCACGAATATTTTTCAATGATAGACCTACACACTGTAATTTTGATTTTCTCAATATGATCCACCGGAGGGTTACACTTTTAAATATATATACAGATCTTATCTTGTTTGCATTGCGTAAATGCTAGGATCCATTCTAAATCCGCCCACATGGACGTTATATCATTAGTGACGTCACCATAGAGATTCCCTTTCAATAGAATCGGATCCAAACAATAAAAACGACATTGGCGGATCCAGCAAATCGGCAACATTGTCTTTTCTCCATTTAAACCTATAAAAATGTATCGATTCTTGGAGGGCCAGGTGCTCCGACGAGAATCGATTATTCAGCATGGGTTTCAATGGAGGAAATCCGATGTTGCCAACTTATAGGATCCGCCTCTGAAAAACAATGTATCTTCTTTCAATGCTAACAATGAGAATAAATCGATATATATCACTTTCCCGTGAAGTATGACACCAACACTGCCGTGTTAAGGAAAAATGCCGTATGAGCCTTTAGGCGTTGCCAGATCCCCTTCAATATAAACCGAATTTACTGGACATTTTTTGAAAGTTTTGCTTCAAAATTTTCAGACAATTTTGTTCGTAAATTGATCTAAAATACCTGAAAATTTCAAGGAAAAATTTGAGTAACTTTCCTAAAAATTACATGATTAATCTGGGAAAATTTTGCAACTATCGGATGTTCATACGGCGCTTTTCCTTAGCACGGCAGAATAGCGTCTATATAATTGCTTGACGTCGTGCCGTGTGCTTTCAGAATTGATCGATCAAGTGCTCCTGGAGGATGATACTGACAAGGATGGATTCCTCAGCTATCCAGAGTTTGTAATTGGACGGCAAAGAGAAAAAAAGAACAAGCCGCAACAGCAGCATTAAGAAAGTACCCACTCTGTTAAGGACTCGATGATGCTTCCAATAGTGAAATTTCGTCGAAAAATCAACTGACATTGAATTCTAAAAAAAAAAATTAGGTACAATGTTATAATAAGTACCATTGAATCGGTCAGTTACAAAAGGGCTTAAGTGCCAGATATTAAAACACGAAAAAAAAAAAGCAGTAGGGATTATATTATGTCTCTGGAGCCAGCCCGTTTTAAATTACAGATTAATAAATCATTTGATTAATTATTTCATCGCTTTAATATTTTAGAGCTCCAAGATTTATAAGGGGTCAAGTAGAACGATTATTACCATTTTTCTCGAATTCTCATTTTTGGCGCTTGAGCCCTTTCGTAACTGATCGATTCCATCGTGGTCAATGCGTACCTATCTATGTACTTCTTTTACTTAGAGGATCATTAAAACGAGTTATCCTGTTTCCTACGTGAATGAAGTGTGACAAAATATTTCAGGCTCGCTCACTTCCTGTTCCTGTCAGTTTGAGCTGAGTCACTCAACCACTTCTTAAGCGTCCACTATCTTTCCTAAATGATGTTACATAATAGTTTTGTTTATCGCACTTGTTATACGTTTGTTTAAATTTTGAAAATTTTGAAGAGCATTTTTATAAATACTGTGATCTCCACTAAACCTGTTTTAAGGACTACAAAGACTTTATTAAAGTTCAGATTCGCAATTTCTTTTACTTTACTTGATTCACGTGCTTCCCTCGTTTTACTTACATTTCAATAGGAGTATTCCGATACCCGGATTATCGTTTTGCGTAGTTTATATTCTTTTGTTATATTCCGTGCCACTCGTTTATTTCTAATCCTCGTAGAAAAACCACACATTTGTAAATACAATTCCAGCTGAAGCGCACTTCAGCTATGCATTCACCACTGCAAACATTTCAGAGGAAATCGACAAGCCCAGCGTGCATGAAGGCTATTTCAATTGTAATCTTCCGTCACATTCTTACGGCGCACTGATACAATTATTTGAACTCTCCGGAATGCGTGAGGTATCACGCCGAATTTTAAGGCGTTTTCAAAAAAGCCAAGTTCCGATACCCGGATTATCGTTTTGCATAGTTCATATTCTTTTGTTATATTCCGCGCGACTTGTTTATTTGTAATCCTCCTATAAAAACCACCCATTTGCTAAATACAATTCTAGCTGAAGCGCACTTAAGCGCATTCACGACTGCAAAAATGTTAACGGAAATCGAAAAGGCCAGCGTGCATGAAGGCTGTTTCAATAGTAATCTTCCGGCGCATACTTACGGCGCAATGATACAACTATTTGAACTATCCGGAATGTGTGAGGTATCACGCCGCATTTGAAGGCGTTTTCATAATATCCAAGTTCCGTTATCGGAATAATCGTTTTGCATCGTTCATATTATTTTGTCTCCATTTCTAACCACTTGCTTAATTATAATCCTCCTATAAAAACCACACATTTGCTAAATACAATTCTAGCTGGAGCGCACTTCAGCTATGCATTCATCACTGCAAATATTTCAGAGGAAATCGACAAGCCCAGCGTGCATGGAGGCTATCTCCATTTCAATCTTCCGTCACATTCTTACGGCGCAATGATACAACTAATTGAACTCTCCGGAATACGTTAGGTATCACGCCGCATTTGAAGGCGTTTTCAAAACAGCCAAGTTCCGATATCTGAACAATCGTTTTGAATAGTTCATAGTATTTTGTTTTCATTTCTAATCACTTGTTTATCTTCTTGTTTATTCATAATCCTCCCATAAAAATTATCCATTTGCTATATGTATACAATTCTAGCTGGAGCGCACTTCAGCTATGCATTCACCACTTCAAAAATGTCAAAGGAAAATGACAAGCCGAGCGTGCATGAAGAAAGGCCCGCCACAAGGGGGGGATACTGGGTCCCTGGTACCGGGGCCCGGGCCCCGGATGGGGCCCGTGTTACTCGTGAAAAACCACTACGAATTCACATGAAACCCTTGTTTCGTAAGAAAAAGAGAAAAATTTACCCTAAAAATTTCGCAAAAGGTGAATAGATTTTCAGAAACACGCTGGGGCACTGTAGAATTTTTCTTAAATTTTCAAAGAAGTATACTTCTTGGAAAATGTCTATCTATTTTCAAGATTTTCAGTACAGAGGGATATTTTTAGTAACTGCGTTTCATTTTCTTCCGTAGTCAGATGCTAAGAGTCTCCAGTCTGGGCATCCTCGACTTCAATGGCTCATGGCTCAACTCCCTTGCCATAGACAAACGAAGGGGGAGTCCAGGGGGGCCTGGCCCTCTTAGAACTGAAAATAGTATCTTATGCTCCCCCCCCCTCCAAAAAAAAAAAAAAATATAAAAATTCTCCAGATGTTTTGAATGCAACAATTCGCAAGTATTTTGTGCTGAAAGTAGAAAAAAAAAAAACATAATTATTCCGCAGAAATTGATGGAAAAATTCTTTATGGAAGCTTCAAAATGCGTCCGATTAGTCGCATAAATTCTAAAATTTCTCGGGGGATGCCCCTCGGACCCCCCCCCCTCCATGCTTGGGGCCCGGACCTTAAAACTGGTACCAGGGCCCGAGATGAGACGTGGCGGGCCTGCTGATATCACAAAATCGACCGACGAACCAAATCAAGACCGAGTGCTCAAGTAGCATAGATGAACAAAAATATTAAAATCAGTTTGCAGCTTTATTGAATAAAATTAAATTTTTCCCCCCATGAAGTTCCATTATTCGTACATCATTTGGTCTATAAATGCGGATTTTAAACGATCAACATGAATAAGCTCCATGTGCGAGGAAGGTAGGCAATTTACAATGTAAACAAAATTTGAACTTCTTTCAAAACTAAAGCAATACATTTCACCATTTTCACCATGTTTTTTTCAAGTTATAGCAATTTGCGCTACTTTGGTGGTAAGATTTTAGATACTCAGAGATGATGCGAGGCAAAAAAAATAAAAAATAAAAAATAAAAAAATTAATAAATCAAGAGCAGACAAATTGCTGTATATTGACAGTGAAACTCCCAAACTCAATATTGCGGAATTTGTTCAACCCCCCCCCTTCCCTCCCGCCACAAGTATCGAATTTATCAAAAAATTCGTCGAACAGGAGCCGAGATGGCATTACTGGTTTCGTCCGCTATTAAGGATTTTCGAATTTAAAAAATTTGATTAAAAACGCATGATATCCAAAATCTGAGCTCAGATTCGGATTCCTCGTTAAAAATCGATATAGTTTCATGTATCATATGTTAGCAGGGCCGGATCTACGTTTCACGTAGGGGGGTGCAAACCCAGATTTTGGCGCCCCCCGCGCCGGGGGGTCTGGGGGGTATGGAATACCCCCCAGGAAGGCGGGGGGTTCGGGGGTCCCCCCCCGGAAAATTTTTGAAAATTACAGCGTACCAGAAGGCCGTTTTCCGTAGTTTTTAGCGAAAAATTGATTTTTTTAAGTTTGATTTTTGAGGTCTCAAAGAGCGGTATACGCGCATGTAAAAATACTTGAAGTCGCATTCCTCAATACATTCTTTATGTGTGCTTTCTATAAAGCACTGACAGATACGTACTTACACTTCACATTTTATGAATGAATATTGGGTGTACCAAAGGGTAGGTTGAAGCTCCAGCGAATGAAGGAGGTAAGTATAAGTAACATTTTTGTGATTTTTAGAAAGACGATTTTAATGTTGAAAAGTTACGTGGGGTCTTGCAGCAAAAAAAAA
>NW_017547247.1:579782-756423 GCF_001854935.1 Bemisia tabaci
CCCCCCCCCCCCCCCCCCCCTAGATCCGGCCCTGTATGTTAGTGCTGTATAAAGGTAAGAGGCTGTGAGTAGGTATCCTGTTTGAAACATATTGGTCCAAATATCTTCAACTCATCAGGCGCCTGGCGCTAAGCAGGACACATTCCTCGGAGATTCCGGCCTAGCGGCGAAGATAAAAGAGAAAAAGGGTTGAATTCCGAGAGGAGATAAATTATTCTTCTTCACTCAGCTGATTGCTGATGGCGCTGTCTACCGGCTTACCCGCATGACGTCATGTGACGTAGAATTCAACATTCAACACTTTCCATAATCGTAAACATAACCTCACTTTTCGGAATTCATTCGGAATTTCGGACTCCGAACAGGATCAGCTATTTTTTTTTATGAGTCCTCTTTTTAGGTTTAGTTTTTCTGAAATCTATGTTCCTGAGTTAAATAATTGTGAGACCTCTTATAATATGACTCCATCGCCTTTGAAGTATCACAATAGTCTTTTTTTTAATATGTGTTCATCATGAGAACTACGCTCTCTCTTTCTCCAATTTTATGTTCTTTCATGCTTGGGCCTTTGAATAATCTAAAATTTACAAGTAGTATTCGTTCAAGATTATCGTATTGATTGCGCTAGGCAGGGGGAATTTCCTGTGAAGCAGTGGATCGTGAGGTTCGAACTTGTTTCTTCTATATCAATTCTTCTGAAACTGCTGGCACTCCTCCACCCATCAACTTAACCCAGGTAAGACGTTAAATGATAAAAAGATGGCTTTGCCAAGAATACTGGACAAGTAAACTTTACATAGATTGCAGGAAAAGTTTCCCCCTACCGAAGGTGAAACCTTTGAGTATTCTTTAGTTCCCATGTACCTAACGGAGCATCGCTGAAGTCAATCCTTAAACGGTGGTTCCCTGGTCTTCGTTTTCTAAGCGTTAAAAGGAAGCTAGTACCGATTTTGCAGTTTATACTATATGGTAGCTTATGGATTAATTGTGGGCTGCAAGTGTTTTCTGGGATATATCTAAGTATTAATTTAATTGATGTTATGATAAACTTTGGAAATTAATTTTGATCAATCTAATGATAAGTTAAGAAATGTACGGATCTCCTGGTTTTTTTGTTAAAAATCTCTTGCTCAAATACCTCAAGGCAAGCCAGGAGCTGGGAACCTGCGTAAATGGCAATGGCATCGTCAGTCGCAGTGCGCCAGTCCAAAGGGTACTGGACAAAACAGTCTTACAGTACGTGACTTCATCGTTGCTTCCATACTTAGTACTTACTACTCTATTGCACTCTATGGGTGAAATTTGGGTAAAAATACCAATTTTGATTTGTCACCTCATTTGATTTCCTGAATAATGCAGGTTTGATCCCAAGTTAAAAAAAAAATACCCAGAGCACCAAATAGCTCCAATTCTATACAACAGGATAAGAAGTTGAACATTTAGCGAAAAGAACAGAGCTCTTAAGCTGAAATACTCAGATACTTTTGGATTTGGTTTTATCATTTTACTGGAAATGGATGTTGATTACCTGGATATTATATTTTCGTCCGGCTTTTCTTGATTTCTGAGTTAGACTAGGTACATTTCGGAATTTTCTTCATTCTTCAGAATACTCATTGTCTCTAGTAATCACAGAACGTGATCAAGACATCTCAGACCTTTTTCTTGCCAGAACTTGTGTCAGATTAAGTGACACTTGCTTTCATTAGGGCTTTTTTTTAAATCCAAACTGCAGAGAATCACTATGGAACGCATCACTTTTTTATCCCGTTCCTGTGCTATCCATGCGTTCCAGTAGAACGCTTGAACCGCTCTCATGAGGTGGGTTGAGGCCGCGGTCAGGCCGGTTGAACCAGCCCAAATCACGAAGATCCTGATCCATTGCGTTCCATAAGTACGTTCCATGGATTACAAAAAAGCCCTCTTTGCTCTTCATACAATGCGTAGAAATTCAAAACCTGGCATGGTGCTTGATATTTCTAATTGTGGAAGAACCTGAAAGCCTTCGATCTGTAAACATTTCTACAGGGAAATTTTTTCTGGATTTTTGTCTAATTTTCAGTAAAAGAATTGTTATTTATAAGCTGCTGGTTTCCTGTTAAATGAGACCAACAGTTGTACAACCATTACCACCAAATGGTGTGTATTGTTTACTTATTATGGCAAGTTGTTAACACAATATTGAAACCATTAGCATGGCAAGTTAAAAGCAATCTAAATCACTATTCATCCTGCTGTTTGTCATACTGCCTTGATACTAATTCTGTTTTTTTCTTGTTTAATCTTATTTAAAAGACAGAGAATAGAATATTGCACAGCATGTCGAGGAAAGGAGGTTCAAGCATTGACTGCCTCCAGGATGAAGGATTTTCTGTTAGGAAAAAAGATGCTAAAGCTAAAGATGCTAAAGCTAAAACTAGACCACCTCCCAAAGTCACTATCAAAAATGCTCCAAAAGCTAAAGCACCTGCCAAAATCACCCCTGCGAAAGTCGCCCCTGCCAAAGTTGTTGTCAAACAACCTGTCCTGGATGAATGGGGCTGCGCGTAAGTATTTGTTGAATATTGTCCTGCTGTGTATTTTTTCCTCAGTCTAATGCTTTCATTTTATTTTTTTCATATGTTCATTTGTTTTTGTTAAAACACTTCACAATCAAAATACCATGCTAGTGATGATTTTTAAGGCTCAGTGGTCATGCAGAGCTAACCATAGCAGCATAATCAGAAAAAAGGTTTTGAGGCTAGTAATTCTAGAATGCCCATATGTAAAAATGCATGTGTGTAGGTAAAGAACCCATGTGCACCCATCAGTTACTCACTTGTTAAACAAATATTCACTATTGTGTGAAGCACTGGTGACACAGTGATTGATCAATAAAGTAAGAGGAATCTATGTAGGCATGTTTGTTCTAGCCCAGTTATCGAATTCTCTTTTTTTAAATCAAAATTGTAACATTTCCGTACCCTTGCAAATATTTTACACATCAAAACTTCATTTTAATATTTGATTTTTACACTTATTTCAGACCTCAAGAGCCACCAACAAAATTGAAATGTGAAATGACCAATTTAGACCTCTCAAAGGACTCGGTTGACTTGATCTTGAACACACTGAAGAGAGCAAGAGGGCAGGTAAGCATTGTGTCTATCTTCTTTTAAGGTTGTCCCGTCAAAGGAAGACATTTCTGAAACGTGGGTGAATTGATTTTCCTATCAAAGCTAACCCTCATTTTGAGAAATGAGGAGGTTTGGAGTCATATCAATGGTGAAACTAAAAAATTGAGAATCTTACTTTGCATTGCCACAAATCTCCTGTATGCTACCTCATTGTAACTTCGTGCCCTTTTTCTCCTTTGAAGAAGGGGCGCAACTTTGAGATGCGCATTACTGGATGCAGGAGTGGACTGGCACTGAGAAAGTGACCAAGAATATTGACACATCAGAGCTCAGATCGACCGGTTTTAGTTGTTTTTTGCCGTATGAATGGTGTGAACCTACCCAAAATCACCTTGATTATCCACTGGACGACTGGTGTTTTTCCTGGTGTTCCCGCCTGCTTGTCCGGCCCTGACTGGGTGTTCAAAGAGTTTTCCATCTCTGTAATGATCTACCTAAGTCTTTTGATGTTGCTTCAACAGAATAACTGCCAACGGCCAACATAAGGAGTAGGAAACACCATCCAAGCCCCTTCTATTCATGTTGTAAACCGTAACTGTTAGAAGTTAGTGTATAGTGAAACTTTATGGAATTTGCTGAGTCAAGAATGCCATTTTTAACATCTACTCTGCAACATTTAGCCAGTGTATCTTAAGCACTTGAATGTTTTGCCAAATCCACAAAGACCAGTCCCTCCCAAAAACAAATGGTGACCCCTTTTAGGTTTGTGAAGTCCTTTAATAGGTCATCCCATGATATTTTTAATTTGTTCTAAATGAGAGTATGAAGTACTGAAATTCACTGTAAGCTAGTTTCCATGAGGTGTGTATAGGATCCTTTTCTTTGAGAATAAGTTGTCTCCTGTACTTATTAATTTGAGGATTTCAGATATACAGGAAAAGGTGGGGACAAGGCCGGAAAAACACACAATAATTACAAATCACGGAACGTTTCAGCCGGTCTCCTGTTCATTATCAACCGCCAAAAATAATTAAAAAATCTAAAAATAAAAGCTTAAAACAATGTGATAATTATGTATGTATATTGTTTCTTGGAACTAATTTTTTTTATCTGTTAATATTATTGTACTTAAAATGTCAGTTTTGGTGGCACAATAAGTTTTGTAATTGTTTTTTAGGAATTTGCTGTGCCTGACGCCTCATCTTATAAAGACAAAGGGAAGAACCTGAACAATCAGTATTGGGTGGATAGAGGGGAGCTCGTTATCAAAGGCCTCATAAATTACGCAGACCCAAATCGAAAGAAAACTACGCCCGATCAACAAGTCCATGCATTTGCTGTAGCAAAACTGCACAAGTGAGTTTTTCACTGTAATTGTATTTTCTCTCTTTGCAATTTTTTGTCTGCCTCACGGGAAGTTACTCCAAACTACCTCATATTTCTTTTGTGTCAGTCTTCTTCTCATAACAGAATAAAAAAGTGACAACTTACATCATTTCTTTGTTAGAGCATCTAACAAAAACATCTCGGAGAGTAGAAAATAAAAGAAAAAAAGCCTTCGGCATGAATTTAAAATTTAAGTTTTCCCCTTTTATTTAACCAAAAAAGCTGACTTATCCAGGATAAATGGGCAGATCTGTAAAAGAATAGATACTACAATGCTACTATAAGTAACTGAACCAAATTATTTTCTGTTTTTAGGAATTTGATTGCCATTGTCTAAGACTTGTAAACTTCAGTTCAAATCCCACCAGAAAATTAAGTGACCACAAAGTTGTGCTCATAGCAATGTGCGCGTGCACACTTAATTAGTTTAAAGTTTATGTTCCTAAATAAATAAAATAGCATTGTTATTTTATTCTGAGTACAAGGTAGTATACTTGGGTGCACTGTAACAGCTTTATGTATAAGTATAGCAGATTTTAGTCGTTATTTGAACATCTGGATTACATTTTACATTAGAGAACTTCAATATCTTGTTCATACATAAAAGCACCTGTCTGCATAGAGGAGCTAATGGCACACACACTGTTCCTACAATAAGGCAGAGATGATAGTTCGTTATTGCAAAATGTAGTCCATTTGGTCTAATACAAGTGTCGTTCAACATAAGCTAATTTTATGACTGAACGCCCTAGTTAGCTGACAAGTGATGACATCTCTAAAACTGATACAGAAAGTGACACATCTTTGGGTGAGTTTACAGAACAAATGCATAAAATAATCTGTGTCAGATTGACTCTATTACATATTTTCCCTTATAATTATGATTTCATTTTGTTTCAGATATGGATTCCATGAGAAGCATTGTTCTGAAGCATTAACAGTCAGCGACTCAGATGTTGGAAAAGCTTTTGAGTTTCTTTTGACCCAATATTTCCCCATTAAACTCCCTGACCCTGAATGTAAAGTGCCCCAAGAGCTCATGGATCTAAGAAGGGATGAGTTGGACTCTTTGAAATCCATCTACGAGAATCAAGTTAATGAAAAAATTACGAATAAGCTGTGGACAGTCACGGTTGATCTTCCAGAAATCACGCATTATGTTCTCTTTGAAAAACTTGGACTAAACTTGAAAAAAAAGGCACCAGAAAAAAACCACCATGTCAGGAAAAACGTATGCCGGTTTTTTGAAAGAAATCAACCCTGTAGGTTTGGCAAGAATTGCAGGTTTGCACACGAACTTCCGAAAGTGGAGAAAGAGGATGATAAGCAAGTCACTAAATTTGAAATCGAAATCAGGTTTCCTGATGGTAATTTTTGTTCCTTTAAAAGTCTATACTTTTTATGAGGCTAACATAATCTTTTTGGTAGCATCCTTAAAAATGATTTTAAAGTATTTTTTCGTCTTAAATATGTCTGGAAGTAAATGTTCTCTTTTAAATTTTACTTGTTGTAAAAAAGTGGGGTTTTTGGTACTCTGTAAGTTCATCAAGGTGCCTTTGCAGTATAGTTATTTTTTTTCCTATGGCAAATATTTGCCACCTTGCATAAGAGAAGGGACCTTTGTCTGAAAAAACGGAAAATGAATTAATTGATACCAGTGTAATGTAGACATTTTTGACTAAACTTACAAATTTTCATGTTTATTTTGTCTCAATGCAAAATTTTAAGGGGTGATTTTTAGAGAAATTTTATATCCAAATCAATGAAACCACTCTTAAACCTCAATGTTTTGTATTACAGAAGATATGAGTAATATAAGTTTCCACATTGTGTCCGCCCTTTCCGAAAGGTTTATTCTTCTGAGGGTTACATATTTAGTTTCTCTGCATTTAAATCATATGATAAGAGCAAAAAGAACCTTTGTTAAAGTGTTTCTAAGGCTATTATAGATTGTGTTTCTGAATTATACTTTTTGCTCTGTTTGCAGGTTGCCAATATCCTAAAGAACCGCCTTTTGTAACTGTAATAGCATTGAATGAAAATTTTCCCCCAGAAATATCCTTGTATATATCATATTGTTTATTTGAAGAAACTATGAGAGGGGTTGAATATGGAGAGCCGTGTATTTTTTCTCTTATTGATCTTGTCCACAGGCATGAAGACATAATCCATTTCCTAAGTATGCTAACTTCAATTTTCTTTTTATTCTTGATGTCGTCTAATGTTCTGTTGTATCACAGAAGCGAAGTTTGAAGAGGCAGTTAATGTTTTCCTACAATTTATATCTTTTGCCAATCAATGATTTTTTGCTTTTAAGTACAGAAATAATCAGAAAAAAAGAAGAGAGAAAAAGAAAAGGTCTCCATAGAAAGGTGTTCCATATATTCCATTATGGAATGATGATGGAGTATTTATGTTCCATGACATGCAAAATATTGTATAAGTAGCCATGTTACGATGAAATGTTGACGTCTAGGGTTTTCATTTTATAGACTTAACGCATTTACCAAAGAAAATATAATGTTTTTGATAGTGAAAAATCCTCCTTTCAACGATCAGTTGTCAGACATACATGAAAGATTTAAAACTTACTTGTTGCCCTGAAGCCAACGATTGAAATTTAAATAAAGAAATTCCAAAAATTAATCATTCGAAATCTAATCATAACATCCAAAATTACAGTTAATCAAGTCCAAGGAAAATTAAAAACTATTTTCCTTCATTTTATATTGTGTGATAGGAATTTACTAACGCATTGCCATTAGTTTTAAATTTGAAAGTCAACCAGTTTTTTTAAATTCAGAAAGTGTATTTGAAAACCATAGTTTGAATCGAAACAACGCACAGATTTTCAACTATTATCTCCTTCAACATTCCCTTTCATTGGTATGTGTGGTTTCAGAAACAAACTCTGTGATATTTCCTGATAGCATTAGTTCTTTGATCGGTCAGAATGGTCAGTTGTCTGCCAAAGAATTAGAAGATGAGCGCATAAAGCCTCCTAGGCAGTCAAGAGTTGCTTCTGAAAATCGATCTGACTTCTGTGATAGAGCAAAGTAAGTGTTTTTCATTCAATATTTTTACTCTTTTTGCTCCTTCTTTTGTAATTCACTGGCACAAAAAATTTCATCAAGGTGCACCCTGGTTAAGTCTTGAGTAATTTTTGCTCTGCCGCAAGTTTACTCTCCTTCTAGACCACATAAATTTATGTCGAAAATTTTTTTTTGCACTTAACAAGATACACTCTCATGTTAATTTTGAATGTTTGAAAACAAAGGTCGGATTTTTTCTTCTTGCTCACATCCAATGTCACATGTGTCTCTTAGAAATCAATTATTTTGGCATTGCAAGTGACGCGCAACTTCATCTGATTTGAGTCTAACACTAGAAAATGTAACGTAATGAGTGTAAGAGAGAGGACATGTACTTTTTCTCCTACAGCATCGTGCTATCAATTTTTCTTGTCTCAAGTAATGAATAATAATTTCTTATATTTGTAATATGTTTCAGGAATGACCTTATTTTAAGACAGTTTCAGACCAAACAACAAGATTTGCATTATAAAAAAATGAAAAATCAGCGGCAAAATCTTCCAGCATGGTCCAAGAAAGATGAAGTTTTGAGTGCTCTAGAGAAACATCAGGTTGTCGTCATCAGCGGTGAGACTGGCTGTGGTAAAAGTACTCAGGTACAAGAAATATTTCATGAAGTTTCTTCCATTAAAACATAGTGTGTTAAGGTGTGTCAAAACTTAGGCATTTTGCACATCTGAACATATCTTGAAAGACATGCCACGCACGGGACACACCCTCTCTTACCCGTGATAATCTTAATTCAAATGGCATCAGCAAATTATAACTATCAGAAGTGAATCCTTCTTTTGATAGAAATATAACACATTACTGCTCAGACACAGATTTTTGTGTAAATTACTGCAGCTGCACTAATGTTTTATTGATATTTTCTGAGCTGCACTTATTTCCTTTAAAGAAAATAATTTTTTTTTTTTTTTTTTTTTTTTACCAGAAAATCTGTGGTAGAATGAACGTAAAAAAGAAAACGTACCTTACAAGACCTCAAATATTTGTGCAATATTCTAGAGAACACCCTCTTTGAGCTTATATTCTCATTTTTTTATCTCTGACTATAAGTTGTGAGGGCTCATTCTACTTGGATTTCTCCAAAGCACCTCCCATATTCAAAGAATATTTGTTAGCAATGTTTATTTAATTGTGTGTTATTTGATTAACTTTTTCCTGCCTTCCAAAATCTAGGTTCCGCAATTCATTCTTGATGATTGGCTGGAAAAACAGTGTTCAGACGATCCCGATACCAGTGATCATATAAACATTGTTTGCACACAGCCACGCAAAATATCCGCTATTGGAGTGAGTGAAAGAGTGGCAGACGAACGAGCAGAAAGAATAGGCCATACTGTTGGTTATCAGGTCAGTTTTTTAGGAGTGCACTCATCTTATCAGTAATATCATTCCCTAATTTTATTCTTCTGTAAAATCACACATGTGCTTGGCATAGCCGTGAGCAGAAATTTTGCCTATTACCCTCTTAAAAAATTTTCCAGCTAAATGGTGGCTTACTAGTGTTGTGCACAAACAGAGAATTGTAGAATTTTATCAAGAACTTGTGAATCGATCTCTACTCCTGATTCTTGTACATTTTTTAAATGTTGTTTAAGGTGCATAAACATTAATAATTTTTTTAGGATAATTCTCTCAAATGAAACTTTATTAAATAAAGAATTATCAAATTGGAAAGTACATGTTTAAAAGTATGTAACTCTGAATTTTTCCTAATGTTTGGTTTTTTGTCTCTCTCTGTTAGATTCGATTGGAAAGTCGCATGTCTGCATACACCCGTCTGTTATTTTGCACAACAGGGATTCTATTGAGAAGACTAGAAAACGATCCATTACTGAACTCTGTAACGCATATTCTTGTAGATGAGGTTCATGAGAGAAGTATTGAAAGGTTAATAATTATTTTCAAAAATTGTCTCTGTATAATTTAAGAATTTTAATGGCCACGATGAAATTACTCAAGAAACCTGCATCTTAAGGTGATTTGTCAAGCTCAAGTGACGTGGTCGAACTGGCATGCAATATATCGCATTGATTAGGTAAAAGATCTCGGCAGATTTTGGATTTTTAGCAAAAAAAAAAAAGGACAATAACCCCTGTGCATGAGCCTAAAGAATCATTCTAAACTCAAAAATTGGCAAAATTCAAAGAAATGGTAGCAGAATAGTGTTTGGAAAAAAAACCTCGATTTCGATACAGAAATCGATTGCTGAATCGAATGCGAGGTTTTTTTCCAAACACTATTCTGCTTTCATTTCTCTGAATTTTGCCAATTTTTGGGTTTAGGATGATCCCTCTGGCCCATGCCCAGGGGCTATCGTCCTTTTTCTCCTAAAAATTCAAAATCTGCCGAGATATTTGACCTAATGAATGCGACATATCGCATGCCAGTTCGACCACGTCACTGAAGCTTGACTAATCACCTTAAGTCAAGTTTAGTCATCATATGAAGTTATCAGCTGACTACCTGGAGGAGAAAAGGTCTCTTTTATGGTGGCTCCTTAAATTTTCAGGTGTATTGATTAAAAAGAAACAATGATTCTATACTAATTGCTCTTTTTAAAAAAATTCAAGAAAATCTAAAAAAAAGAAAGCTGAAAGCTGAGAATAATGGCCTCTTAAACCTTTTTACTGATTTTCTCTATCTATCTTAGTTTAGGAGATACTGAATGTATTAACTTACTTTCTCAAAACTTGCCAAAGTAAAATAGTTTACCTTGATTTGCATCTCTCATGCTGAAAATAAAAATTAAATTGTTCGAAGTATGCTTAATCCAAGCAAGTCCATTAAATACATACTGCTAAATTCCGAATTTTTCGACCTTATCCTCCCCCTGTTATGTTTTTGTGATATAGATCCATATCTTTCAACATATAAAAACAAAATAGCATAATGCTTGCCTTGATATCTCCTCCTCTTTAGAGCATTATGAACGGTCACTTATTATGAATCAGTGGAAGTTCACATATGTATCTATGTTGTAATGTTTAAAAACTGCTAAGCATATTTCATTTTTTCTCAAAAGGAATTAGTACGTAAAATATCTTTTTAAAATTTTCAATGAATATTTTTGAAAGCATAAGAGAGAAAAGAGAAAAACCATCGGACTAAATCTTTCAAAAATTCAAGAAAAACTGTTCGTTAGTTTTCCTTATCTAGACGAAATATGAGTGGGCATTCACGCTGTTTCAATAGGGGGTGCGTACTCACGTACTTTTCAACTTCAGCTGTTGGTGTATCATGTAATCTGTCATTAATGTAGAAGAGAAATGCTCATTTGTCTCATTCTTAATTTCAATTTAATTGACCCATTACTATCATTTTTGTGTATTTTCAGCGATTTTTTGCTTCTATTTTTGAAAGAAATGAAACCGCACAGACCTGACATCAGAATTATCTTAATGAGTGCAACGCTCAACTCAAATCTTTTTGGTGAATATTTCAGTGGAGTTCCTGTGATTCATATTCCAGGTTATTGATTTATATTTTCTTCATAATATCATATTTTAATTACTAAACTAAGAATTACTAAGGCTGTGATAATAATGAAAATCTCGCCTCTCAGTTAGAGAAGGTAGGTGAGTGAATTTCAAAGAGGAAATTATCTTTAGAAGAAGCTATGTACGCTGTGGAACTACTCATCAATATAAATTAGAATTTTTAAATGAACAGCTTTTAGGTTCAAAATGGTCAATGAGCACCATATATTATTGTCAATTTGCCTGTAAACCAAGACTTTTTTACAAAAATTGATGAACTGAATTTCCAAGTTTAGTTAATTTTTTTTCAGTACTTTTCCTCATGCTTAAACAATTTACCATTTTTGAACCTAATTCTGCAATTTAATGTACGAAGAAGTGATCTTTCTAAATCTGTTTTTTTGTTTATTACTACAGGAAGGACATTTCCAGTAGATCAGTATTTCCTTGAGAATGTTTTGGAGTTGTGTCAGTATCCAATTGAGGAAAATTCGGAGTTCAGTCGAAAAATTGGAAAATCTAAAGGCCGAGAAATAGACGAACTAGAGGAAGAACTTGAAGTCGCAGATGCTCTGATAGATAATGGATACTTACTGAATGATAGATTATCTGACGAGAGATTGAGTTGTAGACAGTTGTTTTTTCGTTATCAAGGTAAGTAAAATGAAATTGAGTGTGCATTTGTTTTCTAGATGATAATTTTATTAATTCCAGAAGGATAAATGCACAACAGTAAATAAAAATAAAGTTTACCATTACATGAACATTTCTGAATGAAAACGGATGATTAAAACAAGTGTGTTCAGTTTCGTGAATTGCTCAGGCTTGAATTGTTTTGTGAAACAATTTTCCCAGAAAATGGCCCAAAACTCTGGCCGTCTTCATGGTGATATTCAGATTTTAGTATAAAAGTTTGAAAACTTGAATGGCAATCAACACCTAGCGCTACATGTCCAAATTAATAGCAAGAATATCTGCTCTCTTTCAGCTTTCAGCAAACAAACCAGAAAAAGTTTATTTATCATGGACCCAGAAAAAATAAATTATGAATTGATAGAAGCACTTATTGTTCAGATTACTGACCCTTCATCAGAGTTCCCGCAAGAAGGTTCTATTCTGGTAATTGTATTTACCCTTTTTATTTATCTTTAACATAAGTCAAAGGAGAACATATGGTAGAAAAACTTTTTTTACCAGATACAGTCACTGATTTTTTCCTATGCATTTTTGCTAAATTAAAAATTGACAACATTAAAAGTAGAAAATTATGATGACACTTTTTGAAAACTTTAAACGCAAAATCTCCGGTTATCTCCTGCATGTGAAAGGAATTAGCAGGTAGTAAGAGAAGAGAAGAGGGTATCAAGCAAACCAGTACACGTTTTTTAATTTAACAATTTTTTTAAACTTTTAAAGTTGAGTTAAATTACACACCACTGAGTATGTTTTAGGAGATCACTAAATGTTTCAGATGTTTTCATGGTTTTAGAGAATTACAGAGAACATATCTAAGTTGATAAGGGGTCTAAACACTCCTGATTTTATTTTTTTGTTTCATTATTATTTTTCATCATTTTTTATTTATAGTTTACAATCAAAATTGTGCATTCTTGCATTTTTTCATTCAACAGCTTTTTTTCTTTATTAGGTATTCTTACCGGGATTTTTTGAGATAAAGAGAATGATGCAAATGCTAAGTGACAATCCTAGAATATGTCCGCAAAGAGATGATGGAAGATTCATCCTTATTCCTCTGCATTCAACGTTAACAAACGAGGAGCAGGCTCAAGTTTTTAGGTAAAGATCTTTTATTTTTACGCAGAAACTTCAAATTTTGGTCTAACTGATCGCCTATTAAAATGAGCATATCAACATTAATCTTAATTGATTTTATTATTATTGATCATTGTTAATTAACTTGTACAATGGGGGACCCCCAAAAACCTGAATTTTGTTATAACTTGGCAACGACAGAAAATATTCGGGTTCCACTGCTAGGAGGTGTAACTAGGAGAAATGAAAAGTATTAAGCCAAATTTCAACTTAGTGACACATTTTCTCTCATTTTGGTGAGACTTGACTGTGGGGGTGTTTGGCAAGATCGTCGTTTTTGAAGATGTGTCAAACTTAGTAACAACACTTAGCGCTCAAATTTTTTTCTCTTACTCAATAAAAACACGGCTTTCTCTGTTAAACTTTTGAAGTGCTATTTCTGAAGGACAAGCTTTGTCAAAAACTTCAGTGTAAGCACAGTTTTTTGGTTTAAAAATGGTGCTGTATCGCCCGAAACCCCAGTACGGCTCTAAACTGCCATCGCCATTGGCTAAACTGATAAAAATATAAAAAAAATCGCATTTTTGTGAATGAAGATGGTTGAAGATCATTTACAGATATCACTTGAATGTAGTACAGATATATTTAGAACATTGCTGTGAAAAATTAGGGCCTAGAACGCGTTGTTGCCAAATTGATCTCCCATTTTGCGTTCTAGCCGGTGACGGCCGCTTGGCGACCAGCCGATATTCAAACAATAAATCACACTTTAAAAAGAAAAACATTTTTTCATTTACGTCATTGGTAAAGCATGTTCCCTGCAAGATTCACTCCGAAAATTGACAGAGTTAGCTGCGCACTGCCTGTGAAAATCATCCATTTTCAAATTAAAGATAATTTTAAATTTCATGTCTTTTTAGGAAACCTCCAAGAGGTAAACGGAAAATTGTCCTCTCCACCAATGTAGCAGAAACTTCAATCACAATTGATGACTGCACGTATGTGATAGACTCTGGTAGAATGAAGGAAAAACGCTTTGATCCGGACAAAAATATGGAGAGTCTGGAGCTTATTTGGGTATCACGTGCCAACGCCCTTCAGCGAAAGGGACGTGCTGGTCGAGTCAGGTCAGGCACAGCCTTCCATCTCTTCACCGAGCACCGATTCAACTGTGTTCTTGATGCTCAGCCACTACCTGAAATGCACCGAGCACCTCTTGAGTCATTGTTATTAAATATTAAGACCATTCCTGTTTTGCAGGATCGACGAATTGAAGATGTGCTGGGTAATTGTTTTTTTTTGTTTTACTAAGCATGATTTGTATTCCAAGTAAAGACACCACTGTCACAGCATGTTTAGAGAGTCATCTGTAAACCTCATATCAGAAAGCAATAGGTGCCTTTAGGAGAACAACAACCCCCCAAAAATTGTGAATCCAGCCCAATAAATAGCTTTTTCATTGATTTTTACTGTCACTCATTTGTAAATCGCTAGTAAACAGTATTGCTCAGAGAAATGACTAAAATCTACCCCCTCTAGTGAAAATATGAGAAGTCTGGCCTTGCAGTGAGATTGTCCAAATCGCTATATCGCTATATGCCTGGATGACGTTCTAAATCTACACACAAAGTTTTTACAGTTTGAAAAAAAACCACTGACTTTAAAGAATTTGCCGGAAGTTTAAGTGTCACAAGCTTTCTTTGATCATTCAGAAGGGTTGTAAAAAATCTATCTCTTGACACCCTCTTTCTTCCAGTTTTGACACAGCTAGACAAGGCTGAAGCTGCAAACAAATGCTGGCTTAATAGGCAAATTTTCGCAAGTGGATTTGGTTTAGGGTTTGACTCACTGCCAACTTCAGTTACAAAAAAACGAAATACGCTTGGTGCATATGGTGAATATGAGGTGAAGGTGCGCCTACAACATTTGGTTTTTAGATTGGCAACAATGACCACTATATCTAAACTTCCCCATCCCTCCTCCAAGGTGGGTTTACGAATGGATGGATGCAAATGTTGGTCGCAAGCCATCAAATCACAGAGTTCAGTTCATGTCTTTTGGCAAGGGTTTTCCTTCAAAAGTTGGCAGCTCGCTAAAATTGGGTGCTTGAATGAATCAAATCCTCTTGCAGAAATCCGCCTTGTGGTGCGTTGTGGGGAGACATTATGCTTGACCTTTCTTTTTTCAGTATGATGCTAAACTATGTGCTCGACATTTATAAAAAGGAAATTAAATAAATAAAGCAATTGATTATGAGTAATGTTAACCGATTATATTGTGAGAAAATTATAATAAAATTTCAAAATTGCTTCGAATTTCTTGAATTCAGTTTTAAAATGGTGGATATACTGTAGTACTCTTTAACACTACCGTATCAATGGAGGCCTAGGCGAAAAATCATGTGTAATGATTTTCCAGCCTATGTATACATATTAATTGGTTTTTTCCGAATATGTAGCTGGAGTGATTGAGCCGCCCCCACCTGACGTTGTGCAGTCCTCAATGATCCGGCTTCAGAATGTTGGTGCATTTGACTCTCATAACAACCTCACACCATTGGGTAAACACTTGGCTGCATTGCCCGTTGATGTGCGGATCGGAAAGCTGATGTTATTTGGTGCTATTTTTTGCTGCGTTGACTCAGCATTGACAATTGCAGCTATTCTGTCACACAAATCTTTTTTCATTTCTTCATTCGATGACAGAGAGGCTGCTGATGCAACCAAGAAGGAGTTTCTATCGCAAAATAGTGACCATATAACTGCCTTAAGAGCGTACAAGGTCAGTGGATGAATTTTCTTTCCTTTTCTTTTTTTAAAAAATGAAGGATCCTCTGTACCTGTATGCCCTCCACAAGTAATGAGCAAACATTGTCATATCACACATTGCCTCTATTATTTCCTAATCATCAATAAAAGTACTATTTTTTTAAAATTTTAATCATTTTCAGCATTTTTTTTTTATTTATTATTCCTTTATCAAACTCCATTAAAGATTTGATTTACAATATTAGGTATTGACATTGGTATAAATCAGACTGCTGAATAGAGATAAGGCAGAAATTATAAAGGAGAAAGTTTTAAGGAGGGAGAGAAGCCGGAATCGCAACTTGTGCATATCATCAGAACCCTCCCCTGTACCTATAGCAAGCATGATGGAGCTTGTTTTGTAGAGGTTAACGACATTTAATTTAATCTAATTTAACCTCAGAGTGTGAGTCCTCTTACGATTAGTATGAGTGGGCTGAGATAGTCTCCAAGTCACGAGGCCGCGAGGCCAACCTGTCTCCAGCAAAGCGTTTAATCCTGAGCCAGCCTGGCTTAACATTATTAAACACCAATCTTGAAAGATTTCAGTCCTTAAAAATTTGAATTGGTCGCTCTACCAAAATTGAAATAAAATGTGATTGGAGCATTTTATTTATTTTTGTCTGTTTTTGTAAAATGACATGGTACAATAGGTAGGATGCTCCCGAAAGTAGATGAATCAAAAAATTGGTGTTCTTCCTTTGTTGCCTTTTTTTTTTTTTTTTTTTTTTTTTTTTTTTTTTTTTTTTTTTTTTTAAATTAAAGCCTCGATTATCTTTTGCTGTCAGCAATATTTAATGATTGATTGATTTTTTTTTATTTGTTGCTTCTGGCTCATTCAGTTTTTACTCATGTAGATGATCTATGGCATTTTTTTTCATATCATTAGAATAGATGGTGTGAAAAACTCTAAGATGTGCTTCATGTGTTTGTAATATATTTTTGCCTCTTTCAAATTAGTTTTACTCTCTTTTTCAGTCATGGTGTAGTGCAACTAAACGCGGGCACCAAGCAAGTAGAAATTTTGCCAGAGCGAAGTACCTCTCTTATACAACCTTGACAGCAATTTGCGATATTAAGGCTCAGTTTCTGGAGCTTTTAGCTAGCATTGGCTTTATTCCGTTTGATATTGGACGAATCAGAAAACGGACAAAGATAGACTGCATCCTTGAAATAACCGGAGAAGAGGTGAGAAAATATCATCTTATTTTTTCTATTCCTTTAAACTTTAATGAATGGATGTATGTTCGTTTAATTAATTTTGATTCTAAAGTTTTATTTCCCCTTTGTCTCCTCCCAAGAGGAACCCAATCAAGCATCTTCTTCGGCCAGTGAAAGGGTGGCGACAGGGGGTTTTAGAAGAAATAAGGGTATGCCAACTCCCTGAAGGGCGATGAGAGGATTGGGTACTTTGGCGGCTAGATGTCGTAGAGTGCCAGGGAGCATTATAAAAGCGGCTTTATATGTATGTAAGTTTTATTTCTCCCCTTGTAGCTTGTGCCATTGTAGATTATCGGATAGTTTTTTGCAGAAAAGTTCGTTAATTCCAAAAAGAAACATTTTTTTTTTTTATCTTTTCTCGCTTAATTATATTGCCAGGGAACCACTTAGTTCTCAAAAGTAATTTTAGGCGAAGCTAAGACCTTCCAAAATCCATGTTAAGCTGCCCAGTGACATCCAAATCATCAACTGTTCATAATTATAAATCATTGAGACCACCTTTTATTTTCATTTCCTCAGTTGAACGAGAACGGAAGGAATGAAACTCTACTTTCTGCTGTGCTTGCTGCAGCACTTTACCCTAATATTGTCAAAGTCTTAACTCCTGAGAAAACCTATACTCATTTATCATCTGGGAGTGTCATTTCCAAAACTCCTGATGCAGCTGACTTCAGATTTAAAACCAAGCAAGATGGTTATGTAAGTATCGTTTTCTCTTTCAAATATTTTATCTGATTTCTCATTGATTGAGTGCAAATTAAAAAAATTTCCTTGTTCTATGTTATGTATTGATTTTAAAAAAAATAGTCAGAAAAAGGCACTCTGAATGTGCAAGATGACAGTGCTGTCTAGCTTCAGAAAGTTAACATATTAGTCAAGGATAAAACATTCACGAATGGAGAGAGTGCAAGAAAACGATTTTGTTTAAGTTTGCAACTTTTATAAGATGGGATTATATATATTACTAGGAGACTCTGCCCCCTGGAGTGCGCAAAGCGCCCTCAGACCCGCTTTGCGGGCCCTATATGCATACGTATAGGCAAAAATGTTCCTCCATTTTCATACATCATTTTGTGTTTGAGCTGCATCGATATCAAAATTTTTAACGTAACACTTAGATTTGTAAATGATGAGGAATAGCTAGATGTACATAATTTGATATTAATAGAGGCAGTATATTGACAGCCAAGAATCGCTAACAATTTGCGACGTCGTATACTTCTTGTCATACTTTTTTTTTTATTGGAAAACTAATCAACGAACTAAATGTTTTGAAAACTACTGTGATTTCACTTCTGCTCGAAAAATATTCTGCGTAAATTTAAAGCGATAAAATTGACTCCTTTTCCTTCGAAATCTTAAATTAGATGCGGAAATATATATTATGTTTTGACCTAAACGTACTCTGGTTTAATTGTTAATTAATATGAGGGGAGGAGATGTATAATTTTTAAAGTTGAAGGTCTCTTTTTAATTTTGAATTTTAAAAGGCGTTATTTAGAATTTTGCTATTAGAATATCTAAATTAGGATCATTTGTTATTGCTCTACCTCGATAAAACGTATATTATTGACTTCTCATGGTATATATGTATTAACTTCAGGTTCTCACGGCATTTCATTTTTTCTGTAATAGGTCAGTATCCACCCGTCCAGTATATTTGCAAAGAAGAATAAATTCTCAAGTCCGTATTTGGTATTTCAAGAAAAGTGCAAGACCAGTAAAATTTATGTCCGAGACTGCACAATGGTCAAAGGCCTACCTTTGGTTCTTTTCTGTGGCTCTGGAATAGATGTGGAGCTTCATTCAGGAACTTTCGTGATATCATTGGAAAAAGGCTGGATCATGTTTACTGCCAAGTCTCACATGGTATGTCTGCCTTTCAAATCATCTTACTAAAATTCAACTTTCTCAACAAGAAAGCAAATGCATTTGGTTTTGTTTTTTACTTAGAGAAATTGAGTTTTTCATTCTTCCAGATGGCCTTACATTTAATATATGAACTACTTTTTGAAGGAATGGACAAAATTTATGCTATAATTGAAGGGCCCAGTGTATGAACATGTCAAGGGACATTTTAAGTATATTTACTGCGGGCCCACAGACCATTGCTGTATGTGCTATATCCTGATGACAGATCTGCGGCAACAATTTTCGAAAGAGCACCAACTCAGGGCCATATATTATGAACATGATAGCTCTTTCAGTTGCTCTTACCATGATGTATGTATGTATATTGCTGTAACAGCATAAAATGCAGGTAAATAATAAAGTGGCTTGTTACATTGCAAAATAAGCAGCCAAGATGTGATTTGACCAAGGTCTCACAAATAAAGCTGATTTTTTCAAATATTTGACTCTTTTCAGTCTAATTGAATCGGACCATCGATTTTGACTCAGATTTTGGTCAGATATTAAAATGCAAAAAAAAAATTAGGCTTTTGACAGGCCAAACTAGAAAGTTAACAGTTAAAATTAAAAATTTCAAAAGAAAGCATGGAATTACAAACTTCATGCATACGGGGCATCTTGCCATAGGAAGCATTCACATTTTGGTTATCCCTGAATCCTTATCCTTGGATAGGGGTACTATTTTAAGTAACTGTAGTACGTAAAAATAGAAAATAGATACATCTTTTTAAGTCCAACAGGTGGAGATGTAGAGAAAAAATCAGTTAAGTGTAGGTTGTTAAGGTTTACCCTCATGTATTAGCTTTGAGCATTATCTTTTCCAGTATGCACTGTGCACCTTGCTGGATATTCTTTTTCTAAGCTGCATTAAGACTGTATATTGATTGCTTTCATCTTCTTTTTTTTTTTCAGGTTGCTGAACTTTTGAAAGCACTTCAAGTAGAATTGTTAGCACTTTTGAATGAAAAAATCAAGGATCCAAGTATAGATTTAACCCATCATGCAACAGGAAAAAGAGTAATCTCCACTATTGTCCATGTTATTACTCACTCGTAGCCTTCTAGTAATCCTAACACCCTACCAAACAGGGATGAATGATAAATTGATGAAACAACTTGAGTGTTGGTTAGGTAATTATTTTAAGATTTATTTTGCTAAATCTACTCTGCAATAAATCAAAGGTGATTTATCAAATAAAAGAAAGATATGTAATGAAAATCGCCCAATAATGACTGTTAATCTACCTCAACGAAGGAAAAGGTTGCAGCATGCTGTTTCTTAATAGACCATTAGTAAAGTGTAGTTCTTTTCTTTTCTTTTCTTTTTTTTTTTATGTATAGCATATCCTTCAGTAAAGCAGCCTGTACAAAAGCATGAGCCAACAGACTACAGTAACTGATTGCAGGATAGCTTTGTTAGGGACATCACCAGAGAGATAATCGAGTTATGTCGATGGTTTCATATTTTTTTTTGCTACATTTTTAGACATTTTATTTTTAACATCAAGTACAACCTAAAATGTGTCAAGGCAGTTTTAATTATAGCATTGAAAGACACAAGTAATTCCTAGACAGTCCTTGAATACCTATACGTGAAAAGTTTATTTTTTTATGATATCATTGTATGAAACGATTAAAAGTTGAAGACAACCTGTGAATATGTAGCTTTAAGTATTCAATTTCATCCACAGAATGTACCCCTGTACATAATATGATGAATGGTGATTTGATCATCATAGGAAAGTGATATATATGTATATATACTGATTTTTTAGATCGGTACGGTTTGCTTGATCGGTATAATTGAAAGAGGTTATATTATTGTTATTGTTTGGATTCAATTCAATATAACAGAATCTCAATGGTGAAGTCACCATGAAAAGCGTCTGCAGCATTGTGCGATGCAGTTTGAAAGTTCAATCCAGTTCCCTGTAATTTTTTTTGTATTTTAGTCATTAAAATTTATGTTGATCTGTTGAAATACTTTTTGTAAATTTAGAGACTTTTTAAAGTAAAACAAATTTTGAAAATTTGAATTTGTGTTACTGATTATTTTTCGTTGAATACATTAGATCCTGGCACTGGTGATTCTCTGTTTTAAGACCTTATGGCGCCTGTGAAAAGCATGTTTCTCTAGCAAATTTAAACTAACAATTGACAATAGATTTTTTGAAATTGTAATTTTTAAACCAGAAAAGTCCCAAACCCCAAAACGTTTTTCTATATTCCAATTTCTCAACAATAGCGCTTGTGATACTTTGGGACGAGCGGAAGGTGATGGGGACAGAACTGACTGGAGGAATCATAGCTCCTAAATTATCGGCCGATTCTTACCAAAGAGAAATAAAAATACCAAAATATGAGTGTATATCTTGTATATTCACTTAAAAATAGATTCTTTGTCAAAAAAAGAAGAAGGAAATAGGAAATTAACTGTCATTAAAATAAAATATGCTTGGATGGAGATAATATTTTGCCAGGATGGTCAGACTCAAAATTTGCTGAGGTTACTGGCAAGGTCGAGGAGAGGCTTTGTAGGGGAATCATGGTTCGAAAGGTTTGGCAGGTCAACTAGAGGCTTGTTAGAGGGGCTTGCATTGTTGGACAGCTTTGCCAGTCGCTTTTGCCGCTTCTCCACGATTCGGTTGTGCACTCGCTTCATCTCTAAAATCTCTTTCATCTCCTCTTTGTCTTGCTCCTGGAATCAAGTAAAGCAAATAAAACACTCCAATTAAAATATCAGATGGAAGCATGATTTTGTTACGTCGATTACCACAAGAAGTAAAATAACTACTCGAGACGAGGTTACTCCCCTTTCGACTAAAATCTTTTCGGCAGCTTTCAGCTGATAATGAATTTTTCCCATAATGAAAATTTTATTCCTTGATTATTCTCTTGATGAATGATACATTCACACAATTAAGTATGAGATGAATATTGTTCTTTTATTCTGCACTGATCCTATGATTTAAAATCAAATGAGAACACAGGTTGAAAATATGAAGATCCCTTTGTAAGCACGGGTCCCTTTTCCGTACTTATAGTCAGGAACTAAGCAATCAAATGAGAACCAGCTCCATCATATTTTCCTGCGCCCAAGTCTTTTTCATTTTGGCATTCATTGTCAATTTGAGTATGGTGAGTTGTGCAGACATAAATGAGAAAAATATTCAGAAGGGTGGACATGTCTCCCACTAGATTAGTTTTAGGTGAAATAAGCAATTAAGGAAAGTCAAATTTACAAGGCTTCGTGGGTAAACAATGGACCCTCAGAAAATGTCAACACTTCAATTACTTAATGGTTCCTCATCAAAATTCTTTGCAGAAAACGGAAGTGTTTCTAATGATATCCAAAACTCTCGAAATATGTCACACATTAAATATTAATGTTTGACATTATTAACAATGCAAGTGAGTGCTTCAGAAAAAGTCTAAGTTCACTCATTGAGTTCAACAGTCTTGTGAAATCAACTCAATAGGGAATTTTGCTCCTGCCTAAGTATGCATTTTTTCGCTTCAAGATACTTTGCGCTCTAGGGTTTTCTACGTTGCATTCACAATTGAGGGACATGGAGGACAAGGCGCATAAGTGCAGTTTTTGCTATTTTGAGAAATACAAGTTCGAAATTACATGGATCCTTATGGCAGAGAGAAAGTTCAAATTGATTATATTATGCTCAAAAATTGAATTCCTCCGCAGGGTTTTTTTAACATTCGAATGTTTTACAGAAAATGCATCAAGACTAGTTTTACTCGAAATCATTAATATCTCAAAATTTTCAAAAACTGCACTTATGCGCCTTGTCCTCCAAGCCCCTCAATTGTGTTTACCATGAAATCTCCGAAATTGAGATGAGTCGTGTAGCACTATGGTAGCGTTGCAAAATATTACAAATTGCGAAAATGTTATCGGTAGTACTTTGCAGGATTGATACCGCGACGCCATTGAGGAAAGGTTTTTGGTGAAAAATTTGCACTATTTGGCAACGCTGCCGTGATACCTCACGTCTCATTCGGACTCCGAGGATTCAATGGGAAACACGATCATATATGCAAGAAAACCCTCGAGTAAATCAACCACAGCCATACGTTGTGCCGAAGAAAATCAAAGCGCCTGCAATTTTTTATGTATGCAACACGGACATCCTCAGAACACGAATAGTTGTATCCAGACCTTGCTATTGATAAAGTTGGTCAGCTCCTTAAAGTTTTCCCGCTTGTGATAACAAAATGTCACTCATTGGATTCCTACATCGTCGTGGCATGAAGAAAGCTCGGTTTGAGTATTTAATGCATCTTAAAAAGAAATACGTCAATAATAATAAATATTTATAATCGAAATGGAGGTTATTCATACTGAAATTACTTGCCTGACTTTATCGGCGATTATACACTTCACCTTCTTTTGAATCTGTTCATTTAATTTTTTCGGAGTCATAAGTCCAAATCGAATCCTATCAATTATTTTCTATCTTCCGTATGTAGCAGCGTTGCCAAGTAGTGCAATTTGCGGGACCTTTATTGGCGAAAACGAGCGAAATCTCGACCTTATGGTGATCATTGCCGTAAGAGAGTGACAAGTTTTCGTACATTTATTAATTCTCTGACTTTTCGATAGTTTAAACATAAAAATTCCCAAATTTCCTCTGGCTTTTCAGTGTTTTTTGGCATTTTATCCGATAAAAATTCTAATCACAACCAATTCTGAGCGCAAAACGGAAATTGCGGTAATGTCATCAATCGCAAATTGCGGGTTTGACAGCCGCAATGTCTTTGTGGAAATTTTTTTGGCGGATGATTTGCGAAAATTTGCATAATTTAAACGCAATTTGCCGCTGATGCTTCATGACTCCTCCACATTTCGAGGACTTCACGGTAGACAAGATTGTAAAGGAAACGTAGAAAACCCTTGAAAAATAACGGAGGGTATGGATTCGATCGACATAAATCGATCGAAAAATGAAAACGTGAATCGTTCGACGTGAATCAATAGACACCGATTCGATCGACAACCGTGAATCGATCCACAAACCCGTGAGTCGATTGACAAGCCCGTGAATCGATCGAATTGACACGGGTTTTTTTAAATTAACTGTCGATCGAATCGGTGTTGATTGATTCACATCGATCGATTCATGTGCTTGATTTGAATCGACACAGGTTTTTTAAAAATTTGTCGATCGATTCACGTTTTCAATATTCGATCGAATCCATATCCTCCAAAAATAACAACCGCGCAGTCCGCCGTATTACGCTACGCCGTACGTTGTGCCTTTGGAAATCAGAGCGCCTTCAATTTTTGTGTATACAACACGGACATTCTGAGAACACGAATAGTTGCATCGCAAGCCGTTGAAAGAGCCGGTCGAGCTGTTTCAATTTTTCCGCCCGAGAAAACACTTCGACTGTCAAACTCCCAAACCACGTATCTTGGTTTGCGACGTTATCATACTTTATTTCTTGAAAGGACAATACTACCCACAATTTTTAAGAACTCCCGTGATTTCCCTGCTCTGCGCGAGGCAAATTTTGAAAAAAGTACCAAAAAAAAAAAAAACCATAAATACATGTCCTCCTGTACAAATTCAAAAGAGGAGCGAAGATTTTTGAAAACCGCAAACGAGATACACGGTTTTGGAGTTTCTCCATTGATTTGTCCTTCGTTACATTCGTATATCAGCGTTGCGCGAAAATAAAGCGCTTGCAGAATTGAATAAAATTAAAAAATAAATAAATGAAAAGTCATTTAGCTGAAGTGATCTCAATATGCAGAGTTTTGATAAAAGCACATTTTATCTAGCATTTCGGCAGGTTGTATGAGTTGTTTCTCAATGCGTGTAAATAGATCTCCTATTTTGCCAAATGACTATTGTCCGAATAAACCTACCGTCTGATTGAGGCGCAAGACCAACGCACGTCTGCCATCGGACATAGGTTGTGAGTACCACATGAGTTTAGTTAGCCGCTCTTTCGGTGGGACTCCTCTTTCAACAACCAAAACAATTCTGGCCCACTGGATAACAGTAAAAGGAGATCAAAAAGGGAAATATGCACTTTTATTGGAAAAATTTGGGCTACACTGAAAAAAAAGGATGGTAACACCTACTATAAGTCTGCTTTATTTTTTACGCTGTGATACTATTTAGTGGAAGTAGCCAGAATTATAGCAATATTCACCAGAATTCTGGTGACTTACCATAGTATGATGAATGCTACCATAGAGTCTGGTATTTATTATCATACTCGGATTACTTTGTCAGAGTATGATAAAATCTACTATATTTTTTTTCAGTGTCTGCTGATTTCAGATTCATCGGAATTCAAATTCAAAGAAGAATATGCCTAAAAAGCAAGACATCTTATCGGCTATGAACAGTACGATAACTTGATGTCCGCCACGGTTATTTAACCTTTGTTGAAACAAAGTAGGTAACTTCTAACTCTGTTTATCCGAGGAGGATATAACGAGCGATTTTGTGGCTCACCGGGAAGTATCCTTGAAGGTAGCAAAGTCGCGTTAGTTTTTAATGCTCCCTTTTTTATTTATTTTTCCCAGAATTTAATTTTTTATTTTATTCATTTTCCCCGATGGATCTTTATTTAATCTGAAATTGAACATGTTTTTTTCTCGCAGATTTTATTGCCACCGCATGTATCGATAGTGAAGCTACACAAATGCGTGTCTCGGTTAGGCACGACGCACATTGGAACGAGTCTTCGGAACAAGTCGGACATGAAATTTTTAACAAAAATTGTAAAAATGTACGATTATCTCGTCACAAGTTTAATTTTTAGGGGTGCTTCTCACAGAAAATTTTACGCGAAAACCAATGAAACTACTATTAAAGCCTCAACATTTCATATCAATAAAGAAATGTGCTTTTTAAGTTTTTAAATCATGTCCGACCTCTACCATTGACTCAATCCACTGTGCGGCGTCGCAAACTTCCTGTCATACTTGACTTTCTCATTGGAAAGGTACCGAACATCATTTCATAAAAACTTCGGTGATTTTTATTCTCTGCGGTGAATATTTTATGACAATTTTAAGTCCAAATTTTGTTTGGGTCTCTTTTTAGGAAAGGAAAGTATAATCGGAAATTTTGAAACACTGCAGCCGAGATACGTATTTTTGCAATTTCATCGTCGATATGCGTAGAAAAATGGTTATTTAAATATGATTTTATTTACAGCAGGGAAACTAGGTAGAAAACATTTAGAACCCCCCCCCCTCCCCCCAACTCTGTACGTGGTATGAAGCTCAAAATGCTCATGTCAATAATATTCAATGGTATGGCGTGGAGGAGGTGTGATATACGATCATATTAATTATACAGGACGATAAAACCGAAACTGACCTGTCTCTGCCACTCATTCCGGGTTTCTGCGATTTTTTGGTAAGTGTTACCCATCATAGCAATCAACATGTTAACCAGTAGAATGGCAACGATACCCATGAATATTACAAAGCATACCTGAAAAAAATTAGAAAGGCATTTTTGATCTTTCCGGTTGATTGGTAGCAGATTGAAAGTTTTAAGAACTGTGTAAATTAATATTAAGCAATTAATTTTGAAAATATGTTGACTCGCTCATTGTCAAAATATATATACAATCTAGAAACCTGTTTGCTCTTTTGTACTGTTAAAAAGAGACAAAAATGCTCCCTGCACTTTCACCAGTTTCTTATAACGTTATTTTAATAACTTTCAAGAATGATTTTACGGTTTTTAGTTTCTGTACTGCATCGATGCGACGTTCACCTAAACACTATGTTTAAGATTAAAAAAATCTTGATTTTTTCTTTTTCAAAAATTTTTTTGCGTGGATCTCAACACTAGGTTTATTTAAAAAAAGAACAATAAGGCGTCCTATAACTATCTTCCATTTCAAGAGCTTTTTTCCCCTTTAAGTTCTCATTTGTTGACAGGACAGGACCGGATTTACCTACTTGCCGCCTATGGGCCGCCTGTATTTTGCCGCCCACTTCTCATTTGTTTTGAAACATCATTAAAAACCATCAAGTGAACGTGCCGGAGGGAGAGTGGGAGGGGTGCATAAGACGCGTTTACTCGTGTTGGACACATTTTTTGCGAAATCCCTGTCATCATTACTAGCGAAAGTTCACTGAACTTTGCGCGAAAGTTAAGTTCTGTAAACCTAAATCTGTGTGGACAAGGCCTTCCATTTATAAGAAATGAACGAAAAAATTATGAAAGAACGAAAAAATTATGAAAGAACGAACATAATGGGGTTTCATAATTTTAACTTCCGCCGCAGCGCCTCGCTGACCGCACTGTGTATGGCGCAATGCGTGAAGTATTCCTACAGTCTTGTAGGCGCTATACGTTTCACGCCGACCGCTGCTGACCGCACTGTTTTTGACGCAATGCGTGAAGTATTCATGCAGTCTTGTAAGCGCTAATATGTGTTTCATGCCGAGGGCTTCTCCTTTTCATCGCAAGTCCTCGTCATCATTGCTCCCTGCGCCGCGCCGTTGCAGCCCAAATTGCGTGTATGGTTTCTCTCTCAACTCGACTAATTAATGGTGCTGTCCCTTGTATCACCGAAAGACGACAAAATTAGAAATCGCTATACGCTCAGGAAATGAGAGATTTTGTCGCCTTTTCTCGTTTGTAATTCTTTTTTTGAATCCGATTTTTTTTCATACCGCATTTAAAAAGAATTGCAAAATTTGCCGTCATGGGCCACGGCCCATGTGACCACCTCCTAAATCCGGCCCTGGACAGGAATAGAAGATTCGCCTTCAAATTTTAAGGTTTGTCAGAAAACACATACTTTTTGTTGCAATAGTCGTCTATTCAAGGATATTCGCATTATCCGACTGACGATATTGATGCTAAATATATCCATGCTCCTTTGCATGATTTTCGTATACTCACATAAATTAATGTAAAATATCTTTGGCGAAGCAATACTCCCTTAGCACATTGACTTTGAACAGAAAATACCATTTATTTAAAGTGCCTTATAAATTAACGCTTGATGCGTTGTCTAAATTTAAATAATGACTGTTTTAATAAAGCAGTCGTGTAGAGTCGCCCATATTCCTAATTTTGCAGGAGAACTTTATACGCGCGTTTAAGAATGAATATTCGCCGATATTTAACTGCTCTTCTGTATTCCTATATGAAGCTGTGTCATGCATATTCGTACCTACCAAAAAAAAACCATTGAGATCAAATAATTAGTGTAGATACTTCGGCTTTTTAGACATTGGTGAGAGATTTGTACCTATAAGGAGATGTTTAAAGGCCTCAAAATTTCTTTCAATCATACACTGATCAGTACAACTTTCAACATTTTCTTTGCTATCAGAGTAACTCATTGGAGTTTAATTGAGAGCTTTTCGATAAAGGGACAATGCGGTATACAACTCACCTTAGCCTCTAGCTCGTGTTCGGTTTTTTCAAAGGCGCTAAAATAGTCACCGAAAGTGTTGAGTGACATGAGGAACATGGCCATTCCAGCCTCAACTGGGTTTGGCATTGGATTGCTCACCGTGTCGTCCACTCCGTCTGGTGTACTAGGGTTGTCGAAGGATAGAAATATGATGTAGTAGGCTGAAATTTCACAAAGTCAAGTTTAATTTACGACTTTCTTGAATGTTTCTAAGTGTATCATGATAGAGCGTCTGTAATACGTTTTTTGGCATATTAATCTGCCTGCACCCTGTCACTTCCAATACCTCACTCCTCCTACCTCTTGCCATTCATAAAATACGTAACGTTTGGGAATTGTCAACCCCCTCCCCTGCGTAACGCTTTCGTGACGTAGGTTCCTATTCTTTAGCATGGAAAAACAAAATAACGATACGTATTTCGGCCAAACGGAACTATGTGCATCATGACGTGAGCCCTGTTATACATATATTCTTAAGGGCATAGGCGTAGGTAGGTCATTTTGCTGGGGGGGCCTGGCCCCCCACCACCGGGGGGTCCGAGGGAGTTAAAATTGTTGAAATTTTAACTCTATTTGAGCGCATCTCGAGGCACTTGTGGCGCTAATCTTCCTTCAATTTCTGCCTAAAAATCACCCAGTTTTATGAATTTTAAGGTTAAAATACTTTTAAATTGTTGCATCAAACAGGTTTTTCTATTTACAGGCATTCTTTAACGGGCCACGGCGACAGAGACTTACCGTTGAAGAGGGTGTTTATGCACCATATGGACAGGACAGAGGTTATCATTTGAAAATTTTAATGGCCTCCTCCCTCAACTTTGGAGTCTTTCCAAGAAAAGCTATCTCCAAAAAGCACCCTCCATATTTTCTTCTGAATTTGTGGAACTATTTTATAGACACCCAGTGAATATTTTGCGTATGTGAAACGTTATTCATTGTAAACAGGTTTCACAAAGAAGTCGGCAAAACGGGATCTACTGGCGATTACTTACCAAAGTAATTTTTAGCATGATTCTTTGAATCTCACAAAAAATAAAAGCAAAAAAAGTTACTTTGAAAAATCGACGCAGTTTTGAGAGTGCATTAAGACCAAGGCAGACGAAGAGATTGTTTTGTAACTTCTCATTTTTCAGTGTGCTCATGCGTATAGTACACCAAATGGACGTATTTCTGCCAAACGGAACTATGTGCATCATGACGTGAGCCCTGTTATGTTTATATTCTGATGGGTCTCAGGGCTCATGTCTCAATGCACATAGCTCCGTTCGGCAGAAATACGTCCAAATTGAAATCTCGCACGACGCACCTGATGGTTCGGAAAAGTTCGCATTCTTGGTGTGTGTGCGAGAAATTCCGAAAACCGGGTCACAGTCTGTTGACTGTGATTGAATTGGGGTTTGTTTTTTGCACTGAGCATTGAACAGAACATGTTGCTTGGTTAGTATTGATCTAAAATATTGACGTATACACACTTAAGAAGACACTTGCGATGTCGGTTTTTTATGTTCTTTTCTTTTCCTTTTTTTTGGGCGAACGTTTTATTCTTTTATTTCGATTTGGAGTATCTCGTTCTGAGTTTTTGCGATACAGCCACTACTATGATGCCAAAAACCTCATTGAATTGAAAATGCGTAAAATTGAATTCCGCACGCGTTCCGTTATCAAAAGTTTTCGTTTTATAGTTTACCTCTCCGCACGCACTGACATTTCCATGGGTAGACTACCTTCTTGACAAAACCCTGCTTTTTTACTCTTTCATAGTAAGTTTTACGTGCAGTCACTGATATCAGGGTTAAGCTTTTATGAAGGAGCAGAGGAAACAGTAGGACGATGTCATTTTGACGTGAAACTTTTAAACAATTCAAATTTACCCCGATTTAAATCTTTTATCAATCGATAGCCGTCGAATGGATAGTCTTACCTTTATCTCTAATAATTCATGAGAAGCAACTAAAATATAGAACTTGTATGTAAAATAATACTAAAATGCTGGTGCAATTTTTGGACTGAGTTTTCCATCCGTTCTTCATTAGTGCTTTTCAAAAATTGCCTTTGAAAATGGTCAAAATTCCAAGCTAGGCTGAGGTCTGGTGGACCCTTTTCTACTGGGCGATCCTTTCCTAGAGCCCCCTCTCCCCTCTTCCAGGTGAGAAGGATGTAGGGCATCCTGCAACACAATTTGGGGGCCCAAATAACCTCAACTTCTGGCCCTGACCTGATACTTCCGTTGTGCCAAATGTGGAAATCCAATATGTGGCCTAAGCGCTTAGCATTCTGGTGAGAGTAAGAAATATTTTGAGTGTAGAAGGGATTTCACTGTCAATATGGTTCTTTTTAATCCAGCTAAAGCAATTCACCAAATTCATTCAGCTTTCTGCTTTATCTCTATACATATAGAGCATTACACTGTATTTGAGGGTCAATTTTCCTGCAGAGCAGGGTTTCAATGCATTCTTTTTGTCCTCTTTTGGTGCGAGAAATTAATTGATCCATTAATTCTTCTTCTGTGGATTACTAAGGACTCCATTCAAAGTTTGAGCTCCGATTATTTGGTCCAATGCGACAGAAAAAGCTCTTCCTAATAATTTACCCAAGTCCAATTAATGTGATTTTATGCGAGCTAGGGACAAGATCTGCTACCACGTTGTGCTGCCTAATGATTTTTGTCTTTTAGAATCAATAATTATCGTAATGAACAAGATCATGCAAGACATTGATTCACAGCATGAAGCAGCATTAAGAGTAAAATATCATCGAAGTTGTGGATTTCATTTAAAATTTACATCGAAAACTATCATAACGGATGTCACCTATTGATCCAATGTGTGTGAGAGAGGAGGGGAGAGGGGGAGGGAGAGAGGAGGGAGAGAGGGGGGAGAGGGGGAGGGAGAGAGATAACGTTATAATAAACACTCTCCGACATATTAAATTAATGAGTGGCGTCCGTTATTTTATTTTTTTTTTTTTACTACTACAAATAGCCCAACAAGAGCTAATCCCACGCTTTTAAGTCCCATCCCTCCTCCGTCCCTACTAAACCAGTCCCAGGCAACCATTGTTTGAGACCATCAAACTCGGGTCGCCTGGCCGGGAATCGAACCCGGGACCTCCCGATCATAGAGCAAGCGCTACAACCACTACACCACAGGAGGCCGACAATGATACGGTTATGGTAGTCTCAGTTTTAAATTTTTTACGAATTCTCACAAGGTTGACGTCATTCTACTCAGTAAGAATGCTGCTACACGTTATGGATCAGTTTCACGCATTAACTTGTACGTAACGATATTTATTGCTTCTCAAAGACACAAACCGCATAACAGCGCAGCGTAGTGCTGAGGTTCGTACCGAGGTCACGTAAAATCACTTTATAAGGTCAGCTTCCTCCAAAGCTGTCGCAAATTCCAAAATACCAGAGTTAGCATGAAAGTTCTCGCGCGTGTAGTTTCCATATTTCCAAGAAGCTTTTTATTCATTTTTTTCTACCTACGGCGAAATGAAGAAAGATAATGGACGAGACGACTTTTATCTTCCATTTTGTATGCTCTGGTTTCGCAGTCGCACCAGAAAAAAATGGACGACGGGACGACGGGACGACGAGATTGGAGCTTGTAATTAATTTTTCGTGGCCAAAAAAACGCGATTCCGTGATTTTTCTCACGCGGTATTCTTTTTCAGCTCTCCTCGTCATTTAGCAACTATGATTCAGTGGCGTAGGGTGAAATTCGATGTATCGATTGTTCTGCCATTTAAACCTGTGGTAAATAATCGATTATTCAGGTGTTCGCTGCGAACGCCCTGTTTATCGATCCTTTTCCAGAGGTTTAAATGGCATAACAATCGATATATCGCAAAGCACGCCACGCCACGGCTATGATTCATCCTAATATTGTACCTACACTGGCTTCTCACAATTTTATTCACATAGGTCATCCAGATATGAGCAGCATTCTTGATCGTTGCGCGAGAGGAGAGCTCATCTCTAGGATGAAGCCCAAAAAGTTTAAATCCTTACGCCTCAGTTTGTTTATTTTAGCATCGTTGTTTTTCTATCACCATGCGGAAGCGGTAAGTCGGACATTTTGACTTAACATGGGAAAAACATAAAAATTTGTCCCACTTATGAGATTAAAACCAAAAGTGGTCCTGGCCTCCCAGCTCCTCAAGCTTGTGGGCTCCAAAAAAGTTTGAAGCGTATATTTGGTAGCGGGTGGTGAGTCTGTGGGAGGAACTTTCAGCAAGAACGGGGTATCCCTAAAAAAAATCGTGAAATTTCACTCTATCTGCGATGCAACTTCATCATACTCTGATACCCTGAATATGAAATGGACGTTATTTAGAAAAAGTAACGAAGCAACATTTTTGAAAAAATGAATCGATATCAATTTGGGATGAGACCGTTCCTGAAGGATAATATGTGAGAAAACTAAAACCGAAATCTTGCAATGTCCATTTAAACGTTATGTCTCCCAAAAGTCCTAATGTATTTTTAAGAGCTTCAACCTCGTTCTCTGAAAACTAAGTCTAAATGGCATTGCCCCCCCCCCCCCCCCCCCNTGAATGCGGTCTAGGCTTCATGAAATGTAAACCAGACATTTCACTGTTTTTGTGCTTCATTTTGGGGCTTTCTACGTCTTAGAAATAATAAAATGTACTTATATGTAAAAAAAATAAAAACTGTAGGCGTCCCGCGTTCGGTCGTCCAATTATTTTATCTTTCAATTTCGCATGAGTTAAATTTTACGATCTAAATGTTTTTTTTTGCCACTTTGGTATCAGCTTTCTACTCAATCAAGTGAATTCACTTTACCAAACAGAAGAACTGAATGGTATCGGCTAATTTGATTTAATTCGGGTATTCAGTAAAATGTACCTCGACAACGTAGCTTTAGTTGAACCACATTCTGTAATAAAGAATCACTATATCTGGCTCATTAGAAGTAACTTATGTGGTTTTTCTTTCTGTGTGTAGTTCCACGAGCTTTTACGGTTGAGTCAGAGATAGTAGTTCCCTATTACAAAATGAAGTCCAATTTGGTCCCTAGCACGAGGGAATCAAGCTACAATAAATGATAGAAACAAACCGAATAGGTATTTGGCTGATTTTTTCATGATTGCTTATGAGTAAAACTTAATCCGTAAGAAGGAAACGAAGTGCAAACATACATCATAGTGCAGCAAGTGATAACCGTCAAAGGTTATGTCAACAAAAGCGCCTCCACATAGCCACCGTCATTTTTTTTATTTTTATTATTAAATCTTAAAGATATCCATAGAGCCAACTATGTGTCCCATCTCTCTTCGTAAAGGTACTTCTTATCTAGATATTCCATAATTCTCACCTTATATGTATTATGGATGTGTAGATGGATCCCGCAAACTGGAACCGAATGATCGGTGACGTCAACACTGCGTATCAACAGTGCTATTATATCACGCCTCAAACGGACAGGGCAACCAAGAGAGCTGCGTCGCAGACATGTGAGGATGTGTTTAGGACCTTAGACATTTTCAGGCTGAACGAGTGTCACGGATGGTACGATGCTAAATGCCGCCTTATCCCCCCCTACGATGCCTACCAGTGCTCCGTCAAGACACCCGCTTGTGCACTGATGGAGCCCCTACGAAAAGCCCAAACCCTCGCTGAATGCGCGCCGACCCTCTTCCAACCAAACCCAACCACCAGACCACCCTCCCCGTCCAGAACGTCTTCACCGACTTCTAGCCGGAGCTCGCGGCAGAGGGGTAAAGAGTCTCGCGGAGGAACTAGTGGAAGATGGGACACAGCTGGAGCAAGCGGCTCAGCCGGTGGAAGTCCGTCACGTGGAAGGGGTCCGTCACGCGCTGCAAGTCCGTCACGCATTGGAGGTTCCTCGCACGCTGGAGGCTCTTCACCCCGACCGAGTTTCTCTATTCCTGCAACCCCCGCGCCCGCTTACGCTCGCCCTGACCTTACAGGAACTGGACTAGCTTGGGATCCTAATTTTAGTCTCAAAGATTTTGTCGAGCCAGGTGGATCGCCCGGTTGGGGCATACCTCACGACTTGGCAAGGGCTTCACTTCCTGGAAGTCCATTTGTTCCTGCAAACCCCCCAGTCACTGTTGGACATGGACTCGCTTTGGATCCTGAATATAGTGTGGGTGATCTCTCCTCTGAAGCAGAACCACAATATGGTTGGAGTGAGTCCTACAACATATGCCCCCAAGGCGGATTCTCGAATTTGGATTCCAATGTTGGAGGCTCCTCTGAAGTCGGTAGTGAAGTCGGTGCAGGTACGTTTGGCTTTTTTATTTTTTTATTTTTTTCCCCCTTTCAAATTCGCTGCTTAAGATGTAGCGTAGGCCCACGGACAAAATACTACATGCGAATTTTAGCGATCGAATATCATTCATCAAACGAACTGATGAATGCGCAGAGTGATGCCGATAATCGGTGAAAGCAAGAGCCAATCAGAGTTCAGATTTATTTTTTTAAGAAACTAAGGAGAAAATACGAAAATGCAAAACACTAAAACGCATAGATTGCAAGCACAGTAGACTTGAAATGACAAAACAGAGCAACAGGAAGAATAGATGAAACAAAAATTCTGGTGAAAGATGAAGTTTCTGACATCGATTGCATCAGTTTAAAAATCGATTTCAAGTCCCGCGGTGAATTCGAAATTTCAAATTGATGGATTTCGACGGTCTCCGGTGAGACCAATGAAATAGTCGAATATCATTTTAAAAAATGCACAATCGTCGAATATCATTCAACGGTGAATGATATTCGATCGCAAAAATTCGCCTTGCGTTTTCTCTGGTCTCTCTCTAGGTCGTTCTTAGTAAGTATACGATATTAACCTCATAATTTTTACTAATTAGTGCTTTCGATCACAGTTCTAGGAGGAGAGACACAAGACAGCGGGCCTTTCAAGTGCACTGTGTGCGATAAGACATACCAAAAGAGAAAAACTTATCAAAATCACATGACCAGCCACCGTAAGTTTTTAGCAGGAGAAACTATATGCCATTGCGGGAAGCAACTTGCCTCGATGGAATCCCTTTGGCAGCATAAGGAAATAGTACACGGAGAATGTGAGTACATTAACTTTTCACCCAATTTCGATATTCCACATTTTTTTTAGCGCGACAGAGCTTGATTTTGATCGGTGTTCTCTTTTTTGAGAAGCGCCTCACTCGATGAGCTGAACCAAAGATCTCGTGTTTTCAATCTAGTGATTCTAGATTCGGAAGACTCGTGATGTCAAAGGACTATTTCGTCTTCAAAATAAAGCGAGACAGATTTCGCGGCTGGGAGACAAACAATACTGTCAACCCTAAACGAAAAGTTTTTTTTTATCATTTCGCTTCAAGTTTTTAATGGATGACAAGAAGAAAATCGATTTTTATAGCGACATATTCATTTTTCAGAAAAATACATTATCGCTTTAATTTATTACGACATTGCAAAATAGTTAGGCAGGTATCTGAGCGTGATTTGTATAGAACTTTTTCTTCGAACAACAGAAGGACCACATTTACAGCAGAAAAGAAACCAAGCCACACCAGCTACTGCCAAACTTGACGGAGCAATTTAATTTTTCACAAGAGAACGATCGTGCGGATTTTTTTTGAAAATTTCAAAGAATTTGCTTTGTACTCCGCAGAAAATTCACTGAAAGCACAAAAATCCGCAAAACCACTTTCATGTAAAAAATTAAAATGCTCAGTTTTTGGCAGTATCTGATGTGGCTCGGCTCTTTTATGTTTAACGTAATCCAAATCTCCCTTTCCTTAAATTATCCTCTCTCATTTTTTAATCATATTTTTAACGTGTGAAATTTCTAAAGAACAATCCAGAAAGAAACGCACACAAGTTTGAACAAAACGATGCCCATAACATCATAAGCCGAAAGACGCGTACGATTTCGTAGTTTCACTGGCAAAACTGTAGAGCAATACGGCTTATGTTAGAGAAAATTACTCATTAATGCTCTGCTTGTTCCATCCCGCGCCGGGTGAAACGATGCATGCCTTGAGAGTCAAAACGCCTTCAAATCCGTGTGTATGTATTACGGACATCCGCGGAGCCCGAATAGTTGCATCCTGGCATTTTTAAGGGTGCGTTACACGCGATACTAAATGAAGGCGCCATAATTGCTTGTGTCTCTTACACTTTCACTTATTTCAAGCGTTGCCTGTTGTAGCAATAAAGTAAACAGCCACTGATTTTCATCACTACATCGTCAATTTTCCGAAAAATGCTTTGCACACTGAAACAATTTTTACTTGAGATATTATTTTGACTTAAAGTGTCGTCTTTTGTCAACAAAATTTGGTTTCCGTGCTGATTTAACTTTTAAAGTCAATTTTAGCTTTTTTTAACTTAAAAAAACGGATGTTGAGTTGAATCTGCGCTGATTTTACTAGAAAAAAAATTATCGAGAAGAAACGACGCTTTACGTACATGAAAATAATATCTCAAGAATCTTTTTATTCAATGTGACCGATCATCAAGAAAATAACACAATCGAAAACTTTCATCCGAATCATGCCAAAAGTGAGTTGAAAATACCAATGAACAAACTCAGGAAAGTTCAGAATAAAATGATACTGGCAATTTGCGGGAGCAGGTTACCTATAGATTTAATAATGCACTGATACCCACAGTAATGCGATAGAGATATATTGGTTTTCTCTAGACACTACGGCTGATGTGTGTAATTTCTCCAATCGTTTTTTCCCTGTTTTTCTATCAATGTTCGTGAAAGACGTTGATAAATTTGCTGATGGATTATTTTGTTTTTTATACAGATCGAGAGGCCAAAACCAAAGGTAAATATGAAAGTAAACGTCTTCTTTGTAGTTAAGTAATAGGGAAGGGGAGAGGGTACCATAGCTTCAAGATGCCCCCTCTTTGCAATTCCACTATATAGAGGCCTTATCCTGGCAATGCTGGAAATTGTACTCTCTGGGATTCAACAATGTCTTGAATTACTTGTTTTAACAACAGTGTGGGATTCAACAGGGAGCGCAACTATGTGTTTGGTAGAATTTTAATCAAACACATTGCTCAACACGTCACCGACTAAACTATATTTTAAGGTGTGCATGGTAGAGCTTCAAAATTGGAAGTTTCAATTTGGTATATTCAATTCAAGAGGAGAGGGTTTTCTCTTGTCCGAAGGTGAGGCGTGAATGGTCGCTTATCGATATTTCTCCATTTAAAGCTATGGTAAAGAATTGATTATTAGGGTCTTCGTTGCGAGCACCCTCTTTATCGATCTTTTTTCCTTGGGTTTCAATCGATGTATTGCAAAGATGCAACACCACTGCTTGTCTTTTCTTCCGCCGCAGTCTCCTTATAATATACAATTTGGATAAACCTCCGAATGTATCCTCCGAGATAATCGCGCAATACAGCTTGAAACGAGGCCTCTTGATATTATTGGAAATGTCTAAGAAATATAATTCCAACGAGGACCATACGTCGTGCCTTCGATTGGACTACAATACTGTTCTGCTGAGGAAGAGCCATATGAGCCTTTAGACGTTGCCGCATTTTCTCTAATGCAAAACGAAGTTACTGGGAAAGTTGTGAATATTTTTCTTCAAATTTTTCACACAATTTTGTTCGCAATTTAATATAAAATATCTGAAAATCTCAAGGAAAAATATGCATGAATGTCGTATTCAGATACGTATTTTAGATCAAATTGCGTACAAAAGTTTTGAAAATTTTGGAAAATAATGTTCACAATTTTCTCAGTAAATTCGGTTTTTATCAAGGGAAATTTGGCAACTCTCGAATGTTCATACGGCGTTCTTCCTTAGCATGGCAGAATAATCCAAAATCAACTCTTAATAATTGAGAAATTACGTGCACATCATAAACACGAAATTTAAACTTCCCGCTTGTTATATATAAAAAAAAAAAAAAAAAAAAAATTAAATGCAGGTCAACATAGCCATTCAAAAGAACCTGTACGCCAGGCAAACAACAGGAGTTTAGATGTTCCAATTTTGGTACATTCTCATGCATGCTTACGCAGATATTTCGAACCAGCAAAATTATGTGCCAGGTCGCATTGGACATTGACTTTCATGTTCTACCTTCAGGTGGTTTTAAAGCACTTTAGCTCGGGGGTTTGTTTCGTTTTCGATTTATTGACGATTTTAAACTCTACATCTTCTTTTGTAAAAACCCCGAAAAATAAGTAGATGCACGTGTTCGTCAGGTCTTCCTGTGCGAAACTCGGCCGTAGAATAGGTTCTAATAATATCTTCGAAGAACGCCCCAAATGGAAAGAGTAGATTGAAACACGGGATAAATATCTGCGGACTGATATTTCAAATGGATACACAAAGCGATAGACAAAGAAGACAAATGGAGTGGGTATGGAACGATCCTATTGGTTGAAACGGGTGGTCGTCATAGACTAAGGGAAACAATGATGGACTAACTGTAGGGTCTCTGGTGCGTGCATTTCCGTTGTTAGTCCATTACTTACCTAGTTTGTCCATTGAAACCACCCACTTCCACCAATAAGATCGCTTTTTTCCAGTGTGTATTATTTCTCTATCACTTTGTCCATCAAATTCAATAATCAGCCCCGCTGTACAGTAGGTATTCTCGATGTTATCTTGGAGCATTCTAGAAACTACAATCGCGTGTACCTATTGATAATAATCGACAACCTTTAGCAGGATTTATCGACCACTCTGTAGACCCTTTTCAATTAGTAGTTGTCCAAGAGTTTCCTTAGTTCTTGCTTTATGTTTATTTGTTTGTTTGTTTTTCTTCTTAGAAGGGACCAAGTGCACAATTTGCAACGAAGATTTTGGAACCTCGGCGAATTGGTATAAGCACGACCAAATAGTTCATAAAGGAAAAGGACAGTGTCCTTATTGCCCACTGAAACTCACAAGCCTGTCTGGAATCGCTAAGCATATACAAAAGTACCATCCAGAGGAGGAGGAAAGCACCAAAAAAAGAGGATAAAAATATAGTTGCATAGAGACCATAACCAAATTAATGATTTACACTCTTTATCTGGTTAAACCGAGAAGTAATAAATTTAGTTGATTGACCTTGCGATGAATTTGTCCTGAATTAATGTGTATCCTTATAGAAGCATTTTTAAAACTCTAAAAAAAATAAAATAATTTTATCATAACTTCCTCAGGCCTACTTACTCTTTTCTGGTAGCAGTTCCCTCTATCGCTTTACCGAGCCGATTTTCATGATTTTTGTGGCTGTCAACAGGAGATAGTCTTTAGAGGAGCCTGTTCTATTCAGATTTTGGAATGATGACTCAGATTTTTTATATTAGGGTAAACCCGGGAAGTAGAAACGGCAAGGGACAAGCAAACTTCAGAATTCCAGTCATGCCGAGGTAGAAAATTGAACTAAACAAGAGATGTTGAATCTTGGTTTGTCTCTACGTTCCCCTACGTAATAGTATTGCCGATGTTCACGGTTGGTATCGATGTCCGACCTATCGATTTTTTAAAAAAAGAAACCGACCTCGATTTATATCGAGCTCCGAAATATCGATATTCACAAATATCGAATCTAAAAATCTATATTTTACTAACACTTTGCCCTGCTGCAAATTGGCCCCTAAATTGGGCAGAACTTCCAAAATATCGACGGCCTAACGTGGGAATCACACATCTCTATAAGCGACGTTGCAAATTTTGACTAATTTTGTATTTTTTCCAGGAGAAATACCAATTATTTCCTCTATTATTTCATGAGAATGGCTGCTACAAAAATTGTAAATAAATCCCCGAGGGATGTAAGTTCTATCCTTCAAAGTTTCCTTCCTTACCCACAAAACTGTAGGTGTAAAATACACAACTAAGCAGAAGAAAGAAAGAAAAATCTATTCGATATTTCTAGAGATAAATGTATCGATAGGGACGATGTATCGACATTGTTTTGGTCTGAAATTTCGATATTCCAAAACATCGATAAAATATTGACATCTAGCTTTTACTATTTCTCTGGTCTACCCTAGGTGATAAAGTTGTAAATTCTCCCATTTAAGAATATAATGTAAACGTTCATTCCTTGTCATATTTTGTTTGAAAGATCCACCGGGTCGATTTTCATGAATATTTCGGAGGCTTGGTAGGAGATAGTTCCATGGATAATTCCGCTCTATTCAGACTAAGTAACAAGGGCCCGCGTGACAGCCAGAGGGCATATCTTCCCAGTACACAAACAGTGCCCAATGTAACAGTGGCGTGGCGAGAATTGCGATAAATTGATTGTTATTCCATTTAAACCTATGGTAAAGAATCGATTATTAAGGTGTTCGCTGCGAACACCCTGCTTATCGATCCTTTTCCATAAGTTTAAATGGCATAACAATCGATACATCACAAAGCACGTCACGCCACTGCAATGTAAGTTTCGAACAAATGAGCCGTGCGTGAAGTTTTATCCGCTCTCTTACCTTGAGAGAATCCCATGACGAAGACCATGTAGATGGAAACGAATCGGAGTAGATCCCCCATGACCATCCTGTAGATCATGACGACGAATGGTCCGACCGTCTTGAATCCCCTGAAAATTCATCGAATCAAACCCGAAAACTTTAATCGGTCGTGTGGATCCTGCGTTCATGGCTTTGTACCCTATGGGACTTACCTATCTACATTGATAACCACTCAAACTTTACATTTTTAAATCTATATTGCCACAACATATTTTCACGAATTCTCTTATCATTTTTCTTTCCCACAACAAAAAAAAAAAAAAAAAAAAAAGAAACTTATTGAAGAATCTTGACTCATGAGCTTGCGCATAAGTACGACCACCGCATAGTGGATCGAGTCAATCAGAAAGGTCAGACATACAATTTTTGACTAAAACCACGAATAATTATGTTTATTTTGTCACATTTTAAATCTTAAAGGGTGCATTTATGAGTGAATTTCACGAGGAAACCAATGGGACTAGTTATATAACCTCAAAGTTTTGTATAAACGGAGTTAAAAGCGTTTAAAGTTTCCACATTTTGCCCGAGCTCTCCCATTGACTCAATCCGCTGTGCGCCGTGGCGAAAGTTCATCGGACACACTAAAAATCAATTCTTTTATTTCTTTTTTAATATTGCGACATTCAATATTTTAAGAGTAACTCAAAATAACGGCTATTCTATTTTTCGCTCTTTAATATTGAACTGTTGAGAAAAGAGGACAATAAAAAACATGAATGAAGAGTCCAATGTGTGAACCTGTTAAATAAAATTTTTTTAAGGTCAAGTTAAGACCGTTTTTTGCATACTCGTGTGATACTCTCCGGTATCTGAAAGCTCCTCAGTGTATAACAAGGCGTAGACTTGGAGAAACTAGAGTACTAGTACCTGTATACAGGAGAATATTGTCATCTCAATCCTTTTCCTACAGAAAAAGTGTGCCGATCTCTGATTGGTCGGCTATCATAGAGCCCCAAAGTTGGACCAATGTAAATAAACCCCAGCCCCTCCGCTCCTGGTTTGGCCCAATGCAAACAAACAGGATGGCGACAAAGTTTAGACGTGATTTTGGATGTGATATAAATTTTTTTATGATCAACTTCTGATTTGAGTTCGGATCAACCTCTAATGGATATTTTATCCGAAAATTAACCTTTGAGAGTGAGTATCATTCATCTCTCAGCCGATAATACGTATTCCTCTGGGTCGGGTCTGTTGACATTGGTCCAACTTTAGAGCTACATGATGACCTAAAACTGATGAACCAATCAGAGAGCGGCACAGAGATGGCAATCCTCTCCCAGGTACTCCAGGAGAAACTCAGAATACGAACATGATCAGAATTTTTGGCGTGTATACGTACTACGAGCAGTATTCGTGGTGAGTTTCTCGCGCCCGTCCGCCCAATAATATTGGGGAATATAGGGATAATATATAATATCAATATAAAATATTGATATAAAATATTAATATATAATATTAATATATAGGGAGAGGGCTCAGAGGGGAATAATAAAAAAAATTGGTCTCTAATAATTCTATTATATTTGTTTGGAAATAGGAGGATAATAAAAATACCGAAAATGAAATTTTCTCACCGGCAAAAGAAGAGAAAGTATGGTGACGTAAGCAACATTATCATAACTGCCAGAATGTCTTCCGCCTCGTCTTCACAGGAAAATCGCAATATTGGTGCACCCATCATCATGAGGCACGAAAACAGGAACATCACTCTGGATGGCACTGTCATCTTTGCACGTCAAACAAATCCCAGTTGAGAATTAAACGGAGTCAGAAAGGAAAGTGACGCGTGAAAGTGCACAGAAGCAGAAGAATTGGACTACATTTTGCAATTTGGATCTATAAATTCCAGCCCGGTTTAAAAACGACGTATGTGCCATTAGTTTCCTTATGCACATAAATTTTTTTTCAGATGAGCCAGACTTTATAGTTCCAAATTGCAAAATGCAGTCCAATTGGACGTATCTATGCTAAAATGAACTATATCACACGCAATTCCTGTGCACATAGTTCCTTTTAGCGTAAATACGTCCAATTTGTCAGTGGTTTTGTCCAGGGAACCAAGCTTGCTTGAAGAAGTTGCTTGATAGGGCTCCTCCTCGAAGGAGACGAAGGGGTCGCCCAGTGAAAGGGTGGCGACAGGGGTTTTTAGAAGAAATGAGTATTTGCCAACTCCCTGAAGGGCTTTGGGAGGATACGGGACTTTGGCGGCCAGGAGTCGCAGAGCGCCAGAGAGCGCTATAAAATCGGCTTTATACACCAAATACAAAATACCAAATACAACATTGTTAATCTCTTTAGGCTCATTACAATGTTTACTGGACTTTCACATACCCGTCACGTGCTTCGAATCAACGATCAGGCACTAGAACATTTCTTTTGGGTTCTCAGGTGTGAAATTCCAGCCTCACGAAGGTTCGGCTCCTGGAACTACAATTGGACTGCATTTTGCAATTTGGAACTATAAATTCTGGCTCTTCTGGAAAAACACTTATGTGCATAGGGAAACTAATGGCACACACGTTGTTTTTAAACCGGGCTAGAATTTATAGTTCCAAATTGCAAAATGTAGTCCAATTTGCATCAAGGAACTACTGTTTCTGGCTCATTCATAAAAATACCTATCGGCATAGGGAATATACCATATATGAATAATAATACCATATATGAGGGGCTTGGAGGACAAGGCGCTTTCGTGCAAATTTTGCAACTTCGAGAAACACGCAGTTGAAGTTTTGAAATTACATGGATCTTAATGGCGGAAAACTTTTCGATGCTCACAAATTGGAATTTTGCAGCGAATTTTTTACAGAATTTGCATCACGACTAATTTTACTTGAAATTATTAGTGCCTCAATTTTTTTCAAAGATTGCACCTATACGCCTCTTCCACCAAGCTCCTCATATGTTGTTTCTGATTAGAACCAGAAATAGACGCTATTAGTGCTACGTCACAGTCGGTATCGATTGCATCGAACTGGATCCAAACAATCAAACTTAACCCCATCTTGACACTCCCCTCCCATAATTTCACCGTCAAAAGCCAAGAAACTGGAGGGGCATAGGAGTGGCCTAAATAATGGTGGCTCTCCTGGGCATTTTCTACTTTCTGAAACTGCTTTATTCCGTCAACTCAACAATACAGGAACGTTCCGTGATTTAAAAAAAAAAAAAAAAAAAAAAAAAAAAAACTTTCTCTAACACAACTTATTCTCAAACTGGGCGAATTATCTCTGAAATTCTGTAGTTTCTTGTTGAATAGTAAGGTTATGTTTGATTTTTTGGATCCAGTTCGATACAATCGATCAGGGTCGGATTTTCCTACTTGCCGCCCATGGGCCGCCTGTATTTTGCCGCCCCCTTCTCATTCGTTTTGAAACATCAATAAAAACCATCAAGTGAACGTGCCAGTCGGGTAGGGGTGCATAAGACGCGTTTACTCGTGTTGAACACATTTTTTGGGACAGCCCTGTCAATACTACTAGCAAAAGTGCACTGAACTTTGCGCGAAAAAGATTCGTAAACCTATCTTTGTGTGGGCAAGGCCTTCCATTTATAAGAAATTAACGAAAAAATTATGAAAGAGCAAACGCAAAATTTGGTTTAATGATTTTAACTTCCGCCGACCGCACTGTGTTTGGCGCAATGCGTGAAGTATTCATGCATTCTTGTAGGCGCTGTCCGTTTCACGCTGACCACAATAACCGCAATGTGTTTGATGCAATGCGTGAAGTATTCGAGCAGTCTTGTAGGCGCTAATATGTGTTACATGGCGATTGCCGCGCCGAGGGCTTCTCCTTTTCATCTCAAGCTCTCGTCATCATTTCTCCTTAAGTCGCGCCGCGCCGTTCCAGGCCAAATTGTGTGTTTGGTTTCTCTCTTAACTCGACTAATTAAAGGTGCTGTCTCTTGTATCACTGAAAGACGACCAAATTAGAAATTACTAAACTCTCAGGAAATGAGAGATTTTGTAGCCTTTTCTCGTTTTTATTATTTTTGTTCTAAATCCGATTTTGTTCTATACCTACATTTAAAAATATTGCAAAATTTTCCGCCCCCTAGATTTGCCGCCATGGGCCGCGGTCCATGTGGCCACCCCCTTAATCCGGCCCTGCAATCGATACAGAGTGACGTGGCACTTATGGATTGCATTTTGCAAAAAGGAACCACTAGCATTGCAATGTTGCTAAGATTGTGCAACTTCTTTTGTCTTGGAGGGAAAACCCGATTATCCATTAATAGTTTCTATTTTACTCGCTAAAAACTGTAAATTCTAGACAAAAATTACCATCTAAATTTCATAGTTTTTCACGATTTCCGCCATTTCATTGAAAAATATGAAGTTGCACAATCTTAGCATCATTGCAATGCTAGTGGTTCCTTTTTGCAAAATGCAATCCTTATAGCGTCTATAGCAGTTCATTACTGAAAATTTAGTTGAATTTTAGGGCAAAGAGTCTTTGATGACTTACAAGGTTCTCGATGAACATGTGAAGTCCGAGAAAGCTGGCCTCTCGTAGCGCGGCCAAGAGGTAGAGAAGGGCTCCAAATTCGAGGGCCACCTCTGCCGTGAGCCGGATCACGTCCTCGTAGGTGTTGACCCTCCATAACCGACACTCGCCCGTGTCTTCCCACCATTCCTCCTCCTCCTCATCCTCCTCTTCTCCACTGCCATCCTTTTCAACCTACACAAACCGAAAATCTGAGAAGCCTGAAATAAACAACTGCTAATGACAAATGAATCAGTGAGTTCGAAAACACACCAACTCGGGTTTTATTCGATTTTCACCAGTGGCGTGGCGTGCTTTGCGATATATCGATGGATCGGTCATTTAATCCAATAAAAAAGTATCGATAAACAGGGTGTTCGCAGCGAATACCTTAATAATCGATTCTTTATCACAGCTACGGATGAGGAAATATCGATAATCGATCATTGACGCCACGCCATTGAGTTTCACTTTTTTACGGTTTAGTAACACCTATGGATGGAAGCATCTGCACACAATAGGAAATTTCGAAATTCTAATCGGAAGTGCTTGAAACCGCGACGGGAAAAGGGAAACATCGAAGTATTTCATTGGAAATACCAATTTTTGGCCATTTCAAGGGAAACGAGTGTCCATCCGATTTTGCGGCTTTCTTTTTTCGGTTCGGTATACCTTGTACCAACAAGTTATATAAATATTCTAGCGTTATTCAGGTCGAAAAATATAAATTTTTCAGGGCAGACTAAAATTCACGCATTCAAGGTTTTTGCTATAGAGCTATTTTTTATGGGTCTCTCTAGAACACAGTGATACGATGCAAAGCAGCCTTGAATGGAGATGTTGCGTGTGTGAGGAATCTGCAATTGGACTGTTGATTCTTATGTAAAAGTTCGCAAAAAACACGATGGTGCCACTGGTTTTCTCTGAAATCAACTCCCAAGCTCAAAAAAAGCTCTCAAGTTGAGGCCAAAATAGAGGGGATATCCCACGCTATCCTGAGAGCCCACCTCTACATCAAGACAAACTCTCCATGCAAAGATAGGGAGCAAATATATTAGCAGGGCTGCCGTGTTTTCAGTTTTAGAGTCCCCAAATAAAGTGGCAGCCCTGTCAATGCATTTGCTCCCTATCTTTGCATGGAGAGTCTGTTTGTCTTGATGTAGAGGTGGACTCTCAGGGTAGGGTGGGATATCCCCTCCATTACAGCCTCAACTTGAGAGCTTTTTTTGAGCTTGGGAGTTAATTTCAGAGAAAACCAGTGGCACCATTGTGTTTCTCGCAAACTTTTACATAAGAATCAACAGTCAAATCGCAAATTTCTCACACATGCAACATCTCCATTCAATGACTACTGCTTTCATTTTAAATTTGGAGCAGAGAGTCTGTTAAACGAGATTCTGTCATCAATTTTTTCCACTCGGAATAACAACCGAGTATTTAATGAAATTCATAAATGCATTTATTGACGTAACTTTGAAATAGAACCATTAGCGGAGCGGCGACGCACTGGCGCCTACAAACCTAACAGGGATACTTCACGCATTGCGCAATGCGTGAAGTATCCCTGTTAGGTTTGTAGGCGCCGATGCGCGTTTCGCATACTCTGCCCGCCCGCCGCGCCGCAGCGTGCCACGGCGTCTGAAGCAACTATTTCACCCCAGAGGTATTGCACAGTATCATAAGACATTGAAGGCTCTCCAACATATTAAGAATGACAGGCATCCTCCAAAAGTACGGAGCTTTCCTCGCAAAATAAATCAAGATACTACGGCACAAAAAGAGAGCGGTAGTCCAAAAACTAAATAAGTCCTGGTATCCGTATTTAGTAACGTTTAGTATAAACTTTATCGTCAGGCTGTTGCTTAATCACCATCAGCTATGAAAGGCTATAAGAAATTGTACAGCCGGCTACAGAAGCTATTAGAAATCTTACAGCCGGCTTTAGGTCTACGGTATTTTGAAACACAGATTCTACTGCCAATTTTTACCAGGGTAAGTATGGTTAGTATGTGGTTAAGCACGGTTAGTATATGTGGTAATATAGTAATTATAATTGGATCCATTAAGTATATATGACTCATACTGCCGACTATGCAGACTATGCTTCGGTGACGCTTTAAAAGTCGCCAGATTTCACCGAATAGAACTCTTTTTCCAGTGAGAAAAAAAATCCGTTTTTTTTTTTTATCAAACGCGCTGGGTTGATGTACAACGATGTCAAGCAGATAAGTAACGTCTTCCGCACCAAGACGTGATTTTTTGGTGACGTCAGACTCAGCTGGCAGGAGGAGTGCTTAATGAGCAACTGGGATTTTTCGGAGGGAGGATCTTGTTTATTTGAAAAATGAATTGCGCGGCGAAAAACACACAAATCCCGAAATTAACAGGTGCTGATCAAAGCCGGGCAGGGTATAAAAGCTCCGGGCCCGGTTGCAAAAATCGTCTCCGCTCTCCCTTTGCTCCAGCATTGGGTTCTCCTCAGCTCAGGATGGCGTCGTTGAAGCTCATAGTTTGCTGCGTTGCCCTCGTAAGTTCCTCTCATTTAGAGCATCGACCATTGGCGGATCCAGCAAATTGGCAACATTCTTTTTCTCCATTTAAATCTATGGAAGCATATCGATTCTTGGAGGGACCAGGCGCTCCCACAAGAATGGATTTATTAACATAGGTTTAAATGGAGGGAATCCGGTGTTGCCAAATTGTTGGATCCGCCTAACCTACATTCGGCAGAGAATTTCGATTTTCCTAATAGCATTCTTACGGACATGTATAATTTAAAATGAGCCCATTTATGTCATTCCTAGTAATCTTTCACTTTATTTTTTTCATATCGTCATTTTTTTATTTATTTGCAAAAAACGTACATTGAAGCCGAATAAATTCTATGCACTACCGCTATGATTTATTCATAAGTTTATTACTTTCTAATATTGCGCCATTTTTCATCAAAATACTCCCATTTTCTTTTTCATCTTCTTCTGTTGGTTTATTGGCCTAAATTCCTTATGTGGAATCTACAGCCATCTATTACTCGCATTTTTGTTTATACTGTTATACTCCGAATGCAATAATAGGAACTAATCTGAATTTTTACAAACTGAAGAATAAACCAGTTACGTCATGCTCAGAGGCTGAAGGACTCAAAAATATTCGAAATCGGTATTATAAAGCTTAAATTAGTGCACGAGTTGTACACTTGAAAGCACTGAAAAGTTTATCAAACCGAATTCTTGCAAATAGACAGCTCGGTATTCATTACTCACCTCATCAATCATTTTTAGCGGCTGTGTTACTTTCCACCTTCTTTTAGAGTTAAGTATGGGAGATAGGTATATTATGAGAAAAAAGAGTAATGAGGCCATATTGTTGGATTGATTGAAAGAAACAAAATGAAGATAAAATCTATATATTATAAGCCTGAAAATCATCTCTAGACGATACATCATAATTCCCGGGAATTAGTTGAAGCTCGCATTTCAAGTCAAAATTGTCAAACAATTTCGACGAAAATCTCATCATCAATCGCTCTGACTGTAAAACTTTACGTTTTCAGGTGCTTGCCGCCGTGGTGGACGCTCACCCGAAGTGCAAAAAGTCATGCAAGCCGAAACCTCGTCCTTGCCACAACAAATGCCCGGACCGGTGGGTCGGCGGTTTCTTCCTTGAACTCGACTGCACCTTAAGCTGTGACATGGACTGGATCGACTACCAAATCGACTTGATCGGCTGCAAGCGTGACTGCTCCGAGTACCAGGTCATCATCGATCTGTACGGGCAAATTGGGCAAGCTAGAGACTGCTTCGACAAGTTCTACGACAACGTCTACGAGGAGACCTGCGGACTCATCACCGACTACCGCGGCAAGTAAGTGCAGTCTTTAAAAATTCATCAATTATCTTTCCTGAGACAAAATATTCATCCATCGATATCTCTCCTCTACATAAAGTATTCGGGCCTCGCAGATTAGGTGTCCCGCTATATCTACCCCGATTTAACTAAACTGGACATAGAACGAAGAGATCATAGGCGCGGCTCATAATATTTCGAAAAAGAGGGATGCAAGGTCCCCCTCCTTGTTATTGGAGCCTGTTGATACTGGATTGAGGAGTTACTATGATGCAAAAAATTTCTATCTCTGATGTCACTGAAAGGAAATGCGGTCCTTTCAGCCAACATTCGGTACTGCATTTCGCTCAAACTATTCCGCGTATTTAACCAAAGTTTCATTCGATCAAATCGACGGTTCAGTTTTTGAAACATAACTTACCGATGGGACAAAACTCGAGGTAGAAAATCGATCATACGAATCGAACGCTTGGACCCACTGTGAGTTCGGTTTGACGAAATAAACGGTTCGATCGGTATGAAATACCGAACGTTCGGTCCTCACGACCGAATTTTTATTTCAACGTTGGGAGGGAAGGGGAGACATTAGTATTATGGGAGAGACGAATCCCCGAACATTCCTACCTAAGTCTTACGATAATCAACTGCGAGGATCCAACACTAATCTCGGCAAAACTAAGTCAGACACTGATCTCTAATCAGATTATGACCACTATAAAGTTTGGAGGTGCAAATGCCATCATATTACTTTAACCCCGTGAGATTGCGAATACCCTCTCAGCAGAATGAAGTAAAGTTCTGCCGGATATTCCTTCTTTTTTAAGTTAGATGGCTCAATCATTTATTGATGTATTCCATGAAACTATCGACAAATTTTTATGGGGTGATACACATTTTTCGATCGCATCCCACTCCATTAAGTATCCATCCACCCACCATTGTGCCTCTTGCACGTGACGTGATTCATAAGCGATCCCTCAGGATAACTTGATGAGATACATATGAAACTTTCACTTTAATGCCCGTTCTATCACGCAGGTACAATCTTATGACTATCCAATACACCGAGCGCATCGTTTCTTGCCGTAAGAATCTCCGCCAGCGCATTTTCAAAGAACTGTGCCAGCTGCGCAAATACTACTTCCAACTTCTCCGCCTTTTGGACGAATTCTGCGGCAAGTACAACATCAACCGTAAGGCGCGCTGTCTCGTCGTTCCTCGTGGAGTTGAATACTCTTTCGGTGTCACCTGGCCCAGCACCGTTCGCTGCAAGGAGCTCATTAACATCTACGACAACTGCTTCAACGACTACAAATACCTCACTGATATCATCGCAAAGCTCAACTTCCCGGACAACTCCCCACTGTGTGGCCGCAGGCAGCAGCTTCTCGATAATTTAATCGCTATCTGGTGAGTTACCGATCAGTCACGTTTCAATAGAAGTTGCAAGCAAAACTATTCAAAGTTGAGCGAGAAGTTTCCCGGTTTTGGTTTTGAAGTCGTTCCTGAAAAGTTTACTATCTGGAACGCTTGAATATTCCGAAAGAAAGAGCACACAGAGCTCTAATAATCCGGGTTTAAAGTTTCGCAGCAATGATCAAACATGAAATTATTTTAATCATGGCGATGATCTTCCTGAGCGACTGTATCGGAAGAATATTGCAAATGCAGTTTCTTTCGTACCTATTGCTCAAGAATAAGGACGAAAAATTGTAAAGAAACTTCGGTTGAAAATAATCTCGAGTATGATCATTTACCCAGTCAAAATTAGTGGTGAGCCGACTTCTCCTTAATGGACACCGCCAAAAAATTACGCAAGAGGAGAGTGCACTATGAGCCTTTTGTTTTTCTCGCTTTTTTGATAATCTTGACCCTCACTTGAGAAATAAAGAGGTTAAAGTTACGACAAACTGTTCAATTCCAAAGATTAGCTTCAGAATATCTTCATACGCCAGCCAGTTCTGTAGGTATGCTGATTTGCTATCCATCCCTTCTTATTTAATTCGATTCGGGTACCTCACATGTTTCACTATTGGAGAAGGGGTTTTGGACGGGGTTCAAAGGCACCCTCATGACCTGTGATATCATTCTTTGTAATGTGAGACGGGTTTTGATATCTCAAATAGAGAATTATTACTACAACCCTACCCCTCTCCTTAGTGACAAGATGTATACGGATACCCCTTCAAGATTGAGGAATCCCATTTATATTTTAATAAAGTGCTTATTTTACATTTTTATAATCCACCGTGCTTTCGCAGGATTGAGTTCGACAATCGCCGCCGTTGTTTGGATATTGATTACTTCCCACGCCTTGCTGACTGCTGGGACCGAGAGGATCAGATCGACCTCATCGCCATTGAGCTCATGGCTAAACTGCGCCCATTCCAGGTGAACTTCGCCATAGGCTTCTATGACATCTACGACCAACTCCAGGATCTTTGCAACGAGGGCAAATTCGAATTAATCGAAATTGTTGACTGGAACAACTATAAGCCGCAGCTTAGCCGTGGTTGCCTCTTGCCCTCTCCTTATCTTCGCAAATACTTTGATAACATCTTGGTCACCTGCAACATGGACTACAACACCGCCATCAGACTGTGGAATGATTTGGACTGCAAGCCTGGCTGTGATTTGTGGAAACGCAAAGAGCGATGCATTAAGAACTTGAAAAAGAAGTTGTGTAAACTCATCCGTCGCATCAACAAGCTCATCAGGGACATCATCCGCAAGTAAGTTTCTCAGCTACTTGCTTTTCTATCGTCATGTACCTACACAGCCGGTGATATACCTAAAGACATATTCAGACGCAAAAAAATGCATACATTCCGAGTAGCTACAACATTTTTGCGCTCGCAAAGGTACACATAGATGCGAGATGCGGAATCCACACGCTGCATCTGCGATTCGGAGATATCAGGCAGCCTCGCATTCTGCAACGTCTGTTCTGATATCGGCTGAAACTCGCTTTATATCGGTCGTACCTCTTCTCATGTAAGTAGGATGAGAAAAGGAAGGCTTCTTCTACATATATCACTAGGCTCTTTGAGGAATCGTGTGAATTCAATTGGTATCATTAGAGATCCTACTGACATCAGCAGAAATCAAATTGATATCATCTGAATTCTTTACCTGCCCAACTCGTCATTTTTAGCAAGTGAATACACTTGGAATATTTATTAATTACTTATTGTAATATTTTTCCACACCAGGATCAACAGCGACTACCTGAACTGTCTGGACGACTTCGACAACGTTCAGCGCGCATACATCGACGAAGTGATCCTAAATTGCAACAACGACCTGTGGCCACTCTTGATCGACTTCCGCGCGGATTACTACGACAACGACGACGTCATCTACAGTGCCCTCACCGAGAAAGGAATCGCCGAATTCTTCACCCGCAACATCATCCCGAGCTCGGTCGTGGGCTACGATACCTCCCTTTACTGCATCGATGAGAGACTCCGCAATTGTGTCAGCCAGTTCGATCTCTGTGTCAAGAAGAACTTCTACGTTCCGGTTGCCGATCTTATCCAGGTAACCCTCGTTTATCCTACTCTGTTACCAACATAACATTTTCCGTAACTCCACGTGAGTCGCACCCCAAAAATGGCAATTTATGTTTTTCAACGACATCTCTAAGAAGTGTCGTACACTGAGGGAAGGGATGCGAGAAATTCATCTGGCGCAGTTGGTACGTTCTAACATTCGTTCTTACACATTTGGAAGATCAGTTATCCGTTGTACCTACGAGTGAACTCGTACTTCTCCCAATCTCAGAGATGTTGTAAGTAGCTCTGCTTAGAGTCATTAGGATTATTCCGAACAGTTCATGGATCCCCTCCTCGAAAACTGTGGGTAAGTATGACTAAGGTTCCCATTGGGGGCCTTTCGGTGATGTCTGTTCGTCATCCCTGAATTATAGACAATTCCCGTGTTGACATAGTCTCTCTGGCGTAGATTCGCTCAAATTTGATATAATGCGTTTTGATTGCAGATCAAATTCGACACTGGATGCAAAGAATACAAGCTTCGTTGCAAGTGCCTGAAGGACCTGGAATGCATCTGGCTCGAATACCGCAAGCTTGTCAACAAGCTCCTACGCAGAATTACCGACCTGATCTGCAAGCGCAAGATCAAGATTGGCTGCGACGAGTACAACCGCGAAATCCAGTGTATCATCGACTGGCTCAACCCGTGCTTCGACGATCTCATCAACCGTTTCAGAAGTGTCTGCTTCGACATCAACGGAATCCTCGACAACCTGTACTCCCGCAACAAGAACCAAGGCTGCAGCCGCCGTTACAAGTTCATCGAGGCCGACTTCAAGCTCCAGATCTCCGCCTCCGCCAGCGTCAAAGTCTGTTAAACTGTCCCCCACTCTTAGCCACGAGTGCTCACAATAATAAAGAGAGTACAACGTACATCCGTCATTCTTCATTTCCAAAACTCAGTTTTATACCTACCTGGACTCCCCAAGTCCTCCTAAAATGATTGATTATCCAAATTTCATAATTTTCATAACGACAATTTTAATAGAATTTTGAATAATCTCATCAGATGGCGTTTGAACACTTGTAATTCATGACAAGTCAGCTTTGAAATTAAAAAATGCATATAGACGATTGAATCTTGCGTCTACAAAGAGTCTTCCTCATTTTCTATATGAAATGGTCGCAAGAGATTTTACATCCATACTTTCAGGAAACATAACGGATCATTGGAGAGGCCTAAATATTGTGACCTTTCTCGTCTAGCCCTCCAGGGCGCGAGGGGGAAGGGGTCTGAGGTCTAACCCACCGATCGCCATAACCTTTAAACAAAACAACGGATCAAGATGAGTTAACTTGATCTTTGGCTCAAATGGAAGGTCTTGACGAGTTCTTTCATTTTATGTATAATTATGTCTGTTTTTGGTAGTTTTACAAAAAATTATTGTTTGATTTTTCAAGTCCAAAAAATTCAATTTTTCAGCATTGCTAAAGTGATCATCCGATCATTCTATATAACGATTCAATCGACCCGTAGTTACCGAGCAGCTGAGTTCTCGACGATTGCAATAAGCATGACATATGCGTGGCGTACTTTAATATATTGACAAGTGATTGCAATGTTTTTTCATTGAACTAATTGCAACAGTCAACATTTCTATAATATTGAACTTGTCTGAATTTCTTATTAACGTAGTGAGGTATTAATAAAGACTATCTCAAGATTTTAGGGCGATTATAATTCGTTTGATACCTAGGAACAAGCTTAAAACTAAAATGATAATGCGGATATATTCATCAGGAGCGATCCTCCAACACCACGTGTAGGATAGTGCTTGTTTCCATCTTTAAACTACTTTGCCGAATGCCAAACAAATCATATCAAGATGCAAAAAAGGGTCTCATGCTAGAAGCATACTGAATGTTCCGCATCGAAATTATTAATAAACATTAGTCAGTGAATAGGTATCCTAAATTTTCGTTTTTTGCTGACAAATAAGTTCTTTCTCCTTTCTTTATCTTTCTCTTGAAGAGGCGTGGTTTGCTTTCTTTAATGAAATATTATATATAAGATTTTTGTAGTAAATAAGCGGTCTTTTTACAGTAAGTTCGCAATTTCTATTAAAAATTACAGATTTTCGGTTAAACAATGGTGAATGAAAGCTCCGAGACCTCCTAAACTTGCATATGTGCATACCTAGTGGTGAATGCATAGCTGAAGTGCGCTCCAGCTAGAAGTGTATTTAGCCAATGGGTGGTTATTCTACGAGGATTAAATGTAAACGAGTGGTACGGAATATAACAAAAAAATATGAACTATGCAAAACGATAATGCGGGTATCGGGACTTGGCTGTTTTGAAAACGCCTTCAAATGCGGCGTGATACCTCACACGTACCGGAGAGTTCAAATAGTTGTATCATTGCGCCTTAAAAATGCGACGGAAGATTTCAATTGAAATAGCCTTCATGCACGCTGGCCTATTCCATATCCTTTTACATTTTTGCAGTGGTGAATGCATAGCTGAAGTGCGCTACACCTACAATTATATATACCAAATCGGTAATTTTTATAGGAGGATTATAAATAAACATGTGGTTAGAAATGGAAACAATATAATATGAACTATGCAAAACGATAATCCGGGTAGCGATTTAAATGGAAATAGTCTCCATGCACGCTGAAGCAGGTGTCGATTTCCTTTGAAGTTTTTGCAGTGGTGAATGCATAGCTGAAGTGCGCTCCAGCTAGAATTGTATTTAGCCAATGGGTGGTTTTTCTACGAGGATTAAATATAAACGAGTGGTACGGAATGTAACAAAAGAATATGAACTATGCAAAACGATAATGCGGGTATCGGAACTTGGCTGTTTTAAAAACGCATTCAAATGCGGCGTGATACCTCACGCCTTCCGGAGAGTTCAAATAGTTGTATCATTGCGCTGTAAGAATGTGACAAAAGATTGCAATTGAAATAGCCTTCATGTACGCTGGCCTTTTCGATTTCCGTTAACATTTTAACAGTCATAAAAATGCTTAAGTGCGCTTTCACTAGAATTATATTTAGCAAATGGTTGGTTTTTATAGGAGGATTATTATTAAACAAGTCGTTAGAAATGGAAACAAAATAATATGAACTATAAAAAACGATTAGTCCGATAACGAAACTTGGCTGTTTTGAAAACGCCCTCAAATGCGACGTGATACCTTACGCATTCCGGAGAGTTCAAATAGATGTATCATTGCGCCTTAGAAATGCGACGGAAGATTGCAAGTGAAATAGCCTTCATGCACGCTGGCCTTTTCGATTTCCTCTAAAATTTTTGCAGTGGTGAATGCATAGCTGAAGTGCGCTACAGCTATAATTGTAATTATGTAGCATCGCATCCATGATATTGGACTCCATGCTCAACCTTGATATAATTGCCTGCTCATCTCGTCCAAGATCTTGGACTCCATGCTCATCGCCAAACGATTCACTTCTTCGTTTGAGCTTGGAGTCCAATAGCAGGTAGACCGTTATTAGTTTTAAAGGTCATCATGATAGAAAATCGTATACTTTTATGTATCTAATCTAACTGAACCTTACCTAACCTAACCTAACCTAACCTAACCTTACTCAACCTAGAATAGTTGAACAAATAGTTGTATCATTGCGTCGTAAGAATGTAACGAAAGATTTAAATGGAGATAGCCTCCATGTGGTAAATGCATAGCTGAAGTGCGCTTCAGCTAGAATTGTATTTACAAATGGGTGGTTTTTATAGGAGGATTACAAATAAACATGTGATTAGAAACGGAAACAAAATAAGATGAACTATTCAAAACGATTAGTCCGATAACGGAACTTGACTTTTGAAAACGCCTTCAAATGCGGCGTGATACCTCACGCATTCCGGAGGGTTCAAATAGTTGTATCATTGCGCCGTAAGAATGTGACGGAATATTTAAATGGAAATAGCCCCCATGCACGCTGGGCGTGTCGATTTCCTTTGACATTTTTGCAGTGGTGAATGCATAGCCTAAGTGCTCTCTAGCTAGAATTTTATTTAGCCAATGGGTGGTTTTTCTACAAGGATTAAATATAAACGAGTGGTCCGGAATATCATAAACAAATATGAACCATGCAAAACGATAATGCGGGTATCGGAACTTGGCTGTTTAGAAAACGCCTTCAAATGCGGCGTGATACCTCACACATACCGGAGAGTTCAAATCGTTGTATCATTGCGCCTTAGAAATGCGACGGAAGATTGCAATTGAAATAGCCTTCATGCACGCTGGCCTTTTCGATTTCCGTTAACAGTTTTGCAGTCATGAAAATGCTTAAGTGCGCTTCCGCTAGAATTGTACTTAGTAAATGGGTGGTTTTTATAGGAGGATTATAAATAAACATGTGGTTAGAAATGGAAACAATATAATATGAACTACGCAAAACGATAATCCGGGTAGCGATTTAAATGGAAATAGCCTCCATGCACGCTGGGCGTGTCGATTTCCTTTGACATTTTTGCAGTGGTGAATGCATAGCTGAAGTGTGCTCCGGCTAGAAATGTATTTAGCCAATGGGTGGTTTTTCTACAAGGATTAAATATAAACGGATGGTACGGAATGTAACAAAAGAATATGAACCATGCAAAACGATAATGCGGGTATCGGAACTTGGCTGTTTTAAAAACGCCATCAAATGCGGCGTGATACCTCACGCGTTCCGGAGAGTTCAAATAGTTGTGTCATTGCGCCTTAGAAATGCGACGGAAGATTGCAATTGAAATAGCCTTCATGCACGCTGGCCTTTTCGATTTCCGTTAACAGTTTTGCAGTCATGAAAATGCTTAAGTGCGCTTCCGCTAGAATTGTACTTAGTAAATGGGTGGTTTTTATAGGAGGATTATAATTAAAGAAATAGTTAGAAATGGAAACAAAATAATATAAACTATGCAAAACGATTAGTCCGATAACGGAACTTGGCAGTTTTGAAAACGCCTTCAAATGCGGCGTGATACCTTACGCATTCCGGAGAGTTCAAATAGTTGTATCATTGCGCCGTAAGAATGTGACGGAAGATTTAAATGGAATTAGCCTCTATGCACGCTTGGCGTATCGATTTCCGCTAAAATTTTTGCAGTGGTGAATGCATAGCTGAAGTGCGCTTCAGCTAGAATTGTATTTACAAATGGGTGGTTTTTCTACGAGGATTAAAAATAAACAAGTGGCACGGAATATAACAAAAGAGTATGAACTATGCAAAACGATAATCCAGTTATCGGAACTTGGCTGTTTTGAAAACGCCTTCAAATGCGGCGTGATACCTCAGGCATTCCGGAGAGTTCAAATAGTTGTATCATTGCGCCGTAAGAATGTGACGGAAAATGTAAATGGAAATAGCCTTCATGCAGGCTCGCCACATCCCATATCGGGACCTGGTACCAGTTTTAAGGTCCGGGCCCCATGCACTGAGGGGGGGGGGTCTGAGGGGCATCCCCCGAGAAATTTTACAATTTATACGACTAATCGGACGCATTTTGAAGCTTCCATAAAGAATTATTCCATCAATTTCTGCGGAATAATTATGTTTTTCTTTTTATACTTTCAGCACAAAATACTTGCGAATTGTTGCATTCAAAACATCTGGAAATTTTTTATTTTATTTTTTTTTTAGGAGGGGGCATATGATACTATTTTCAGTTCTATGAGGGCCAGGCCCCCCTGGACTCCCCCTTTGTTGGTCTATGGCAAGGGAGTTGAGCCATGAGCCATTGAAGTCGAGGATGCCCAGACTGGAGACTCTTAGCATCTGTCGACGGAAGAAAATGAAACGCAGTTACTAAAAATATCCCTTTGTACTGAAAATCTTGAAAATAGATAGAAATTTTCCAAGAAGTATACTTCTTTGAAAATTTAAGAAGAATTCTACAGTGCCCAGCGTGTTTCTGAAAATCTATTCACCTTTTGCGAAATTTTTATGGTAAATTTTTCCCTTTTTCTTACGAAATAAGGGTTGCATGTGAATTCGTAGTGGTTTTTCACGGGTAACACGGGCCTACTCCGGGGTCCGGGCCCCGGTACCAGGGACCCAGTATCCCCCCCCCTCCCCCACTTGTGGCGGGTCTGCATGCAGTCTTGTAGGCGCTATGCGTTTCACGGCGACCGCTGCTGACCACACTGTTTGGCGCAATGCGTGAAGTATTCATGCAATCTTGTAAGCGCTATGCGTTTCAAGCCGACCGCAGTGTGTTTGACGCAATGCGTGAAGTATTTATGCAGTCTTGTAGGCACTATGCGTTTCATGCCAACCGCCGCGCCGCTCCGTTTCAGGTCAAATTGCGTGTTTGGTTTCTCTCTTAACTGGAGGAATAAAGGTGTTGTCTCTTGTATTATTGAAAGACGACATGATCAGAAATAACTATACTTTTACTCTTTGGAAATGAGAGATTTTGCCGCCTCTTCTCGTTTGTAAATTATTTTCTGAATTAAATTTATTCTCTCTTTTTTTTGATACCTACATTAAAAAAGATTGCAAAATTTGCCGCCCCTACATTTTGCCGCCATGGGCCGCAGCCCATGTTGCCTCCTCCTTAATCCGGCCCTGCCCACACCTAAATTTATCACGTTGCACTTATTAAAGACATCGCAATGGGTAGGGACGGTAAGGTTGCTCAGGAACAAGGTAAGTAAGCGAAACGCAGGTCGCTCTTGCCGACCCTTCTGGCCGAAACGCAGGCAAACTGAGGCGAACTTACCAAGTTTAGACAGGAAATGAATAATAAACGTAATATTAAAGTATGAGAAAAAGATTGAAAAAAAAAAAAAAAAAAAAAAAAAAAAACTCGCTACTTTCTCTATTATTGTGGTAAATAGCGATTTGCATAAATTTTTTTAAGCAGCTACGCATGTATATCCGTGCTTATTATTCCTTAAAAAATTAAATGACTTTTTTGGGATTGAATGAGTCGCAAAAAGTATGATTGGGTAGCAGAGTTAAGAATTCGAGGACTGAAGGCTTGAGGAGGAAGAAAAATAAGCGCTGCTCTCCCACCTCCACTCAACACTGTTGACCAATCTCATTAGTGTGGGGGAAAAAAACATTTTTGCATTGTGAGGGAAACAAAACCTTCGAAGTGAAACTAGGAAAACACAAAGTTGACAAAAAATGTGTAATGAGGGAGGGAGCGGGAAGAAAGTTAATTAAAAACGCTGATAGAACGTCGATGAGCACACAAATCCCAAAATTAACAGGTGTCTATCAAAGCCGGGCAGGGTATAAAAGCTCCGGGCTCGGTTGCAAAAATCGACTCAGCCCTCCCTTTGCTCCAGCATTGGGAACTCTCCTGCTTAGGATGGCGTCGTTGAAGCTCATAGTTTGCTGCGTTGCCCTCGTAAGTTTCTCTCCTCTAGACTCTCGCCTTACCAGCCTGTGTTTGACAGAGAATTTTTATTTTCCTCGTATCATTTGCACGTAAATCCATAGTTTCAACATAGACAAATTTTTTCTTCGAGAGCAATTTGTGTTCGGGTATTTTTTCTTGTTTTTTGTTTTTCCCTTATTTGAAAGGAGTATCCGTATGCGCTCTGCTTTATTCTAATACTTTTGCCGTGATAGCTTAGAGAGCAGTAAGTGCATTTCTGTATGAGCCACGATACGCACATGTTCGTATCAGTGGCGTGGCGTGAATTGCGATTTATCGATTGTTATGCTATTTAAACCTATAGTAAAGAATCGATTACTAAGGTGTTCGCTGCGAACACCCTGTTTATCGATCCTTTTCCATAGGTTTAAATGCCATAACAATCGATAAATCGCTATTCACACCACGCCACTGGTTCGTATGTGTCTCGAGGTTCATTCCAGCATGCATTTATTGCTCTCTTCACTATCACGGCAGACTTGCGCTTTTCATCTCATAGATGTTGTTGGTCTCGGACAACAGGAAGTATTGAAATAGAATGAACCGAAAATTTGACAAACTCAAGTAAATTAAATTAAATTAATCATTTTATGGATCATGTCATCATATCACATCATATATTGTATATTTACTCTATAGAAAATGGTAATCCGTATCGCACGAAATCTAACGTTGAGCGTGTCCCGTGTCGTATACCCCACCCACTAAATATCCTCACCTTGCGCATTTTGCGCTTACTCAATTCGTTACCCCCTCCCATGCGGACCTCGCACTCCTCTTCCCCATTTTTCCCCCTGGTTTTTGCCACTATTTTATGCTGCCTTTTTCCCAACTCCTATTACGACCATTTCGGGCCAGTTTTCTTCGCCATTTTTCGACACCTCTTTTTTACAACCTAAAGCTCTCACTTAATTTCTTCTACAGTTCTATATTTTTCCTAGGGGGCTACGCCCCCTGGCCGCTACGCGGCCCAAATCCCGGAGGGCGCTTCGCCCTCTCTTAGGCCCGCGTCGACAAAAAAACGACCAAAAAAATGAATAATATTTTCATACCCGACTCTCATTTGTCCAATCTCTCTCTCTGGCCGGGAGCGATGGGACAAATGGCCGTATTTCTGTCAAACGGAACTAAGCGCCATAGGGGGAGGAAGGTAGAGGGGGGCTTGGATTGGCGGTGGAACCGGGCGTCGAACCCATTCCATCCTACACTCGCAATGCTTTTCCATGGCGCTTAATTCCGTTTGACAGAACGCGCTATCCGGCATTCTAAATTCCTCAAAAGGAACTCAAATTGGCGCTTAGTTCCATTTGACAGAAATACGTCCAAATACGAATCTATTGAAACAATTTTACTTTTAACTTCACGCCAAGACTGAAACGAAACAGAACGGAGCGTTTCGTCGCTTCGTGATAGTCTGTAGCAAAGGAGCATACCTTCTATTCACTTACCCCACTAACAGACCAAGATTCAAAATTTCCCGCGTGTTTCAAATTTTGCCCCCCTTTCTAAGTTCTCTGGTCTACTCTTACATGAAAAAAAAAACCTGGGCCCCATTTCCAAAATCTGATTAGAGTGGGCGCATCTAGGGCCTATCACCTGTCGATACCCGCAAAAATCATGGAAATCGGCCCAGTAGAACGCTTAAACGAACTATGACAAAATATATAAATTTACATTGTTTTAATGGGAGAATTCGCAACTTTACGACGTAATATAAAAAACATGGGTTAGGTTTGAAAATCTGGATAGAACGGGCTCATCTACAGACAATCACCCGTCAATAGCCGCAAAAATCATGATAATCGGCCCGGTAGAACGCTGGAACTAAACGTATTACCAGTTATGCAAAATTAGGAGATCTCAGAGCTTATAGTATAGAAGACTAGATATTTTCTCAGTAATTCCAGTGATTTTTCTCAGTGACTTTGAGTGCTCTTAAGAAAATAGTTTTCTTTTTTATGGTAAAGTATCAATATTGTTGATTTCATAGGTAATTCTGAGTAAATTACATCAATTTTTTTTTATTGTATCTCTTTCTATGAACCACCGAATTTGAATAAACCGCTTCGTCCCACAATCATTAATACAGTCTCTGATGGGAATGTATTCTTTAGAACTTTGTCTATTACATGTTAGATTAACCCAAAGGTTGAAGAACATATCTGGGCCGCGTGGCGGCCGGAGAACCACCCCCTCCTAGTGTTTAAAAATGCACCATATGTATAACCTAACAATGTGCAAAAAACCTCACGTTTATAACAAAAAAGTCTCAGGTCTTGCGTTTTCAAATAAATTACTCATAAAGAATTTTGAGCGAATCTCATTCACTTTGTGGATTATCTAGCAGAAATAAAACTTCCGTTTCTCTTTATATGTAAGGTTTAAGTATAAACAATTTACGAAAAATGAGACATGGAGCTTTATGATTTTAGTTATTTACAACTAATAAAATCTGAACCTTCCTATTTCAATCATAATTGAATGCGTGACGTAACATCCCCCGACCAAAATATTTGAGTTCTCTCTCGATGGTTCCCGACTGTGAATAACGTCATTGAAACTGCAAAGTTCATTTTCACGTTGAGGAAGAATAGGCGCTAAAAAGTAGCTGACTGAGAACATTCCGTTTTCAGGTGCTTGCCGCCGTGGTGGACGCTCACCCGAAGTGCAAAAAGTCATGCAAGCCGAAACCTCGTCCTTGCCACAACAAATGCCCGGACCGGTGGGTCGGCGGTTTCTTCGTTGAGCTCGACGTCACCTTAAACTGTGACATGGACTGGATCGACTACCAAATCGACTTGATCGGCTGCAAGCGTGACTGCTCCGAGTACCAGGTCATCATCGATCTGTACGGGCAAATTGGGCAAGCTAGAGACTGCTTCGACAAGTTCTACGACAACGTCTACGAGGAGACCTGCGGACTCATCACCGACTACCGCGGCAAGTAAGTGCAGTCTTTAAAAATTCATCAATTATCTTTCCTGAGACAAAATATTCATCCATCGATATCTCTCCTCTACATAAAGATTTCGGGCCTCGCAGATTAGATGTCCCGCTATACCTACCTCGATTTAAATATACTGAACATAGATTGGACAGACGTCGAGATAGAAAATCGATCCTACGAATCGACCGCTTGGACCCACTGTGAGTTCGGTTTGACGAAATAAACGGTTCGATCGGTATGAAATACCGAACGTTCGGTCCTCACGACCCAATTTTTATTTCAACGTTGGGAGGGAAGGGGAGACATTAGTATTATGGGAGAGACGAATCCCCGAACATTCCTACCTAAGTCTTACGATAATCAACTGCGAGGATCTAACACTATTCTCGGCAAAACTCAGTCAAACACTGATCACTAATCAGATTATCACCATTATAATGTTTGGAGGTGCAAATACCATCATATTACTTTAACCCCGTGAGATTGCGAATACCCTCTCAGCAGAATGAAGTAAAGTTCTGCCGGATATTCCTTCTTTTTTAAGTTAGATGGCTCAATCATTTATTGATGTATTCCATGAAACTATCGACAAATTTTTATGGGGCGATACACATTTTTCGATCGCATCCCACTCCATTAAGTATCCATCCACCCACCATTGTGCCTCTTGCACGTGACGTGATTCATAAGCGATCCCTCAGGATAACTTGATGAGATACATATGAAACTTTCACTTTAATGCCCGTTCTATCACGCAGGTACAATCTTATGACTATCCAATACACCGAGCGCATCGTTTCTTGCCGTAAGAATCTCCGCCAGCGCATTTTCAAAGAACTGTGCCAGCTGCGCAAATACTACTTCCAACTTCTCCGCCTTTTGGACGAATTCTGCGGCAAGTACAACATCAACCGTAAGGCGCGCTGTCTCGTCGTTCCTCGTGGAGTTGAATACTCTTTCGGTGTCACCTGGCCCAGCACCGTTCGCTGCAAGGAGCTCATTAACATCTACGACAACTGCTTCAACGACTACAAATACCTCACTGATATCATCGCAAAGCTCAACTTCCCGGACAACTCCCCACTGTGTGGCCGCAGGCAGCAGCTTCTCGATAATTTAATCGCTATCTGGTGAGTTACCGATCAGTCACGTTTCAATAGAAGTTGCAAGCAAAACTATTCAAAGTTGAGCGAGAAGTTTCCCGGTTTTGGTTTTGAAGTCGTTCCTGAAAAGTTTACTATCTGGAACGCTTGAATATTCCGAAAGAAAGAGCACACAGAGCTCTAATAATCCGGGTTTAAAGTTTCGCAGCAATGATCAAACATGAAATTATTTTAATCATGGCGATGATCTTCCTGAGCGACTGTATCGGAAGAATATTGCAAATGCAGTTTCTTTCGTACCTATTGCTCAAGAATAAGGACGAAAAATTGTAAAGAAACTTCGGTTGAAAATAATCTCGAGTATGATCATTTACCCAGTCAAAATTAGTGGTGAGCCGACTTCTCCTTAATGGACACCGCCAAAAAATTACGCAAGAGGAGAGTGCACTATGAGCCTTTTGTTTTTCTCGCTTTTTTGATAATCTTGACCCTCACTTGAGAAATAAAGAGGTTAAAGTTACGACAAACTGTTCAATTCCAAAGATTAGCTTCAGAATATCTTCATACGCCAGCCAGTTCTGTAGGTATGCTGATTTGCTATCCATCCCTTCTTATTTAATTCGATTCGGGTACCTCACATGTTTCACTATTGGAGAAGGGGTTTTGGACGGGGTTCAAAGGCACCCTCATGACCTGTGATATCATTCTTTGTAATGTGAGACGGGTTTTGATATCTCAAATGGAGAATTATTACTACAACCCTACCCCTCTCCTTAGTGACAAGATGTATACGGATACCCCTTCAAGATTGAGGAATCCCATTTATATTTTAATAAAGTGCTTATTTTACATTTTTATAATCCACCGTGCTTTCGCAGGATTGAGTTCGACAATCGCCGCCGTTGTTTGGATATTGATTACTTCCCACGCCTTGCTGACTGCTGGGACCGAGAGGATCAGATCGACCTCATCGCCATTGAGCTCATGGCTAAACTGCGCCCATTCCAGGTGAACTTCGCCATAGGCTTCTATGACATCTACGACCAACTCCAGGATCTTTGCAACGAGGGCAAATTCGAATTAATCGAAATTGTTGACTGGAACAACTATAAGCCGCAGCTTAGCCGTGGTTGCCTCTTGCCCTCTCCTTATCTTCGCAAATACTTTGATAACATCTTGGTCACCTGCAACATGGACTACAACACCGCCATCAGACTGTGGAATGATTTGGACTGCAAGCCTGGCTGTGATTTGTGGAAACGCAAAGAGCGATGCATTAAGAACTTGAAAAAGAAGTTGTGTAAACTCATCCGTCGCATCAACAAGCTCATCAGGGACATCATCCGCAAGTAAGTTTCTCAGCTACTTGCTTTTCTATCGTCATGTACCTACACAGCCGGTGATATACCTAAAGACATATTCAGACGCAAAAAAATGCATACATTCCGAGTAGCTACAACATTTTTGCGCTCGCAAAGGTACACATAGATGCGAGATGCGGAATCCACACGCTGCATCTGCGATTCGGAGATATCAGGCAGCCTCGCATTCTGCAACGTCTGTTCTGATATCGGCTGAAACTCGCTTTATATCGGTCGTACCTCTTCTCATGTAAGTAGGATGAGAAAAGGAAGGCTTCTTCTACATATATCACTAGGCTCTTTGAGGAATCGTGTGAATTCAATTGGTATCATTAGAGATCCTACTGACATCAGCAGAAATCAAATTGATATCATCTGAATTCTTTACCTGCCCAACTCGTCATTTTTAGCAAGTGAATACACTTGGAATATTTATTAATTACTTATTGTAATATTTTTCCACACCAGGATCAACAGCGACTACCTGAACTGTCTGGACGACTTCGACAACGTTCAGCGCGCATACATCGACGAAGTGATCCTAAATTGCAACAACGACCTGTGGCCACTCTTGATCGACTTCCGCGCGGATTACTACGACAACGACGACGTCATCTACAGTGCCCTCACCGAGAAAGGAATCGCCGAATTCTTCACCCGCAACATCATCCCGAGCTCGGTCGTGGGCTACGATACCTCCCTTTACTGCATCGATGAGAGACTCCGCAATTGTGTCAGCCAGTTCGATCTCTGTGTCAAGAAGAACTTCTACGTTCCGGTTGCCGATCTTATCCAGGTAACCCTCGTTTATCCTACTCTGTTACCAACATAACATTTTCCGTAACTCCACGTGAGTCGCACCCCAAAAATGGCAATTTATGTTTTTCAACGACATCTCTAAGAAGTGTCGTACACTGAGGGAAGGGATGCGAGAAATTCATCTGGCGCAGTTGGTACGTTCTAACATTCGTTCTTACACATTTGGAAGATCAGTTATCCGTTGTACCTACGAGTGAACTCGTACTTCTCCCAATCTCAGAGATGTTGTAAGTAGCTCTGCTTAGAGTCATTAGGATTATTCCGAACAGTTCATGGATCCCCTCCTCGAAAACTGTGGGTAAGTATGACTAAGGTTCCCATTGGGGGCCTTTCGGTGATGTCTGTTCGTCATCCCTGAATTATAGACAATTCCCGTGTTGACATAGTCTCTCTGGCGTAGATTCGCTCAAATTTGATATAATGCGTTTTGATTGCAGATCAAATTCGACACTGGATGCAAAGAATACAAGCTTCGTTGCAAGTGCCTGAAGGACCTGGAATGCATCTGGCTCGAATACCGCAAGCTTGTCAACAAGCTCCTACGCAGAATTACCGACCTGATCTGCAAGCGCAAGATCAAGATTGGCTGCGACGAGTACAACCGCGAAATCCAGTGTATCATCGACTGGCTCAACCCGTGCTTCGACGATCTCATCAACCGTTTCAGAAGTGTCTGCTTCGACATCAACGGAATCCTCGACAACCTGTACTCCCGCAACAAGAACCAAGGCTGCAGCCGCCGTTACAAGTTCATCGAGGCCGACTTCAAGCTCCAGATCTCCGCCTCCGCCAGCGTCAAAGTCTGTTAAACTGTCCCCCACTCTTAGCCACGAGTGCTCACAATAATAAAGAGAGTACAACGTACATCCGTCATTCTTCATTTCCAAAACTCAGTTTTATACCTACCTGGACTCCCCAAGTCCTCCTAAAATGATTGATTATCCAAATTTCATAATTTTCATAACGACAATTTTAATAGAATTTTGAATAATCTCATCAGATGGCGTTTGAACACTTGTAATTCATGACAAGTCAGCTTTGAAATTAAAAAATGCATATAGACGTTAAAAATTCCGTTTCATACCTACCTGTATTTTCAAGTCCTCTCTTAAAGACGAATCGTCCAAATTTTATATTCTAAAACGACAAATGTTTTGAAATGTTTGATGAATCTCGGTAGATGGCCGCCAGATACGCCGAGGATTGCGTTACCAAAATGATGGTCAAAAATGGGCTCATTGTTTCGGCTACGCTCTCCTGTGTCTACCACCCGATCACAAATGTCTGAGGGTCTGAAATTATCATAATTAAGGACTGCCCAGTGCCTTCGAGATAATAATTTTATGGTATGAAATCAATTAGAAAGTGGTGAAGTCGAAAGTGAGGGTTTTTGCCGAAATTAGGAAAGCCCCAAACGTAAATTAAATGAGAGATTGTTGGTAATTGCAAAACCGGTTTTAAAGTAAAATACGCAAAAACTACAGTTTTAATTCCAATCAAAATATCATTAATGTACTGAATCAGTTTCACAATGAATTGAGCTCATGATATTTCAGTTAATTCAAATCCTTCAAAAACACTACACAAGAACTCTGCCGTGCTGAGCAAAAAGTTGGGTGAACATGCGATGCGAATGTCTCTAAGTTCACTTTCAGAAAAAACGTAAAATTATCGGGAAAGTTATGGAAATTTTTCATCGAAATCATCAAACACTTTAGTTTAAAATGCAAACAAACTTCTCTGATAAAGTAAGAGAAAAACAAGCGGGAAAGTTCTAATAGTGTCGTATTAGAAAAGCGCTCAGGTGTTAGTAAATGTATGTAATGAAGAAAGGACGTATAAACTCCGTCGACTTGGCTGGGAAATGGAAATAAAACATCAGCTGATAGCAAACAAAGGTTACCAAGGAAACCGTAAACGCGTATTTTTGTTTCCCGAAAATTATAGTCACCGTTGAGCTCATCAGGCGCGTTTTTTTTAGGCTTCATTTGAGTTCAACGATCAATTTCGATAAGAATTACTTTACCGCTAAGAAATTTTCTTATAGGCAAACGATCGAAACTACCTGCGCATTACGTTAAAAGTATAAAATACAGTTTTCACAGCTTTATTTATTTTAAAAATGGACCCCCCCCCAAAAGGCCTACACATCGAAGAGCTGGTGCGCCATTTAAACGCATTAGCACTAGTATACTAGTACGCAGAGGCAAGTCGAAATCAAAAAGCGCTGCCTATCGGCTGAGCGCTTAATACTCACAAATTATATCGAATGTTCGTGATTTGTCAAAGAAAGTTTGGCAACTTCCGAAGGCCCATACGACGTTTTTTCTTATCACGGCGGAATTGAATCGTTCAATTCTTAAGTGCAGGAATTAAGAGAGTATATATGAAAAGACGTCGCTGTTGGAAATTAATTTAGAAACTGAGGAACATTAAGCAGTGGCAAAGCATGAATGAATGAATGATCTCTAATCGATATTTTCCCATTTGAAGTCATGCTCAAGAATCGAAATGGTGTTCGTTTCAAACACCGTGTTTATCGACCCTTTTTACAGGTTTAAATGGCAGATTAATCGATAAATCGCAAAGCACGCCACGCCACTGGCGTTGAACAAATATCGTTTAATTAAAAAAAAAAAAAAAATGTAAAGCACAGTAGAACTGCGCTAACCATCCACAGCCTTTTCTTTTTCAAGTACAAATTTTACCTACGGTCTGCCTTCGGTTTTTCATGAAAGTAATTGAACCTCGAGAATTGTATTCGAGAATTGTATTGTATAATTGTATTGTATTATATTTTCTGTATGAACGACATATTAAATGAAGACTTCTAGCTCCTTATTTTTAAAATACTATTGCATCCGAACAATTGAATTCACACGGCTGTAATCTATGACCTAACTTTCCAACCTCTTCATCTCTTCTCCACCCTTTCCCTTCCTACCCTCTCCTCCTTTCTATCACACTTATCATAAGAAAATGCAAGATTAGAGTGTTGCAGGCTGAAATAATAAATGAGAAAACAAAGTTAGTTTAAAAGACAAAACTAGCGTACGAGGAAGGAACTCGGAGGGAAGCAGAGGTAGGTGGGAAGGGAAGTGGTGGGAGGGGAAAGAAAAGTTGGAGGAAATTAGTTCGTAGTTATCACAGTTGAAATGGAGAGGAAACAGTTCTACTTTTCTGCATCAATTGCAGCTCTTCTTAAATATTCGGGGACAGTCTCCCTACTACTCTTCTTAATTTATGCATACGTTGCATATCATATCATACTCTATTATATAAAACCAGAAGGATATAGCGTATCACGCTGAGAGTGTCACGTGAATCATGTTGTGAACCATGGTTTCTCCTCTCCTTCCCACTCCCCACCAGCGGGTCGAGTATTGAAATTGATAGACGAAGCTATAGACAAAGTGGGTTTGGAAGGATCCTTGTGGTGGAAGCGGGTGGTTGCAATGAACAAAGTAGGGAAGTAATAGACCACCCAAAACCCAAAACCCAAAACCCACGGGAGACTCGATGGTTAGTCCATCATTTTCTTCCTTAGTCAAAAGGAACCAATAGTTTCAACCAATAGGATCACTCCATACTCCTTATGTCTTCTTTGTTTATCGTTTTTGTCTATCAATGTGCAGTAATTTTAATGATATTTTCATTAACTCTTAGATGCCGAAGCCGGATCAAATCGACCCTAGGCTCGTTGAAAACACGTGCTCCGCGGAAAGTATGCGGCCGGTTAATACGAACTTTCGATGTGGGTCGGCAAATCTATCCTAAAATAGAATCAGACATGAGCCTGCCCTGGTAAAAATAATTGGCAGTAGAATCTGTGTTCCAAAATACCATACACCTAAAGCCGCTGTAAGATTTCCAATAGCTTCTGTAGCCGGCTGTACAATTTCTTTTAGCCTTTTATAGCCGATGGCGACTAAGCAACAGCCAGACGATAAAGTTTATGATAAACGTTACTAAATACGGATACTAGGACTAAGTTAGTTTTTGGACCACCGCTCTCTTCTTGTGCCGTAGTATCTTGATTTATTTTGCGAGGAGTGTTCCGTACTTTTGAAGGATGCCTGCCATTCTTAATATGTTGGAGCGCCTTCAATTTCTTATGATACTGTGCAATACCTCTGGTGTGAAATAGTTGCTTCAGACGCCGTGGCACGCTGCGGCCCGGCGGGCGGGCATTGGGCAATGCGTGAAGTATCCCTGTTAGGTTTGTAGGCGCTAGTGCGTCGCCGCTCCGTTTTGTGTTAGGCTCTAATATTTAATCTTGCGGAGCCAGCGTCTTTCAACTCATGATTTTGAAATGTTTGCACACTCTGTATGGATAATTATCATTTTAGTTTATGAAAAAAAATATGTTTTAAAGGAAAATATAATGTGTGTTTTGTATAAATATCAAGGTAGTTCCGTATCAAACTTAATGATTTCCAAAGCACGAGGAATTTCTACACAATTTTTTATAGCCTTTTATAGCCAATGGCGAAAAAGTGTAAAGCCCGGCGATAGGAACTATAGCCCGACTGTATACTTTTGTATAGCTTCGTATAGCCCGGCTGTATGATTTGCTCCGCTTTCTACAGCCAGCTATATGATTTTCAATTTAGTTTCGATTTTGATTTAGTCTGCTATAAGAACTCTTATGGTATTTTGAAACGCAGCTCCTATCGCCAATTTTTACCAGGGTGAAGAAAAATAGACAAAAATCGAGTGTCAACACAGTCAAAGACATAGGAGAAACGTATTCAGACCTCTTTTTTTAACTTTTCTCTGAAATCTGAGAGACACCTCATTTGTAGCATAAAGTGGAGCATTGAGAGTTCACGCCTCGAGCCATAGCACCTTCAATTTTGTAGGTGCAAAACGGACATTTATTAAGTACGAATAGCTGTATCTCTGCGCTGTCATTGACGTGCGTCCTTTCCTTGGCTTCAGTGGCGTGGCGTGAATTGCGAAGCATCGATTGTTATTCCATTTAAACCTATGGTAAAGAATCGATTATCAAGGTGTTCGCTTCGCAAACCCTGTTTATCGATCATTTTCCATAGGTTTAAATGGCATGACAATCGATGTATCGCAAAGCACGCAAGCACGTTTCCGAATTACGACGGTTTCGTTTGTCGCATTTACTTCAAGAGCTATGTGCATTGAATTTTGCAAAAAGGAACCAAGAGCATTTCAATGTTGCTAGGATTGTGCAACTTATATTCTTCACAATAAAATTACTGAAACCTCGCGAAAAATTAAATTAACTATGGTAATTTTCATATTGAATTTATAATTTATGACGTTTATCAGAGAGGAACCAACTCACATTTTCGAAAAAATTGAGTTGAAAATGGATTTGAGTTTCACTTTCCGTATGTTTTCCCCTGCCAAAAACTGAAAGTCTTATGACAATTTTTTTTTTTTTTTTTTGTGAAAAGAGGGGTTACAGTATATTTTTTACATTGAGCCTCATGCAGGAATAAAACTCCAAACTTCTATTACTTAGTTTCAAATTTATGTGGGTTCGTTCCTTTCTGATGAACTCGGTCCATATATGCTCCCTTTGATTCGCATGGCGATAAAATAATTTTTAATAACGCTTAATCATTATCAGCCTTACTTTTAGATGCTTTGTTTAACTTTCAAAAAATTCTGAAATCGACCGATCGGGTCTGAAACATGCGTCATTAGATACTGTATCTTCATGTAATGTAACATACAGATTCATTGGAGAGTGAGGTGAGTGGCTTCCTACAATGTCGACTATGTTTGCGTAGTTTTCCGAATTGACAGCTGCCAATCAGGCTCAGACCTTGAGGCACAAGTACATAAGCTCTGGACCCGTGAAGCGCAACCGACTCAGCTTTTCCTCGTCTTCGAGAACGGGTCCTTTCAACCTCGAAATGGCGTCGTTGAAGCTCCTAGTTTGTTGCGTGGCACTCGTAAGTTGTTTCCTATTCAAAATTACTTTCACGTGGGAAAATGAGTACTCACAGCCTCGGTCCTCATACCATTCAATTATTGGTTTCATACTCGTAAGAGTGCATCGTTATTAAATCTCACAAACGATTCTCAAATACTTACGATATAAAACCGCATTCTATCCTCAGTGGAGATTAAATATCTTAGAAACAACCAATGAGCTTCGGAGTTCGTTTCAGAGAAACCCAGTGGCACCATCGTGTTTCTAACAAAATTTCACGCAACCAAAAGTATTTGAATCACGATCACGCACTCCCCACTCCATTCGATCGGATTTCTTAGACAGAATATTGCGCAGCCTTGGGTCCTCGACTTGCACCGCGGGATTAGCTACGTCTAGAGCGCCGCACATTTGGACGTATTTCTGCCAAACGGAACTATGTGTATTAAGACATGAGCCCCGAGACCCATAAGAATATATCCATAACAGAGATCACGTTATAATGCACATAGTTCCGTCTGGCATAAAGGCGTCCATTTAGACCTAGGAGGATCATGAGACGGCCAAAAATCCAGGTTCCTTGTTAATGCGAGTCCGTGTACATACTCACGTTCTACCTATGCGTTAGTAGACGGCCGGCCGTATCTAGGAGTACCTCATAGAGTACATTGAGTCGTAATGTAAATGGGAGAGCTGGTGCCATGTTCTGCTCGACGAGTTCCGAGCCCGGTGTGCGGGTCACTTTTTCGATACATATTCGATCCAAAATGGCGTAATAATTGCACGGCCGGGTCCCCATGTATCGCAAACAATCGATTATGTATCGAAAAAGTGACCCGGCGCCGCACAGGAGTCTCGGAATTCGTGACCTGGAAATTACTTAAAAGTGGCGCCAGCTCTTTCACTTTCATTACGACTTTGTGTACTCTATGGAGTACCTCTCCCTCGCCCTGCTCTCGCTTCCAGTGCTGCCGTAATAGCGAAAGGAGCCGTAAGTGCAAAAATGAAGTTTTGAGAAAATAGGCTCAGAAGCTTCTGACCGGAACATTTTATTAAAGGAAGCCTCCGTTCTTTGTCAAATTGTCACTAATCGTCCAAAAGACTCCTAAAAATCGTTTGAATGATTAAAAATCGACTAATTTTATGTCAATCACATAAAAAAGATATTTTTAATTTTCATGTTAGCTTATTGTTAGGCAAGAAAATCGTAAGTGCTATTTGCTGCATGCTTCCGTGGTTGCATTTGGACACACAACAAACACATTTTCAGGTTAGAAATTGGCAGAAGAGGGCAGCACTTTACTTGAAAGCACTGTTTTCTTTAGTTCTCTGGAGGAATATTGTTTTTTACTGCGATCTTGCCTGCAACTACGTCATTTTTTGCACACTTACGGCTTTCTTCTCTGTCTCGTCTTCATGAACATAAGATGAATATCGCTGTTTCAGCTATTTCAGTGATTTCATCTAAAAGAGATCAGATGAATCTTGAAGGAAACTCGATTTCGAAAATTTGCCCCTCACTGCTCTCTTCGCTAGCACGGCAGTGTAGGGATGTTCATCTAATACTAACACTATTAAATACTAATACTATAGAATACTGTAAAATACTAATACCGTAACACTCAACTGTGGGGAGAAGAGGTCGAGGAGGGTGTCAAACCATTTTGTTTTTACGAGTGATAGGACAGGTATCTTCGTCCAAAAAGTGTTGCGGGGGGCAGAAAGTCAATAAATCCAACATTTAGCGTTACGTATTTTGTGAGCAGCCCTCTCCAAGCTCAAGTGTCCGACACTAGAGGCATCTGCACAACATTGCTCCATCAACTCACTACTCGCACGCACAAACAGCGTGTAGGGCGAGATCTGAGCCGCGGGTTTTTAATGTCCTGGTTACACGCTCAAATTTCCATCAATTTCTGATCAAATGATGACTGGTGCGCACCATCTACCATCAAATTTCTGCGGCCTGCAAAAATTTGATGGTAGATGATGGAGCTGTGAGGCTCATCATTCATCTGATTTTCACACAACCGTGCTTATTTCAGGCTTAATTCAATCAACACGCTGTTTTATTTAATTTTACTCGCCAATCTAGATAACTGTCGACCGCCATCTTGGTCATCATTTTGATTGGAATTTGACGGAAATTTGAGCGTGTAACCAGGCCATAAGCGCTCAACCGATTGGGAACGCTTTTTGATTTCAATCGCCTCTAGAATTCTTGTATAGTACAGTGGCAATGCGTTCAAGTGATCCACCAGCTCAACACTAAGATTTCATAGAATGGCATAAAATATTCAGAATAGATAAATCTGTGATACCTTTAATTGATGCTTCTGACTTCGATTCACGGAGGACGATAAGCGTTTTTCTAAAATTGGTCTTTTTCGCGATCCCGTTTCTTCCTGAAAATTAATCTGAAATTTCGGTGAGCGAGTTCATTCATCTCAATGGTGCTCATCTTATTGGGGGAACTTAAAAACGCGCCCACATGGAAGGAAGCTGAGCGCTCCCCCAATACGAACGTATCATAGCTTTCCCGCTTTTTTTCGACTCATCTCCTCACAGTCATTATTATTGTGATGTACTGGTATTCCATTTAATTTATAATGTACCTTTTTCTTCTCTTCTTGCAAAGCAAGAGAAGCACTTCCTCTTCCTATCCCCCCCCCCCTGGCAAGCCGCCCTTTCATGATAGAGCACATGTGGGTAGCTCTTAAGCGGCCATGGCTGCGACGGAAAAGTTTCCATGCGCATATGGCATCGAAACCAACTTCATGGAAATCAGCCGCATGGAAAATGTTAAGCAGGGTGGTTAGGGAAAAAGAGGCATCCCAAAGGATTATTTAAGGAAATAATTTTCGAAATCGTGAAAAATAAAATTAATTGAACTATTGGGAGTCCATGTTGGCGTTATCGTAGGTTAGAATTTTTTTGCCTGCATCGCATCGATAATGTTTCAAAAAAAACAGACTTTTTAATTTTACCCATTGCATTGAGCAGTGAAGCGAGAAAATAAACTGATCGTGAGATTATGTTTTATTATGAAAATTCTTCAGGGGAAAAGATAGCTGAATAACTGATAATATGTTAAATTCTAGCGAATTCAAACCGCAATTTTTCATGCGGCTGATTCCCATGCAAATTTCGCATGGAACATTTTTTACCAGGGTAGGATTGAACCTAGGTTTGCATATACGGTTAAGCTTCAGATGCATTTAAATTAATGTTAATTTTTTTAAATTTCTTTAGAGGAATTTTTTTTTGAAATTTCTTCTTTTTTTCCTCCGAAACCCCCCTGTCCCGGGTAGACTCTGGTCTCTTTCGGGAAAGTGTTAGACAATCCGCATAAACTTGTTTTATCCACACCTTTGGTGAATAACAATTGATAAAGTAATGAATTTCATGGATTTCCACAAACTGAATTTCTATCAGATGCCGTGTAAATTTTACAGGTGGTTGCCGCCGTGGTTGATGCACACCCGACTTGCAAGGAGTCCTGCAATCCCTGCAAACCGCGTCGCATCCACGAATGCCCCGACGAGTTCGTTGGTCGCCTCTTCCTCGAGATCGACGTCACCGTAAACTCGGACTACGATTGGCTCTCGAACCAGATCGAACTGATCGGCTGCAAGAGCGATGCCGAAGAGTACCAAATTATCATCGACCTCTACCAGCAACTCGAGCAAGCTAAGGGCTGCTTCGACACCTGCTACGAGGACATCTACACCGACATCTTCGGACTCGTTACCGAGTATCGTGAAAAGTAAGATCCTGTCTACTTAGAAGTTTCCCGCTCAAATCCTTTTTCCTTTTAGAGATGACAGGATATTCGACTTTGGTAAACGTCCAACTCTCTTTTAGACATTCTCGTCATCACAAAATAAAAGCTTTGTCGATTTACACATGCTCTGTCACAATGATACGTGAATTGTGGTCAACAATAAGTAGACTTCCTGATAGCTTCATGATAGACGAATCTTATTTTTCCCCATGGTCTAACCTAACAACCGCCAACCTCCCTTTCCAACCAATAGAATCCCTTAATGTTCCTTATGACGTCTTTGTCTATCGCTTTGTCTATCAATTGGACGTATTTCTGTCAAACGGAACTAAGCGCCAATTTGAGTTCCTTTTGAGGAATTTAGAATGCCGGGTAACGCGTTCTGTCAAACGGAGCCAAGCGCCAATTTGAGTTCCTTTTGAGGAATTTAGAATGCCGGGTAGCGCGTTCTGTCAAACGGAACTAAGCGCCATGGAAAAGCATTGCGAGTATAGGACGGAACAAGCCCGACGCCCGTTTCCGCCGCCAATCCAAGCCCCCCTCTACCCTCCTTCCCGTATGGCGCTTAGTTCCGTTTGATAGAAATACGTCCAAATTCAACATTCAGTCAGCTGGAAACAAAATATATAAATCATTCGAAACGTTCCAGGCTTTCTGTTGATTATTTTTAAGCTTCGAGTACCGTTTTCTTGTTTTTTTTAGTTATATTACCCGAACTATTTTTGTGTCTAACTGTTTTCTCTCTGATTTGTAGGTACTGTCCGTTGTCTATCTGCTACACCGAGCGCATCGTCTCAGCCCGGAAATGCGCGCGTAGTAGGCTGTTCCCGGAACTGTGCAAGTTCCGCGCCCTGTACTTGGATGTCATTGCCCGCATCGAGGAATTCTGCGGCAAGTACTCCATCGACTGCAAACCGCGTGCAATCGTCATGCCCCGCGAAGACGATTACACCTTCGACATCTATTTCCCGGCCAGTCCACGTTGCAACGACCTCACCCTCATCTACCAAAACTGCTTCAAAGACTACAAGTTCCTCTACAACTTCATCGAGAAAATCGATTTCCCCGACGATTCCCCACTGTGCGACCGTAGGCAGAAGCTTTACGAAGACATCCTCGCTATCTGGTAAGACATTCGCTTATTGTTAAGTACAGATTTTGCTTCCGGGCATTCAGCAGGAAGATGGAGGCTTGAAGTCGGAGCAAATGAGTAGCTTTCCGGAAAAAGGGCACATAGCAAAAAATTGCGTTTGAGAGAAATGCATTTGAAGTTATGATCATTACTCTATGGCCACTAACAGTGACTTTCGTCCGAAATTGGGAGTCCAAGCTGCGATCAAAGGTACCATCAGTGGCCAGAAATTAATGATGGAAACTTAAAATGCATTTTTCTCAAACGCTATTTTTTGCTATGTGCCCTTTTTCCGGAAAGCCCCTCAAATGTTGATGAACTGTTGGACATGTCGACGGTGTAAGTCGGCAATCACATAACTCGGTTGACGACGTCACAGACTTCCTGTCATACCTTATTTTTTAAATATGGAAAACTACTCAACGGCAATTCTTTAAAATTGTCGTGATTTTTCTTTTCTGTGCGAAGAAAATTCTGCAAAAACTTCAAGGAATGATGTCAATTTGTTCTCCTTTAAAAAAATAACATGGAGGCGGAGCTTTTCAGACACCGCAGATATGTGATTGCGGACTTACGCCGTCGATATCCTACAAAAATCCTTCTGACACTCGTGCACAACGATGTTAGATCAAAAATCAAAAAAGATGTTGCACGGCCATTCTCGCAGAATCTGAATCCCCCCTCCACCGCTTCCTATAAAAATAGGATGAAAAAATATTTATAAACATGAAGGTGGTATGTAATTCAGGATGAGGCAGCAGATTCAATTTCTTGAACTTTCTTCCACATCTTCATGATGGGAGTGAAGGAAGGATTACAATGAAAGAAAGGTTGGACAAATGTGAAAAGGTTTAGATTTTCTTATCGAGCAAAGATCAAAGAGTTTTGAATTTTCTCAAGTCATTTGAGATACATCGAGTTTTTAACTGACTCAAGTTTCCTGAGGGTGTTATGCCCTAAGCGAAAATGCCTAGAACGCACATCTTAAAAATTGTGTCCTGAGCTATAACAAACGCACGCGGTAATTTCGCACTAAAACGTCAGCGGCACGTTAAAAGCACGTTCCGATATGCAGATAGACTACAAATAGAGTTGCTCTGTTTTTCAGTTTGCACTGTTTCCTACCTCGGCCAGTTACATACTCATTGCTCGTTTTAATTTTTCAAATTTCAGCTATTGTTCCAGTTAAGAATGGGCATGTAATTGGCCAAAAACGTCCTGTTCGTGTTCATACTTTATTTTTTGTCTTTTCAACCCATTTGTTGTTTATTTATTGTATTTTATCGTTAAAAATTCAGGTTATTGCGTTGTGTCCCTCGTATCAATCACACTAAATGTACCTTTTATACTCTCTAGGATTGATTTCGCCAAGTTCCGCCAAGGTCTGGACTGCAAGTACTACCCACGCTTTATTGACTGCTGGGAGGACCAAGATCAAGTAGATCTCATCTACCTCGAAATCATCGCCGCACTCCGGCCATTCCAGGTGAAATTTGGAAACTGCTGGTTTGAATCCTACTTCGCGCTTCAGGACCTCTGCAACGAGGCTGACATCACCTTCGTCGACTACGTTGACTGCGAGAACTATTGCCCGCAGACCAACTGTCGCGGTAGCTTCCTGCCCTCCGAACTCTTCAGCAAGTACTTCAACAACATCCTGGTCACCTGCGGCATGGACTACTCCTCCTGTCTCAGACTGTGGAACGAGCTGGACTGCAAGCGTGACTCCAAGGAATGGAAGCGCCGTCAAGAGTGCTTGAAGAGGCTTAGAAGGAGACTTCGCGAAATTGAGCGTTGTGTCAACAGGCTCATTCGCGACATCATTTCGAAGTAAGTTTCCAAATTTTTCCTCGAGGATGGGGGAAAACCATGCAAAAGTTGTGCGTGTCATACTTACACGGAGAAAAAAACTTCGTGCGTGGGACCCGAAGTTTAGGTCGTATGGATCTCAGAAGTTTTCGGATTGAGCATCTGAACACTTTAAGTCCAGCTGCTGAGGTTTGAATCATACATCTGAAACTTCAGTTCTTACATCTGAAGTACTTCAGATGTAAGTACTGAAGTTTCAGGTGTGTGATCCGAACCCCGACAGCTAGACCTAAAGTGTTCGGGTGCTCAATCCGAAAACTTCAGAGATCCATATGACCTAAACTTCGGGTCCCAGGCACGATGTTTTTTTCTCCGTGTAATTGGACCGAAGTAAGCAGACATGAACCAAGCCACAACAGCTTTTGCCAAATTTTACTGGGCAATTTAGTTTTTATAAGAAAACGTTTGAGCCGCGGATTTCTTTAAAACTTTCAAGCGATTCCCTTCGTACTATGCAGGAAATTCACTGACATTTGCACAACAATCCTTAAAAATGTTTTGAGCACAGACATTACACCAGTTAAATGTGGCTATGGCTGACATTCGTTTATTTTTGCTAAATGCGGTTTATTTGCAATCAACTTTTCGATATAGCTTGAAATGTGTCGAATGACCGATTGAGACTACTCAATTTTTTAAACTTTTCCTTCAGTAGGGGAGGTCCTCAGGCCTCCTTGGATGGGGTTTCTCTCTGTGCTCCCCAGACCCCCTTTACGAGGTGCCTCTCCTCACCTTCTCCCCCGACAAGAGGTCCTTAGTGGCCCACCTATAAATGCCATGTAGCATCGAACGCAAGTGCAGCGCGGTAACGGGAATGATTTCGGAAGCGTTGCTCCGTAAATTTAACAGCTGCACCAAATCAATCATCATCAAATCAATCTTTTGGCTCTGACCCTTTCCAAGAATCATCTCATAAGTTAAAATATTTCAACGTGAATTTACTTACTCAAATTTTAGTAAAGTCAGTTAAAAGTTGTGATAAGGTTATGGCGTTGAATTACTGATTGATTGATTTTGCCTATTACAAGATCAATTATTCTTGTAAATTGTCAACACCGTTTTTCTTCCACTTTAACGTAAGTACGTGAGACAACGGATGTAAATTGAGGATAAGAAGAAGGCTCTTAACTTGCGAGAATCATCACTAAGCTGGCTACACGTATATCTGTAGTCAACCGAGTTGAATCTGAAGAAGTATACGTTCTTCGTCTTCTAATTTGATAGAAAAATACATTCAACTGATACCTTTTTAACGGCCTCTTGGTATTCACAATGATCTCCCGATTAAAAAATATTCAAGTTTCTACCCGAATTGTAGTAATAGTTTGATGATTGACACCTTTGTTTTGTACCCAAAATTCTAATTTTTGTATTTTTGTATTTTTTTTTTTTTTTTTTTTTTTTTTTTTTTTTTTTTTTTTTTTTTTTTTTTTTTTTTTTTTTTTTGTAAATCAGGATCAACACCGACTTCATCGATTGCCTGGACAACTTCGACACTGAGCAACGCACCTACATCGATGAGGTGATCACCAACTGCAACAACGAATTATGGCCACTCATCATTGAGTTCCGTCAAGACTATAACTATAACGACGACTGCCTTCAGCCAATTCTCAACGAGCGTGGAATCGCTAATGTCGTCACCCGCAGCATTATCCCGACCCAGACCCCATGCTACGACGTTTCTCTGTACTGTTTCGACGAAGACATTAGGGAGTCCGTCCAATGGTTCGAAGGCGTTATCCGCAGCAACTTCTACGGCCCTACGGCCGACCTTATCCAGGTTAGTTCCAAAACACTTGAATTCATTGTATATTTCTTAGGCTGTGTTATTTCCGGGTAGCTCAGTTAGAAGTCTAATCAAACACATGGTATGATGACATATCAACGACGGTAGTTGAAAATGTGTTTGAATGTTCCTAGGTGAAATGAATGGGCACGTAATTCCCATACGAAATTTTCCAAGGTTCTTTTGAAATTTTGTAGAGATTTTGGCTTATCTTTAATGACAATCTCAATATTTTTGTAGGTTCACCCGAAATAATATGTGATTGGTATAATTTTTTGGTAAAATATTTGAAGAAAGGAAGAAAAAAAGGAAACAAAAATGATTGATGAAAAGTGCTTCTTATCACGTTAAGCATAGTTATTAAATTTTGATTAAATTTTTGGTGTTTTTCACAATTTTTTCGATGAAGAACCTTCATGATTCTCAATTACCTTAATGATAAATCCTCCTAATCGCTAGCTGCTAATTTGTCTCTTAACATTTGAAATATTGAAACTCGTCAATCAGAGGAATACGATAGGATTACAGTAAAATGGATTCATGTGATTGGTCGATTGTATTACAAAATTATTGTTTTAAATTTGTTCACCCTTCATTGTTGAAAAAATGATTGGTTGTCAGGAATGACAGTCAATTAAGTCATTTGTCCATTATCCTACACGGACTATTCACCAGACAAAAAAAAGAACGAATGATCTTTATCGACGCGGGAGACAGAAATTGATCGGAGGTAAGTATGGATGTGTCTAAGTAGTCTCTTAAGCGCTGTCTCCATTCGTCAAAATGGAAGCTCAAAATGAATCGATTTCAACAATAAGTGCCTTTAAGTCGGGACTGGATACGATTAACGAGTGTTGCAACTCAAAATAGAGCGGCACGACTCTATGTTGATCAACATTCGCGAACAGATTGTATTTATCGATTCATTTTGAGCTTCCATTTTGACGCCATTTAGACAAATGGACACAGGGCTTTATGTGTTAATATATTGCATTTTGACAGATTCGTTTTGACGAGGGCTGTGAGGAATACAAGCTTCGTTGCAAGTGCTTGAAGGACCTGGAGAGCATCTGGTTGGCCTACCGCAAATGCCTGAACGAGCTTTTCCGCAAGCTGATCAAGCTCATCTGCAAGCGCAAGTGCAAGATCGGATCCGACGAGTACAGGCGCGAGATCAAGCGCATCGCCGAATGGCTCCGCCCGCGCCTCGTCAACATGATCGACCGATTCAAGAGCACCTGTTGCGAAATCAACGGAATCCTAGACAACCTTTACTCCAGCAACACCAACCAGGCCTGCACCCGCTCTTACAAGTACACCGAGGCTGAGTTCTCCTTCCAGATCTCCGGCTCCGTCAAAGCTTGTTAAATGCCCTTATCATCCCCGTCAGTGCCCGCAATAATTCAAAAAAAGCAAGCGAAAAACCTTGAATTTTTTGTGCTCTTCCATCTCATTCAAAATACTCATCACACGTTTACATAGGTTTGCAAAAATGGAACAAAAAAATGAAAAAATCCCTTATCTAATGACTGTTGAAGCATACACAACTTAGGAGAGTACAAAAGCTAAAATTCTTAAAGCATTTTTGCAACTTTTTAAAGCATATTTGCAACAAAAAAAAAAAAAAAAAAAAAAAAAAAAAAAAAAAAAAAAAAAAAAAAAAAAATGATCCCATAACTGTTGAAGCGTAGACAACTTTGGAGATTAAAAAATCTAAAATTAATATTTTTTGAAACATATTTACAAAATATCGAGCTAATTTCTTTGATGATACCTTGATGCCCTCCTCGGGAAAAAGGGGGGGAAAAGGATGGAAGGTGGTGAGAGGGGGGTTGACAACATAATGAAAGGGTCATTCTAAAAACACAGATTGTTTAGCACTCTCAGTGCCTACAAATGTCGAAAATGTGAACAAAAAATCGTTAGTCAGTTTCACTCGCCTACGTGACAGTATTACCAATTTATGGACTTTTACGAGTGACACGTAGGTCCAGTCGATTGGCATGTATATATAATGTAGAGTTTCAGTAAAAAGAGAGCAATCGCATCTTATAGTACAGTATGATTTTTTTTTTACTTCATCACCTTCATTAAAAAGTGTTTAACCCTTAGATGCTCCTACTGGGTCAAAGAGCCGAGACTTGCTCAAAACACGTGACTCGGGTTGTATGGAGCCGGTACTTATGAGCTTTAGTTATAGATCTGCAAGTACATCTAACAAAAGAATTAGACATCAGATTGGAAAAAAAGAAAAAGTTGCATGCCAACACAAATGAAGATAGGAGCATCGTCAGGACGTCAGGCCTGGTTTTTAACTTGTCTCCCAAGTCTGAGCGACACACCTCATTGCAGGAATGCAGCATAGAGTGAAGTATTACGAGTTCACACCTCGCGTCATCGCGCCTTCAATTTTACAGATGCAACACGAGCATCCATCAAGCACGAATAGTTGTATTCCTGCACCGACATCAACGCGCGTCCTTTCCCTCGCTTTATTTATATCTATATTGTGTTCGTTCCATTTACCTTATTTGTAACGGTGCTTCAAGGACTACGTTAGCAGCACAGCCGAAAATAGAATGGACACATTTAAGCCTCGTTTTATGGCCACATCGTACGATACTTTACCTACAACCTAAAAGACGTCAGACAAGACTTGTTCCCAACCGGTTTTCGGTTTTTCATTTCATTTCATTTTGTTTCCAAAACTCCTTTTATGCACGTACATGTCTTCCACCTATATAATATAGATAATCAAGCAATATTTTGCTGGGATTGGCAATTTTTCCTTCTTTTTCTCTCACGCATTATACTCTATATTTATAAGATAACAAGAGAGAAAAAAATGCGAGCTGCTGCCAATCAATGAAAAAGGAAAAAAAGAGGAGGTAGGTAAGAGAACAGAGGGGGAAGAGGGGCGCTAGGGGGTGAAAATGAGGGGGAGGAATGAGAGCGAAAGGGGAAAGAAAGAGACAAAACCGGGAAAATAGATACGAAATGAAACCTTAAATCATGCTCATATAACTCTGCGTTTAACAGAAGTCCAGCGATCAAGTTATTACGACCAAACAAATGCTCGGACGCCCAAAATAAGTTTTTATAGTTGTATTAAACGCAGAATTGGGCCGACATTATACTTTTTCCGCCCTCACAGATGGTATCCGATATTGGACATTCAGCCTTATTTTTTCCTTATGTCACTGGAGCGCCGCGCGCCGCCGTTTTGAGGAAAAAAGCTTGAGACGATCCGGCGGCTCAAGAAGCGAGTCGTGTATCAAAGGCAGCCCAGTCGAATCCCAAAGGTCTAGGGGCGGTGGAGCCTCTTGACTGACTGTGGTTCGACTAACGAGTCCACGGCAGTTAGTTAAGAATGAACCTTAGATACTCTCTGACGTCCTTTAAACCTAAGTTCCTGATGATCCTCTCCTGGCACTTTGAACTCTCGGATTTAAGCCCCCTCCCCCCTCTCATTCAGCTATCGAGTGACGTCATTACCTGACGCTTTGCACTCATTAAGAAGTCGCTGAAAATATCACCGAGTTTTAGGATGACATCATTGCACGGCGCCTTCCGTTGATTACCGCTCGCTTGAATGGAGTCGGGGATAATTTTCGGATCCATCACCGAGCAGCCAAATGATTAGCTTTGATTAAAAGAAGCGTTGTTTTTCCAACCGTCTGTGCAAATAGACGAGGTTTTTTTCTGTGTCTAGGTGAGCATGTGTGAAAATTAGCTTCACGCAAATGAGTTAGCTAGGCATTGTTATCGGTTTGATGGAGATGGATTTTAAACCTGACGAATTTGAGAATAATGGAATTTTCAAAGTGCTTATAATTTAGAACAAAAGTTAGGCCATTATAGCCTGGTACTGCTTACATAGTTTTAGTAGAGGCACGAAGTAGACTGCGCATTTGGATATTGAAGGGAAGCACGAGTTTTATGCTGAAATGAGATATTGTATATGAGGTATCGCTGGATTTTGCAACCCAGTTTGTCAGTGTATATTGCAGAAACTAGACTCCCTAATTTGCAACCTGCACGCAAGTAAAGCTTTTTCGCTAAATGCTGACACGCTTTTAAATACTTGGATGATAAGCAGGGATGAAAAGAAAATATAAAATAAAAAACAGAAAAAAACCCTTTTAATTTGTCAATAGACGTGTTAGATAACGATTGTATAAAGTTTAATCATAATTTGAATAGCATCATTTTTTTTCGTACTACCCCTATTGTTGAGAAAACCATTTTTCCATCGGGAAATTTTACCTAACAAAGATTCATTTCCCCCCATTTTTTGGCCAAATTACTTCTTACATTTCCGTTATGATCATAATTTGGCACCATTCGATGTGTACATGAGCTGTCTAGACAGTATGCGGTTGACGGCATTCCAAAACTTATAGATTTGTTTACGTCACCAATTGCTCTGATTACACCTAATTTTGATCACTTAATATTTGCGCGAGTAAAACATTTTTGTTTTCGAACTTCAAGGACAGATTACTAACCTAACATTGGCTGCAGGTGTTTCGCAATCGTCCTATTTTAGTCGCCCACGAGGTAAAAGTTTACGGTGACATTGACAAGCAAAAATGATAATTTGAATAATGGATAGTAACCGAATGTACTTGAGATACGCACTTTAAAAAAATCGCACATTTGTTTTTTTTCCCTTTGAGCATTTCAAATTTTAGTGTGGCGCACGTACAATATTAAGCATAACTAAGAAAATCAGGACCAAAGAATAAAAAAGTAAAAGCACATATAAACAATTATTGTGTTAAACATTAATTGTAATGCATTTTAAAATCAATTATATTTCTTACCGTCCAATGTCAATTAGTAAGAAATTACTAAAAATAGTGTCAAACCCGCAAAAATACCGCCTACATCCTACAAGACTGCTGTGATGATTCATGCAATGCGCGTACACGGACTGCAGGGATACTTCACGCATTGCACGTAGACCATGTCCTTACCCGCAATGCGGGTAGTATCCATGCAGTCTCGTAGGCGCTAAATAAGCGTATCGCGTTGGTCTCACTGAGATTGGAAGCGCTAATATTTCAACTCACGGAGTCAGCGTTCTTCAACTCGTGGTCTTGAAATGTTGGCACACTTGATTGTCATTTAAATTGATAAAAAAAATTAAGTAATGAAGGAAAAAAATACTGTGTGTTTTGCAACTTTTAAGACGGCTCCGCGCCAAACTCATTGATTGTCAAAACACCATTCCGCATTTTAAATTCAACATTTCAGATTGAATATATTCTTTTTTTTTTTTGAAGAAAATTCTTTTAATTGAAAATCAAATGAATGAATATTAAGCATAACGAAATCAGGCGATCAAACGGAGCACCATTTGGCAAAAAATCCCAAATGTTGTATTTGTACCTGCCGTATTCTCTATTAAAAATGAATTATTTAGGAGGATCTTAATGGTTTCGGAACGAAAACCGCCAGTGGTGAAATTTGGAAAGGAAAAATAGTTTCACAGCGGAAGTGATATACATACTTTCCCTCCTTTTAACTATTTCGTCCCTTCATTCACGATTAAAACAGACATACGCGCCGACGGAGCAATATATCCGTGTTCGAGTCATGAAAAATGAAAAACTCATGATTTCCACTCATTCAACTGAAAATTGAATGCGTTTACAACTCGCTTGTACAAAACGTTGCTACTTTGTCATACAGAATAGGTTAAATGGAACACGTTTAGAAGAAAGGAACCGAGCCAAATCATCTATTGCCAAATTCAACTGGGCAATTTAATTTTTCACGAGAGAACGTTTTCGTAAATTCCTTTGAAAATTTTAAGGAATTTGCTTCGTACTATGCAGAAAATTCACTGAAATTTGCCCACAAATCCGCTCAACCTTTTTTAATGCAAGAAATTAAATTGCCCAGTTACATTTGGCAATAGCTGATGTGCCTTGGTTCCTTTCTGCTGAACGCGGTTCAAATGCAACGTTGTAAGGTCTGTATATTGCTTCATTGAAAGTCTACGCTATTGACAAATTTTGATAGGAGGATCTACCTGATTATCGACAGCGTTGCCATTCCCATTCCCGTTGCTGATTTCGTTATCGTTGATGGAGCGCTCCAGACACTTCTCGGCCTCGGTGCAGTTGACGAAGCTGGCAGCATCCTCCGCCTCACTCCTGTTTCCGCTTCCGTCGGCCTCCCCCGGGCGGAAGTACCGTCGCTCATTTCCCGCCTCGTCCTCACTTCCGGGCTCCTCTGTCGCACTTCCGGCTTCGGCCGTCTGTCGCGTTTGGTTGCGGTACCGTTTCCGGCCCCCGCCGCGGAACCGCGCGATCAACACCGTTTCCGGTGTCCTCAACCTCATTTCCGGGTTTCTCATCTCCGCGGTCAGCAGCGTTCGACTGACCGAATGCATCGTCCGCTCAACGCTCACAGGTGAAACGCTGGCTACCTGAGAAGTGTTCACATGTTGAAAATTCGGATCGTCAACTATTCGCGAATCATTTTTACGAGCCGATTTGTAACTCAACATGACGTTCATTGAGGGAGCATCGATTTTCTTAAAAATTTGCACATTTGATTTAAACGGAGCTTCAGTACTAGTTCTAGAAGTCGCTGATTTGCCCAACGATTTATTCGCCTCCATCGAAATATTTAATGCTCTTGCAATGGAAGACTTATTAGAGTACGAATTTCTTTTACCGAATGACGGCAAAGTCATTGTATTTACTGAAATTTCCTGTAATTTTCCATTTTCGGGTTTCAAACTGGAGGTGAAACCAACTTTTGAACTTTCAGGGAAAACGGCAGGCCGCGATTCGTCAGATGGTTTCTCGCTCGTTGGCCACGCAGGATAACGCAAACCGGAAATAGATATGTGCTCGTCATTTCTTGAGAGTTCGCTCAAAAATTTTACACTAGAAAGACCGTCTAAGTTTGAGTTATTTTGCTCGTCTATCATTAAATACCTTCTGCTAACACGATCACCAGTAGACGAGTTCGCCAAAGATTCGTTCGTGTTGTTATCAGAGGCAACTTTTCCATTATTAGCGGTCATTTCCGGTGCCTCCGGCTCAACGGAAGTGACCCGCGAGTCACCATTCAGGGCTTGTCGTTTCCGGCGCTTGTAGGCGTGGGGATCACCGATGACGGCCCTGAATGCGGCTACAACTTGAGGCACGTAGTCGGTGGTGTTCTCCTTCGGGAACATGCTCGTGTTCGTGGGAGCTCCCGTGGGAGGCGAGGCTGGCGGATCTCCATTCGGCAACGGGCCAGGTCGCAGCGTGAAACAAACCAGCGAGACCAAGAAGTAGATGAGGAACTGGAAGAATTGGCGATAGAACCTGAAAAGGAAAAAAAAGTATTACTCGAGTTGTTTTATCCTCTCTATTCTCGTAGAGAGAAAAAAGGTGGTGTTTGCATCTTGAGGTTTGTTTACCCTGTGACGTAGGTTGGTACAACCTGGCCAGCAAGATCCGGAATTCGAAGTATGAAAAACGGACCATAATGTCCAATTTTTTTGCTTAAGTCAACTCATGATATAATTTCAAGCACTATTTATAGAATGACTTTTTTTCCATGAATTACACCTTTTCCAAGAAAATCGATGATAAACTCGTTGTACCAACCTACGTTATCCAAGATGCCCGAAATGCAAACACTCCTTTTTTTCTCTATGCTCTATTCTAATAAAATCATTTTTAAGACACTCGATGGGCTGGTGTGAGGAAGGGGAGTTCAAAATCCTTAAGTGGGAAATTCCTGTTAGTTGAGTCTTGCCCATAAGTGGGTTGACTGAGGTTTTTTTTTTTTTTTTAAATTCTTAATAATACTGTGGTTTTTTCTCGTTCGAGATTTCGCTGGCCGCGAAGCGGGCTTTGGCCTCGGGATTTGGGCCGCGCAGTGGTCACGGGGTGGAGCCCCTTAATTACAAAATAAACCCCATGTTTTACCAATATGAATAAGCGCTAAAAATTTTGGCACCTGCCACCCTCAACTTTTTCAGGAACCGTCAGCTAATCAGAGACGACCGACTTTAGCTTTTTCAAAGTAGGCGGGGTTACGCCGGCCGTAAATTTAAATTATACAGCCCTTGTTTTCTCTTTGAGTTAAATTCTCCGAATTCGAAGCGAGTCTCTCTCGATAAGCTAGCTTTATAAACATTGCACTTCCGCTCCCGTATCGATGTGCTCAAAACTCAAAGGGAGATCCAAAATTAATTAAAGTGCACTGTTTACGGTGGACGCTGTCCCAAACGTGATCACGATGTAAACCCAATTTCACCTGACTAAGTCGGCGACTAAAGGGACTTCCAAATAATGTTGCGTGCAGGCACCCTAAATGTAATAATGTAACCGTATATTGTTTATATTTACAGCTTCATATCAGTAACTGTATTTGTTCAATACCTATCTCTATATTATACAGCTACAAGCAAAATCTTGGAAGCATTATTTCTGACGAACTGCCGGACCGATAAGGATGCTCCTTATATGTATGTCATCCGTAGTAGATGTAGATGTGCAAAAAATTATGAAACCCCGAACTTTTAATGTTGTAGAGCTTTTAAAGCTCATGTCACTTAAGTCCAATGTTAATAGCGTGAGAGATACGTCGTTTCCGCTAGAAACGTCAAGGTGTGGGATTCTACCTGAGTGACTCGAATAAACAATAAAACAATGGAAAAGCTCGTGAAGGGCTCCTCATTCGAAGAGTTGAGGTACGGTGCATCGCTCAGGGTTCAAGGTTCAAGGTCCAAGGTATAAGGTTTAACTCAATTTTTTCTGCATTTTTCCGGCTTCGATTTGTGGCATTAGTCAATTTACTTGATTGCTGAATTTCTATTAATATTTACAGCAGATAAACAGTAGATACAAAGTGAGAAGGCAGGCGCTGCGTCGCGTCGGGACGGACCAAATATTATTAACTCTTAACGGTCGAAATCCGTTTTTTTTTTTTAAATTAAGTATTTAAAAATAACATAATAAATGGAAATTTCTCCAGTAAGTGGACTGTGAAATTATGTACATCCAGCTATTCCTCATCATTTACAAATCTGAGTATTACGTCAAAAATTTTGAAATCGATGCAGCTCGAACACAAAATGGTGTATTAAAATGGAAGAACATTTTTGCCTATACATATGCGTATAGGGCCCGCGAAGCGGGCCTGAGGGCGCGAGGCGCCCTCCCGGGGGTTGGGCCGCGTAGCGGTCAGGGGGCAGGGCCCCCTAGTACATACATACAGAAAAGAGGGTAAAAGAAGAAGAAAAACTCGGCAGGGTTTTTGAAAAATAAAGAAAAGTACCTTCAAAAAGTTTCATTTTACATAGAGTAAAAAATTAGGTGATCAGTTCAACGGAATTTTAATGCTATTTTTAATTAACGCCGAGGAAGGGTCGGAATGTTTAAAAAATCAATGTAGACGTACTATCACTCTTTTAAAACTCATCCTGATTTTTTATTTTATGATTTTCAGGGCTATACCCTTCGATTTTCTTTTTAATTAGACTATGCTCCAAAACGTCGTCTCCTGGATGAAGGACCGTAACTCCAATCCGAGGTTGCCAAATTGAATCCAACAATCAATTTATTTTACAAAAATGTAAGGGTGCAATTTTTATCCAAATTTGTCTGATTTTTGCATGAAATGGGAAGAAAATTCAGTGAAATTTTCAGTCAGAAATGCCCAAGATTTTTCCGGTTGGAATTCAATTTACGAAGGGAAATTCGGCAACATTGAAATGTAGTTACGTTCTTTCGTGAGGAGAACGACGAAAAGTCCGAGCTCTGTAGCGTCTGTTGAGGTCGTTGATAAGACATATCGTTGGCCTATCAGACGGCTACTATAAGACAATTGATAAGTATAAGATTTAGTTCAGAAGCACGGTCCAATTTCAGGGTGTACTACGGCAGGTTCCTCGCCAGTTGCTGTGGCCTATTGAATTGAGGGCGTCTCGCCACGCCGCACGGTGAAACGAGCTAATCAAAGAGGTCGGACATGGAATTTTTGGATAAAATTTCAAATTTTCATATTCATTTCGTCACAAGTTCAATTTCAAGGGGTGTTTCTGAAAGAAAGTTTCACGAAAAAACCTATGGAACCTATGAAAAATGTAAGCTTTCAAAGTTTCCAAATTTTCTCCAACTTCTCCTATTCACTCGTTCCACTGTGCGCCGGCCATCCTAGCCCTCACTTACAAACTTAGTAATTGAAAAATGCAACGTTCAGCACAATTTCAATGTTATATTTTGAATAGAACAATATTGAGGCGTATAATTTTCATTTTTCGAACTGATGTTGATATATAGTTTATTCACAGTTATTTATATATTTTTCATATTTGCTAGTTTGTAATGTTAATACATTTTTGTTGCTTATATTCTTCTGCTTCAACTTTAAAAAAATTGCAAAAAATAGTAGTTTCAGCATTAATGTTTTTAAAAAATCCAATACTAAATCACGCAAAATAAACATTTGTAATTATTGCAAGAGAGGCTCTATTCAGCGCTGTAAGTGTTTGAAAATCCAGGTTTTGGTTTAATTTTGATAATAAACAAGTTTACGTTGCGAATTTTTATAGGATAGCAGAGGCTATTCACTTTTGAACATCGCGGAGAGAAAGCGTGTCACAAAACTTGCCGGTATGAATGTATAGAATCCCCGTTCCACTTCTTCACATACCCCTCAGAAACACGTCGTCGATGGGGGTAAACTCAACAACAAAAGGCTGAATGAGTTTAAAATGCAGCCAATCACGTAAAATAATTGAAAAACTTGCAAATGATTGTCGTAAAAAAGCGTGGTAAATATTCCCCATTCTCGCTACAAGCGGTGGGTGGCAAACTGAGGGCGGGAACTAGAAAAAAACAGCGCTGCGATATCAACTTGGGAAATTTTGATTTTGAGCAAATGATGACCATAGGAATTCTGTTCGTCATAATGCCTCTAATGTTCTTCTTTGATTGGAGAAGACAAATTGCTCAGCACCAAATTGTGTCAGTAACTACAGACCCGTTATCTTTGTTTTGGTTTTCATTACTCAGACAAAAATTATTTGCTCCCAATAGACAGTCATTTCTCGGTCACTTAAGACTTAAAAGGCACAGATCTGCCCACTGCAGTATACCTTACACTTAAATTTTTGTATTTACATAAGATATACAATCAACCCTGATCACCAAAATATATTATTCATAATAGTTTATCTGACAGAGTGTTGGTAATATTCTCGTGCTCAGCTTGGTATACTTTCATAGATCATAAATTGATGCATTGATCTTTCTGTTACACTGCACGCATGAAAGAGAGGTGATTCTCGTTGATTTGAGTCATTATGATTCTTTTCTGATCTCTCAGTTAAAGAGAAAAAAAAGAGAGAAAGAAGAAAAATCCAAAGAGACCAATCTTAAAGTTAGGTATGTAATGCTGGAAATAGTATTTTTCACCTCTCCCTCTTCCTTGTAACGCACCCAAAACATTACGTTTGCAACTCCTTAAAAAATACAAATGCCGCTCTGTTTGATTATTCTCCCCAAAATGAACGTTTGTGATGAATTTTGTATGAAAAACATGTCCACCTGGTCATGGTTTTTTACTTTGATTTTCAAAACCAAGCCATTTTAGAATTAAGTAACGCAACCCTGATCTTCCCTTCTCCGTGTAACGCGTACTTGTATAACGCGGGTCCGGACCACCCTCTTCTAGAGCGTGAAGTACATCATAAAAGGATCTTTAAGCAAAAAGTGATTGGCCGGAGAAATTGGCATCATCTCAACACCCAACGCGTTCCCCATCACTGTCATCACGAAGATGAGTAAAGCGAGGGGTGCGGGAATAGCAGAGGGGGGTGGGTGGGGGTAAGGGATGGCGAAAATATTTTATTGGCGCCCGGTCTCGCCAGTCGCCTGAGTTCCTCATTTTCCAATTCCCCGATTGCCGTGGGTTTTTATTTCTATTTACTCAAGTGCTTGCATTTTTCATCGGTTTATGAATAACTTTTCTTGCCACCCGAGGCGCGTTGTTTGCTCGCTTTGATTGCTGCTCCGTACACGAGTTTGCCCCGCGACAAACAAGGCCAAATTCAGAGGAGAAATACTAGCTTCAGCGATGGCCAAAATCGCGTATGTTCATTGCAGTGTTTCAAAATTTCTGCTCCAATTTTATTGTTCTGAAGAGAAACATACCATATTTACAGCTTAAAATTTATACAGAATATTCTGCCAACATAGAAAAACTCAATGATGTTTTTCAGAAAATACGTTGTCTTACTCTCTAAAGAAAAAACTAGGTATTACATGCTACGTCAACGTCTACAACGTCACAAACAGATATACGTTGTTTCGTTCTTTGTCCATCCATATGATATTGAAACAGCAGTAGAACGACAATTGTAGCATGGTTCTATCGTGTTTGTTTTTGATCATTCTATAATTTACCAGTAGAACGACAATTGTAGCATGGTTCTACCGTGTTTGTTTTTGATCATTCTATAGTTTTAAATGCACTTGAGAGAAGGGTATGAAAAATTTACTTGCTAACAAACCTTTCAAAAAAACAGAACTTTTTACAACGTATAATGAATATTTATTGTCCTTTATTTTTTGGGAAGAACTGCTCTGCATATTGCAAATCCCGACCAGAGGCGGATCCAGAAATTTGGCAACACCGGATCTCCTCCTTTTAAACCTATGCTAAATAATCGATTCTTGGCGGAGCACCTGGTCCCTCCAAGAATCGATACATTTCCATAGGTTTAAATGGAGAGAAGGCAATGTTACCAATTGGCTGGATCCGTCAATGATCCCGACCGTATTATGCTTGCCGAATTTTTCATCATTTGGCATGGAATTTAATCATGTAGTTTCGCACTTGGGGGGGGGGGGTCCCTTCCAAAAGACTGTAGTAAGGTGTTTGATTGTCTTTTTCAGATCGGATAGTTCGATCGTACTTCTGGAAAATTAAATGTTTTTTTTTCAAAACGCAAAATTGTAAGTAGCCTATAAATGAAACTTTGTGCGACATACTGTTGCGCATAAAGCTCAACCTGTTTGCCACCCAGAATTATTGCGAAGCACGATCGAGGCTTTGATGGTTGCGGTTTACTTCTCCTCCTCACGTAATGCTCCTGAATTTTATCTTTTGCGCTTTTCAAAATAATTCCTTTTCTTTAGGTAAGAACTGAAGTTCATAAGAAAAGTTCAAGGCGAAATTATAAACAAACAAAGAAATATGCTCTGAGATAGCTCACGAGCAATTGTGTACGAAACAAAGCTGCATAGTATTGAAATATACATGTTGTTTCTACCTTACTTACGATCATAATTATCTTAAGGTAAAAGTATAAAGATGCTTAGCTTGGAAACTTAAACGGTGACTATGCTTGTCATGATTTGATTACATAATATACTCATTTTAAGTACTGCTTTTCCTTGCGTTTTTACGCACCAACAATTCCAGAGATCATTATTATTCACGTATGACTTAAAAAAACAATTCTAAATAAAACCTAAGAAGTTTATGCAGGGCGCCAAATCCTAACAATAATTACACTATATTCAAACGTAATGTTGAATATTTATTAAATCGCTTTTTTGAACCAACATATTTGCAGCAAACACAAGCTAAACAAAGCAGTTATTTTGTTTCAAGTTGAATGAGCACATTACTTTATCAGGTGTCAATGTTTATGTGTGCACTTGTCGTGTTGCACGTGTTGTGCAACACGACAATCGTGCTTTAACTTAGAAAATCAGGACCAAATAATAAAAAAGTAAGTGCATTTATAATCAATTATTGTGTTGAACATTATTTTAATATATTTTCAAATCAATTATATTTCTTACCGTCCAATGTCAATTAGTAAGAAAATACAAAAAATAGTGTCAAACCCGCAAAAATAGCGCCTACAATGCCTACATCCTACACGACTGCTGTGATGATTCATACAATGCGCGTATACGGACTGCAGGAATACTTCACGCACTGCACGTAGACCACGGTCCGTATCCGCAATGCGTGAAGTATCTATGCAGTCTTGTAGGCGCTAATTAAGCGTATCGCGTTTGTCTCACTGAGATTGACGCTAATTTTTCAACTCGCGGAGTCAGCGTTCTTCAACTCGTGGTCTTAAAATGTTTGCACACTTGATTGTCATTTAAATTGACAAAAAAAAAAATAAGTAATGAAGGAAAATATACGTATTGTGCGTTTTGCAATTATTAAGATGGTTCCGCGTCAAACTCATTGGTTGTCAAAACACCAATCCACATTTTAAATTCAATATTTCAGATTGAATATATATTTTTTTTTGAAGAAAATTCTTTTATTTGAAAATCAACTGAATGAGTCTAACTTTGTTCCGAATTTGAGCGGCACCTCATCGGTAGCATAGAGTGGAGCTCTGCAAGTTTACGCCTCGTGCCGTCGCGTCTTCAATTTTACAGATACAACATAGACATCCATTACAAACAAATAGTTGTATCTCTGTGCCGACACTAACGATGACGTTTCTCTTATTTTAAAATCGGAAGACGGTTAAGGTTACGTTTGCTCAAATTAAGCTATGGTGCGTCCGAATTAATAATGTCTTTGAAAGAAAAAGAAGTTAAGGAAGGAAGCAGTGGCGTGGCGTGCTTTGCGATATATCGATTGTTCTGCCATTTAAACCTATGGAAAAGGATCGATAAATAGGGTGTTCGCAGCGAACACCTTAATAATCGATTCTTTACCATAGGTTTAAATGGCAGAACAATCGATACATCGCAATTCACGCCACGCCACTGGAAGGAATCGAGGGGTCCCTCTGGCGCACTAATGTTGGAACGTTTAAAAAGTGGTATTTTTGCGAGAGTTACGTCGTGTCGGGGAATTTTTTTACGACAACTCATCTGATCCCAAACCGGGTCAAATTGATCCGACCATCTCCTCTATGGAAGTTTAATGCAGCAGCTGAAAATGGAGGGGGTAAGAAAGATACAGCGTGTTTTAACAAAATGGTAAAAATGTCAACAGAATATGTATTTTTTGCCCTCAAAAATATGGAACTAACACAGTGCTCCCAGCCCATGCCCGTCAAAAGTTCTGGGACTCGGAACTTTTTCGTTCCAATTTCTTCCCCTCAATGACCGTCAAAAGTTCCGGGACTCTTTTCAGCTTTTTCAAAAGCTGCGAGAAAGTTCCGGAAAATACAAAAGATCCCGAACATTTCGGGAATTTTAAAAGTTCCGGGAAAAATTCAAAAAAATCTCAAAAGTTCCGAGATTCAATACTAGTTCCGGGAAATGAAAGCACTAAAATAACATACTGAAATAAAACCCAACAAAATCCATGTTCTTAAATGTAAGTCAATTTAACCTGACATGGAGCTTCGCCTAAAAAAAATCTTGGGCTTCTATGGGATAATTATCGCACACTGTTACACAATTTATGGCTTAACCTGTCATTTTTACATATTCACGTAACAACATAGACTTTCCAATCAGATGCCATTTTTCACAAAAACAGTAGTGTGTTTCAGCTAATCGATAAATAGTGTGAGATTCCCGATTTAATTTTCAAATGTGGCATTTTCTTTGCTTGCAGTATGCTGCTATAATAGGTTTGTAGTGGAATAATTCAGAATGATTGATGTCCAATTCCTGGAAAGAGCAAAGCTTTTAATTTGATTTTTCGTCAGTTTGACAATGACACGAATGAAAAGTTTCAGAGTTTTATCGAGAAAAACGATCGGGACATATACAGCAGCTCGGACAGGGGTGGTACTGACCTCAATTTGACAAAAGCGTTCCACTTGGCGTTCAAAAGGTCCACCAAAACGCCATCCATCAACTCCAGATGTTCGTCTTTGTCCTGCCGAAAGAGAAATTTCGATGAGTTCGACACAATGTGTGATGCAGTTTCACGCACAATTGTCTACCCAAAATTTGAAGCTCTGAATGTTATGTGAGCAAATTAAAACCTTGTTTGGCTTCCATTGATGCACCCATGTACCGTAATGGCAAAAACGAAACCAAAAACTGTAAATATGGTAATACTTAAGTCTTAAAAAAAGCGCCCTCAACGAAGAATAGGATTCTTAAGTTAAAAGGGTTTATTGTGGTAAATAGGTGTTGCAAATTTATAGGTGTCAAAGAAACAAGACCGTATATTACTTCAAAGGTGCTACTATCTTTAAACGTGTTCAGAGCGTGTTGTTTGTGTGTTTATGGTGTGCCAGGCACAAAATTTCCGTAGTACCTCTCTAAAAAATAATTTACCATTTTTTTATGATATTCATTTTTTACGTAACACATTTCATACAGAAGCAGATGACACTTTGCACGACATATTACAAGATCATTACGTATTATATGCTTCCCTAAAGTTAGTAGTATGTGTTTTTTTAAATGTGGTAGCTAAAACTTAGAAGTGAGTGCTTCTGGTTATTACCCCAAAGACCACAAGATTAAGAGCCGAATTTTTGCTGATGTGTCCTGTTTCGATGTCAATTGTGTCGATTTGCCCTAGAGGATAAGCTGCACATGCAATACTGCCTGGAACAAATTTAATTACTGTTAGATCAATGCAAGCACTGGATCCATACATATAACAGTCCTACATTTTTTTACTTTGTAATATGCATAGCCTTTATGTAAAAAAAAAATGGTTAATAACTCCAAGGCATGAAATGCAAAATTTCAAAAATTAAGAATTACATTGGAAGCGATGGGATCACTAAGAAATTTGTATGTAATATATGTCAAGACGGAAAAAATGACTTACAACAATTGCAACCATTTACATCAATCGCTGTAAGTTACTCTTGGCTTAGGAAAAAATTATTCATAATGAAAAAATCTCAACCGTTTTTCGACAGTTAATTTTGTCCATAACTTTTCCGAGCAACCATGATTCTGATACAGTAAAGTTATAGATGTATTACAGTTAAGTTATAGATAGAATCAGACCATAGCTTGCTATTTGAAAATCGCAGCATGAAACAACTATTTGCCCTATGCCGATAATGTTTGGAGAATACACTGCAACGCTGCTCCGGACGGATGAGGAGCGGGACATGGCGTTTGAATTGCCTTCAAATATTCGTATAGGCAATTTCCGGACCTAGACGCTCGAATAGTTGCTCGGCCAGAATTGAGCGATTAAAGCTCTTGTCACGCCTCCAAGCCACAATTGAAATACTTGTCATTAATGATAGATATACCACTAAAATATGTGTTTTTGTTTTTTGAAAGCTCATACTCACCAATTTGCCAATAGATTTCGCGTTCGATGTTTAAAATGTGGAAGAACATCTCAATTCTCGCGAGTTTTGCTGCCAAAGTGAGAGGAGTCAAATTCTGGACATTCCGAACAGAAATGTTGGCGCCAACTTCGTATGCCATGTCAAATGTTTCCTGAAGTATCAAAAACCATTTCATTACGGCGATGAATTCAAGATATGCATCTTACTCTGGAACCGGATAAGTTTTTTCGACAGTTATACTCAATCATGACGAATATACATATGCTGATACTCTTGAATGCGATTTAAATCCAATTTGATTTTTTTGCTTATTTATGTAAACTTTCGGATCATCAAATGACCCATGTTCAATAACCCATCGAAATTTTGAATTACTGTCCTATCGATACATTTTTATCATGAGTTGCCCAAGTAAGAAAAAATATGCAGGTGCCCCCGGCCTCTTCATTTGATCTGCAACGTTTGAAATCTTGCTTAAAATCATTTAAGTTATAAGAAAAGAAGGAGGGCTTACTCGGGCTTAGACCTAAATGCCCTGAAAATGAAATGAACTATCCGAGTCTTGCCGTTTCCGTATTCTACAAAATTAATATACGCAGCAAAGGGCAACAGATCCAGTAGTTTTCTATGAGACTTAATATTTACTACGCTTACAACTGACAGCAAACATTAATTTTTGTCGTCGAGCGGTATAATTAAAACTTTATTTACGACAAATAAAACGAAATGAGTTGCCAAAATTGTAAGAGATCTACGAGTTCTTATTCAGCACTATGCGTTCAACGTTCTGAGATTGAAGAAAACTTTGGCAATTCATTCGCTGAGCAGACGCACGAGGATCTTTGACTCCTGCAAATGACTGACGGAGGAATTAGCGGATATTACGCTTCTCTAATTTTGAGATGAAAATGCAGTTACTTTTCGAGCGTTCCGACTGCGGCCGGCAGCACGGAAGAAAATAACTTTCGTTGTTCTCAACGTTCCGATCGAACTTCAAGTAACTTTCATTCGGGAAAACAGCGAGCCACTATCAAATAGACTTGCGATGCCATTCATTGTTTCATAAATAACTTTCGGCGAATTATCAATAAAGTTTTGATTGAAGTGCGCGAACGTTTTAAAGGGATTGCGACATTGCCAGTATGGGACTAATAAATAATCTTGAATCTAGACTCATTTTGACAGTAATTTACCACAGATAACACACTGTAACAAAAATTCCGGCCGTGAGAGTCGCAATTACGAGCTATATAGACATACCGTCCGTCCCGGGCTCAAAGGCCGAAAATTCCGGCTGTTAGAGGCGTAGCTTCGATTGCTCCGGGTTCAGAGGCCGAAGCTACGGCTCCAGCAGCCGGAATTTTCGAACTTTGAGCCCGGAACGGACGGCACGTCTATATAGCCCGTAATTGCAGCTCCCACGGCCGGAGTTTTTTTTTCAATGTACATTTTAGCTATTACAGGGGAAAAAATATTCTAAAAGTTTTCAAAGCTTTCCGCTTGTCAATGATTGGACAATATTTTCTTAAAGAAAGAACTTACGAGTTTCTCATAGATGACGAGCATATGAAGAACGGTATTTCCATTTGTGTCTTGATTATCGGGATTTGCTCCTCGCGCGAGCATGAGTCGGAAGCACTCTTCTTGGCCCAGACAAGCCGCAAAACTAAGTGGGTACTCACCCCAGTACACGTATCTATGGCAAACGAGAAAACTCATTGAAATTCCTCGACGTAAATTGAAACTCTATCACGCGGTGGTGATCCTGTACAATGGACATCGTCACTCAGCGTCACTGAAACATGCCTGATAACCTTTAGGAGTTCTTGAATGTTCTTGAAGGTAACTTGGTCTTTTTCGCGGAATAGGGAATTCTCTTCTCCGCGCATACAGTGAGAATGTACGTGTAATCTATAAAAGTCTGTATTTTAATTGCCGATGATTCATTTTCCTGTCAATCCAACAGGAATAATATAGCCTTAAGATGGTGAGAACTTCAAACTTAATGCAGCATCAATTCAGTTTAGTTAAATGTCATTGTTACCTCCCGTCCTGAGTTCACTTAATCTCACAAAAGATCGTAGTGCACGGAGAAAATCTATGTGGCACTATAAACTAATTAGCAATTCATACAGAACAGCACTAATACACTGGAAAAAAAAGAATCTTAAATTTGCCACCAAGAAGTATTTCTTCTTAAATCAAGAATTTTGTTGGTTAATATAAGCTACTTTTTTGCTTAACTCAAGCATTATTGTTCTTGTATCAAGAAGAAAACAGCTTAAAGCAAGAAAAAAAAAGTTCTTGGCGGCAAATTCAAGAATCATCATGCTTGATCCAAACTACTTACTTTTTTTTCAGTGTAGTCATAAATGAACTAATGATTCTCGGTCTGTGAACCATACTAAGGTATCTTGTACTAAGGTATGTATACCATCACTAAGGTATATGTGCTATTATTAAATGTTGCCTTTACTACTATAGGTAAGTGGTGTTCCGAATGAACCAATAATTGGTTTATAAGCTGTAGCTTTTACTTGGTATGTGGTACTTTAATTTTAATGGTTAAACGTTTTTCTTAATTCAAAGACAGTCGCGGCACTGTTCAGTCAAACGAATAAACAAGCATCTGGTCGGATTTTTTTCGTGCCAAAGTATTCTCATTTTCTTTTTCATTCCTGACTTCCCATGTAATTATGAATTGCATCCTTGATTTATTCCTCTATAAATTTTATGCAGCGTGAACATTGCAAAAAAATGCACCAGAAAATTGTAGAAATTCTAGCTTGAATTTTTTTTTTTTTTTTGGTAATAAAATCTAGCCAACAGAGATAATGCATGTGTCTTGTGGGACACCTGGCGTCATAGGTGCGCATTTTTACGAGGAAGAAGCATATTGAAAAAACGTGAGAGCTCTGGAGGTATGAATTATTTAAACAGATAAATTAAAAGCGAGGATTAAGCCTTTATTTGCGAATATGGTGGAGGTGAACTTCACTGAGATACGACGATGTCAGTTTGAGCGAATTTTATCGCATACGTCGGACGGTATGATCGTGAATCAAATAGGACGCTTCTTTCGATACAGTATTCCACTGAAAGAAACCATTGTAAAATTAAGGAAATAAAAACCGAAATTTATCGAGGGCTGTGTAAATGGATGCGAGATAGTAATTCATTTCTGAAAATAAAACTTCCTTCAATAAAGGTGCAACTGTTAAGGACAGGGAAAATTCAATCGTACAAAAAATCATAATAGTTTTTTTTTCTATTGATGTATGTTTTTAGTAATAGGAAATTACATATCTAAAGAAGGTTTGTTTATGTTTGTTTTATACATTTAAGGTGTCTAGACAAAGCCGGGCCATTTGCACTGTAGAAAGCCATGTCAAACCGGAGGGTAATTTAACTAGCAGTGGGATAATTAGAGGGAAACGTGAGATAGTGCGGCGAATAAAGTGATCGATCCGGGACTTTTATAGCAGCATTTTACGGGTTAATTAATTTGTAACAAAGTACTTTGATGCCACATTAGAATAAATAATGCTGCTATAAAATTCTTACTGTTAAAACTCCTTTGTTTTGTCGGTAAAAAGGAACGATTCTGGCATTACAAAGCATTGAAACGACACTTAATTTTTATTCTCTTTCTATAGAGAATATATTTGTATTTAAAATGCAAAACATGCCATTGCTACGGATCTGCCATGCCAAACATTTTTTAAAGTGCTCAATTCAAGGAGCAACTGAAATCTATCAGTTTATCTTCAGTCTCATGAATAGGCATTCCGATAACATTAATGTACTTTTATTAGCGTGTTCAACAGTGGACCTCCTTGCAGTTCGAGTTCAGAATCCACAAGTCATTTGGATTATCATATTTAGTTGCATTTTCTGTCATTTCGTTCGTAAGTGCGTTATATCTATATCGCGCGTTTAGAGGAATCTAAAGGTGTCATGTTCATATTTTGTTACATTACCGACTTGTGCACTTCATAATCAGTGATTATCTGAAAATCCTCAGCCTGAACATTTTCAAAAAGAGCCTCTGTAAATTCATAAATATTGAAGGTACAGTCCGATTATGAAACTTTTAAAATATAATTTGTAAGATCAACTAGTGGTTGTTTGATTCGGTTAAAATTTGATTTTTCATCGAAAAAATTCTAACAAAATATCCATACGGGTAAGATATGACACAATGGCACCCTACTAAAACATAGCGGGTGTATCAAAATGCTGAATAAAGTTTGTGTACTTTGTAAAGTTTCTTGGAGGTAGAAGTCCTTGATATCAAATTGAAAGTCACAACATCTTTTGCCATCACTATATGAGGGCGAAAGAAATCAAAATAAAGGGCAACGCTGTTTACGAGACCTACCATTTCCGAAGGAAGATTCAATCCTGCTCCATTATTACCCCCTCCCCCTCCCTCGTCATTTCTGCCTCTCTGCAGCCTGTGCAGTGTGCATCCATCCGACGAGAGCCTCCTACGTAATATTCAAGAGAATGATGAATGTTTGAGGATGTAAAATTAAGTGCAGCCTTCAGGAAAATGCATCTCGATCCCCACGATTTTAATTACGGGTGTTACCACGCAGGCTGCGGAAAAACAGTCAGAGCAAATATTTTGCCGGCTTGTCGAGTAAAATTTATTCCGAACGAAAAAATGGTCCCTCGGGAAAACAAGGGTGTTTCGCAATTCTAACTCCTCTCATTAGGAGCTAATTTTCACGATTTTGGAGCGGATATTGTAATTCATCATTTTCATGAAAAAAAAAAAAAAAATTAAAGTCGTTATTTATTTCTTACGTTTCTATCCTCATCTTTTCACTTATTTCTGTAATGTCCGCAAAAAAACCATTCTCGGGCCTTTGCAGATCTTCTTCACAACTATTTTCATTACCCCGCAATTTTCGTACAGTTTTCCGATAACCTTCCACTTCTATATTGACAGAGCAAAGAATGGGCGTAGCCAAAAATTCAAACCGAGCTCTCTGACATGCTGCAGTTATTCGAGATTGCATTGAGATGGAATGGATCGTATGCGATAATGGTTCGATGTATCGTTCGGTTCAAAATAATAAGAACATATCCTTAAACAAAAATTTTAGGATTTAAGTTGGAAAAGCTGAAAAGCAGAAAATTCCTTACAATTTCACTTTTCATTGCCATTTGATACTCTAAGGAATAAAAAATCTATCACAAAAGACCCGTTCCCTCAGATTTTTAGATTGACTTTTGAGGCTATGTTTGAACCAATCGATACCGATGCAATTTCACCTGTTTAATGTATCGAATACGACCTATTGGGCGTAGTAATTTACTGTTTCAAGTCTCAAATGAAAATCCTTTATAATTCGAACTCAGGTTTAGCTTATAATTTGCATTAGAGAATTTAATGCATCTGCTGGCTTCCTCTGAGGCCGGCAATTAAATTAATATGTTTTGACCCACCCCTCGTAGTTGGTGAGTGGCGACAGATTCACCCATTCATGCTCAACTGTGTCCTGCCTTGTAGCCTTCTGATCCTCAGGACACATGAAGTTCCCGGTACAACGCTCGTGGTAGTCAGCGCCACTGTCTAAAAGGAACTTCACCATCGCTGGATCTTCGTTCACTATGGCAATATGTAGCACACTTTCACCTGAATATAAAAATTTAACCAATTTTTTAAACTTTGCACCGAGACAAATTGAATTGTACTTATCAATAGCTTGATTTTTGAATTGATAAGAAAAATGTAGTTGTACCAAAACATGCCATTTGCAGTCAGAAATTCCTCATCGTGGATTAGACGTGCGGCCCTCAATGAAGACCCTTCACTCAATGCCAAAATTGGGGTTTTGAGAGGTGCGTATTTGTTAGCGGATTTCTCGGTTCAAATCTTTGCTGTACAGGTAAGTTTTGTTTTGTGAGTGGTATTATTCATTTTCTAAGCTGGGTTATTCTTTCTTTCCTTTTCACTGTGCCATCGCACTGGCATCTCAATCGTATGCATGTTTTCTATTTCCTTTTCATAAACTGGAAAATGTTTTGTTTAATTATACCGCGGCTCTTTATGTTAATGAGTGATTAGCATGTTGTTATGTTTCCTTGTCTTCATAAAAATTCATTTGTGCTGATAATGGGGGTAAATTGACACTCAAAATACATTCATAGTAAAAACTTTTATCTACCATAGCTTTTAATGGTTTACAGATAACATTTCTTCTCTTATTAATTGAAACACACGAAAAATACGATTTAATGATTACAGATTTTTAAATTAGACTACACATTCTGTAAAACGCCCTCTAAATAACGATTTCTTATTTTATTATTGTGATGCATATGACTGTTTTTTGAATAAATGACCATCAAGTTTCAACTTGAACTTGACGAATATCGGATATATATAATATAAGAATTCTTTTGAGAGTTTTTTTCACATTGGAGTCATTCAGTTTTCAAATTTATCATTGAACTAGAATTCAAATTTTCCAGTCTCAAAACATCTTAGGAAGTTTTTAAATCAATGTATTATTGTTTCTCTTTTACTTAATTTTCCGATTCCATAAATCGAATGTCCGGTCGGTATGATTCTTAATAGGTCAACTAAGTCGATTCTCCCCCGAATAGCTCAAGAAAACATTTGCTCTCTCGTCCTCTCACCTTTTTCGATGAGTTCATGAGGGACTGATCAACACAATTCAGGATGGAATTATGTGTATGGGGAAAAATGACGTGGCTCTTGGATGGGATTAGCGGTACTATAAAACTTTTAGAGCTTTCATAAGTTAATGTGGATTAAGCTCCCTTGTAAAATTATTATTCACTTTTTATTATGGGAATCCTGCGGTATGCATCAGTGTGGAATAATCGTGACGCAAAGCTAATCTCCGATTGAACTTTTTGTTTTGTCCAACTTCAAAGCGGGTCGAAAAGGAGCGGGAAATAACACGTTAATTGAACTTTCGCAATGCAGCCCCCGGTGTGAACGCCCGTGTGCAATGTGGAGGGTTATGTTGCCAACTGCTGCAATTTTAATTAATTTCTTGGAGTGTTATCGCGGTATTATTACAGGTCACACCATTAAACTCTGATATTCAGAGAAAATGTGCAATTTAAATTAGGGCAAGGAAGACCAACACTGAATTTTGATAATATTCCTACTGTTGCAAATTATGAAATTTTTCTTGCCCAAATAGAGGCCACCTATGAATACGGAACCTTGTGAGAGCGAGTGTCTCTATTATCGCTTCGCACCAGCATTGAGAAACGGGGGGGGGAGGGGTGTTCAAGAAAGTGTCATGTCCTAAAGTGTGTCTCTTACTCTCTTAATTTTTGACTGCATTCAATTATAGAGCTTCTTAAAAATCTGTTTAAACCTTTACTTGTTTTTGAACAGTTTTATCTTTTCCTTTTCCCGAATGCAAAACTAACTTAACGAGCTTTTTGTGGCCTTTTTCGTATAATGCGAGGTGATGAGGTAGTAGATATTGTTAGATTAGCTAGCTATACGCAATCACGAAGAGAGTACTCAGCGCAGTGTTACGAACCAATACAGGTAGAGGTATGAGCGTATAGATTTTTCGTAAGTTTTTTGTCACGTACGAATCATTTACGGACGGTCCTCATATAAAAATTGTCGCTCCTTCATCGATGTTCTGATATAATGTCTACTTGAACTGATCAAAAATTTTAATTAAAGAGAAGGATGCTCCCTCCCAATTTAGACTTTATATTAAAAATAGGAATAATTTGCGTACCGTAATATTCGTCGCACATGTATATATCGTTGATAAGTTTCGGATAAAAGCGGAGGAGTCGCTTGGCCAAGTCTGCATGGATGGATGTGGCGTTGAGGAGGCACAGATGGAGAATAGTTTCACCCACCGCTCCACGTTCCATCAAATCCCAGCATACCTCTCGGCATTTCTTCGGATCTGCGTCGAACAGCAAGAATGAATTAATATGTGGACGTATTTCTGCCAAACGGAACTAAGTGCAGTATGACGTGACCTCTGTTATGCATATATTCTTAGGGGTCTCAGGACCCATTGTCATATCCAAGAACATCTAACCACAAAACAAGATCATGTGAAGTCCAAATTGCGCGTCTCAGGATAGGTCACCCTTTTTCAGTCACAATCATATCATCTCCAAAGAAAATCAACCCATCTGTAACTTCTGTAATTTATCACCTCTAACCATCAAACACGTAATTATGGACTGGTCTGCCCTCAGATATCTCCAATCACAGATCTACTCCCCTACAATCAACAGAGATACAAACCCACTTACATGCGATGAACCCAATGATACTACCAAAATTCTGAAACTCTTCAATTTAAAAATCTAAATTTTCGTATGTACTCCCATTTTTAAAATTCTCTGTAAAGATGTTAATAGCCTGAGACGCTGAATGTCTTAAAATTATACTAACTAACTAACTTATTGCACATGGTTTCGTTTGGCAGAAATACGTCCGATGAAACAACACAGGAAGCAACTGAATAGATAAAAGAATGATGATATTTAACATGAGGCAAAGTAATGCCGAAAGGCGCAGAGGGCGTCCAATGAGTGGTCGAAGGGATGGAATTGGAGCAGAAACGTTAAGGTGCTCAATGCCCGAAGGGTTGCGGTTCGACCGAGGACAGGGGTGGTTAGGGGGCGTAGAGCGCCAGGGAGTGCTATCGAGCGACTTACATGTAAAATAATACCGATTTACTTTTTTTAGAATGATGAAGGATTCGAAATCCGCCTTTCTGAGGGCGATTGACAAGAAATCTTAGTCGGGGAATTAATTTTTTTTTTTTTTTTTTTTTTGTATAGAAGGGTTAAGCATTTTCGAGGAAAATATAGATTGCTGAGTTTAATACCTTGGTTAAACTATTTGTTAATGCTTTTTTGTTTGGTTCTAACTTTTATTACTGAAACATAAATCTGGGAGACTGTAGTTTAAGAGTGGCGTGCATTATTGAACCTCGATCTATTTTGGCTAAGGGAACGATCATTTTTTTTAATCAAAACTTTGTTTTCAAACCAATTTTTGATATTTTTAAAATACTATTCATTGTACCCGCAAATATTGAATAGTCGTGTATCAGAGGTATAATAAAGGCGAACAAATATTTCCTTTATAAAAAAATTATATAGTTTATTATATAGTTCTGCTTTAGTTGAACAAAGTTGAACAGCTCACCAATTTTCTCAGGATCGTTATCGATTGGCATTTTTTCTATATCTAGTTCCGTGTCCATATCCATATGTTTCAAGTATGGCAGCTGAAACAGCACATAAAGACATGCGTTGAATAAGAAATGTTTTGCGGCAATGAACCGCATTTATCTTAGAATCAGCACAACATTTATTTTATTCGATGACTTTTTGTCTAGAGATGGAATAACCATGTTTGTTGATGACCTACACTTACAGACTAAATCGATTAGATAAACATGACTATGCCTTTTATTGACTCACATATCGACGGTGAAACTACCAAACCACGTATCTCGTTTGCGGTGTTTAAAAATCTCCGCTCACATTTTATTTTTTTGAAGTAGACCAAATCAATATCATTCCTTGAAATTTTCACAGAATTTTCTCCGCACGAAGAGGAAAAATCACTGAAATTTTCAAGACCGGACGTTAAGTAGCTTTTCATTTAAAAAATAAAGTATGACAGGAAGTCTGCGACGTCGCAAACCAAGATACGTGGTTTGGTAGTTTCACCGTCGATATGTCATAAAATTCCATGTTAAAAAAATGAGATCAATGATATGAGGATAAAATTTTGATAATCAATGACATGAGGATGAATTCTCATGCGCACTCTATTCGTTTGTATAACGCGATTGTCTTATTTTTGAAAACATGCATTCTGATTAGGTTTCTTTATATTTAATTTGAATGGACTCATAGTGCTTATGAGTCTACCTACGCCATTCGCTCATTTTATGAGTAATCTTGCAACGTTTTATTTCTACTGCTGTGAGGAAAAAGTCTTACAAACACGCCCTTTGATGTAGTTCCTTCAAAGGAACCGCTAAAGGTAAATCCGGATAAATTTTCTAATCCGTTAACTTTTCGCCTTCTTTAATGCACAACTTTAAAAACCTTCTGAAGTTAGTCATTTCTTTTCTTTCTTTCTTCTTCTTCCTCTCTCCCGCTTTATCTTAACTCTATTTTCAAACGGAAGTGTAATCTTACTTTGTTTTTGAAATAAAAGATGTAACACTCAGAACTTTGAAACTTTTAGTCCAGAGGACTTCATATTTTTGTATTTTATGTAAAAGTATGTTTTGCTACTTGTGTCACGTGTATGATACATTCCGAAAGGTATTTCATATTATTGTTATTTTTACTAGTATGTCAATTAGTTTACCAACTCGACAAATAAAAATGTTCATCGCAAAATAAATGGTGCTCCTCAAAACCATGATGTGAAAAAATTGTAATATTTCCTTATCCTTTTCAAGGACGTTGCACGTTTACTTCCTCGCAGGCGTGGTTCTGCTCTCCCGTCTGGGAAGGACGAAAGTAAATTAAAGTTCTGAGTAGTCCAGTTTTCCTGATAGTGTCAAATCGTGATTCGTAAAAATCAACCCTTAGCCGCAAGACGGTTTCGGACATCGAAATCGAGTTAAACGATTCTGCATTGTGGAAAAGAGATTGAATTTGAAGTGGTGATTGGATAATTGTAGAAAATCAAGATGTAATGGGAATGAACTCGTACTCGTTCAGAATCAATTTCAGTGAGTCCAATTGACTTTTCGAATCAGAACTCACCAATTGACGCCCCGCGCACAAACCAAATGCTCTATTTTTTCAACATGAATTTTCAGTGGACACTAATTTTTTCGAGAGGCTGCGATATTAACCACAATTTTTACTCAGCAGAGGAAAAAAATGCTGATTCTTAACAATGAAAAAAGTACGATGGTTGGATAGTAGGCATAGCACGTCAGCTAACAACTGTGCGAGAATCTTGATCTATGCTTAAATTTTGAGAAAATGTGAGTTACTCAATGCCTATCATATAACTTCCGGAAATTATTCGAGCAAAGACTGATGAACGCAATCAATTTTGAGCCAGTGCTACTGTGACCAAAGTAGGTGTCTTGACCAAAAAGGAGAAGGAAGGATTACCATCTTTTCAGGCTGGGAAACAAAAGACGCACACCTGTTGCGCCTAAATTGAGAAGTGATTTTCTTAATGGACCATTAGGCAGGGTAGGAATATTTGAGCAACATACACAAAACAAGACAGGTTCCCTCATAAAAATTTCATACCCAGCACATTAAGCACATTGAATATTTTGAAAATCAATTTTTGTCGAAATTAAGCGTTCATAGATTGCGTCATAATCAGAAAATCCAAACTTGCTCATAAAAAGATTAACAAGTAGTTCCAAAACTTTTCAACCAAACAACCAAATTCTTTTAAATTTTCAAAGGAATCCGTACAGACGTTCTTTTGTTAAAAAAATAAATTCCCCTGTTCAATTTGGCAATAGCTGATGTAGCTTGGTTCCTCCTTGGTCCAAATATACCTTTCAATGAGATAAGGCTGTGATTTTTGTAATTATTTGTTTTCAAAGTTTAGTGGCCGATGCAAACGCTTTAGCAGTAAGGTTCAAGTCATTATTTATTTGATTTTTGTCAGAAAGCACTGACCCATTTGTGACGGGGCCGCTCCTTGTTGCGGATGAGGACGAGGTGGGAGATTGGAATAAGACGACCCTCGCCCTTGTTGTATAGGAACGGTTCCACTTTGGTTTTGATGGCGTGGTCCAGCTCCGCAAATTGCTTCGTTCTCGCCGCTCGCTTCATCAACTCCACCAGCAACCCTCCTCCTGCGGAATAATTTTCCAAATATTAACCCGTATGCTCCCTCTATTTCAGATTCTTTAAATTTACGATTTAACATCACAATTGAGGACACCGCACCATGAACAGCCTATAACTGGAAACCGCGTTTTGAGAAAAAACGCAATTAAAGTTTTGTTTTTGATGTGCTGCGCAGACTTTTCTATGCAGGTACCCTGTTTTGGTGTTTTTGGGTGACCTAACCCTTCTATTGAAGGATGCCGGGTAGATTTTGCGATACATTTTGGGTTTACACTCTAATATATTTCATTTAAAAAAGCTGTTTATAGGCCATTATTACGCCCAACAGTCATTTTGGTGGCAATATGAAGTATAAATCATTTTAAACACGCATGTTTAACGTAAAATGAAAGAATATCGATAGTGAGTAAAGAAAGGGGTAACTAGCACCTCATAGGCCCTTCAGTTTATAGGCCCGTTTATAGGTCGTTCTTGCACCCATCGATCCAGAGGCCTGACTTAACTCGGGAAATTTTTTTTTCGACCTCGAGCCGTTACCTATCTACAGGGTTATTCAAAAGTTACGCACCACTGGCCATAACTTTAGTTCTAATTATGATATCGATTTGCGGTTTGTGGCGTCCTTCCTCATATCGAGGGGGAAACTTTTTGAGGTATTTTTCAGTTCTTCACTCCCCCAGGGGGAGGGGGGGCGGGGGCAACTCAAAACTTTTAAATGGCAACCCCCATCATGCGATACAACGTTAGAAAGAGCATGAAAAAAGAAAATTTTTGGCGCAAAACGGAAGTCGATCTGACCCCCCTGTCAAAAGTTAGGGGGGTCCAAAGGTTATTTAGGGGGTCCGTACCTTCATTTTTTAGAGTAGCTTCGGCGGCTCTTGGACATACCGTTTCTCTTTTCAAAGAGTCCTCGGGGGTGGCAGTCCTTGTATTTCAATGCTCCGACTGATCGCCACGTTTCAAGGGTCCTCCTCAAGTTGGACAATAGTTTCGGGCATATTTGTAGTGAATTTCCCGGTTTTTACCCACTCTGCAACCAAAAATGAGGGGGGGCAGGGGGCTAAGAGTTTTGGAAACTCACTTTAAAGTCGCAGGCTGCGTTTGCGTTAACATTGGCAAGAAGTTCCACTCGGATTTGATGCTAAGTTTGAAGCTCTTCTGTGACTTTTCGCATTTTAATGCAATGTTTCATTATAACAGGCCCACTCCTCCCCTACAGGGGGGCTGTGGTGGCCCGGGGGCAATATGTAGACTTCGGTATCAGACTTGGAGTATTCGAGGACTCTTTGAAAAGAGAAACGGTATGTCAAAGAGCCGCCGAAGCTACTCTAAAAAATGAAGGTACGGACCCCCTAAATAACCTTTGGACCCCCCTAACTTTTGACAGGGGGGTCAGATCGACTTCTGGTTTGCGCCAAAAATTTTCTTTTTTCATGCTCTTTCTAACGATGTATCACATGATGGGGGTTGCCATTTGAAATTTTTGAGTTGCCTTCCGCCCCTCCTCCCCCTGGGGGAGTGAAGAACTGAAAAGTACCTCAAAAAGTTTCCCCCTCGATATGAGGAAGGACGCCACAAACCGCAAATCGATATCATAATAAAATTAGAACTAAAGTTATGGCCAGTGGTGCGTAACTTTTGAATAACCCTGTATATTCTATCGCTACCACATCATAGTCCAGGGTACGTAGAATCCGAAAATCAGATGGGCGTAATAACGACCTATACGCCTATAGGCTGTTCTTGGTGCGGTGTCCTCAATTATGATTTTTACTTTTTCACAACAATTCTTCTTTCACAAAATTTCTTTTCAACGGTTATAGGACGTTTCGTCAACGATTTTTTGTCAGCACACCTGTTTTTTATAGTAGTTTACGGCACGCGAATTTTTGCTAGGGGAGTTTTGGTCCACTTATCGATTGAGATGCAAGTTAATTGGTCCACTATGGTCCACGTGTAAATATAAACGACAATTGCTCACGTTATTATTGGATGAAAATATATTATTTCTTGGATGAATAAGGGTTTGCTTGTTTTATTTTGTTTTTTGTTTTCCTTTTTTTTTAAAATTTTTGTTTGTTTGTTTGTTTGTTTGTTTGTTCCAACGGAGAAAAATATATAATTGCGATTTTTGGTAAAAATGAGAAAATCAAATTCCATGAGGGAAAATTCAATAAATCTCTCTACACTTTTTTGGTGCAACGAGACTTAATGATCTTTAAATAAAACCTGATCTTTTTATACCCGAACCGAAATTTTTTTTTGATTTGCCTCAACTAAAGGCTTCTAGGTTTTTCCTGCGTACGATAACTTTGCGACAGTGCAGGCGCGGTGTTTCGAGCTACTATTTCCCCACGGAAAAGTTGCACAGAATAGTAACAGATTAAAGGCTTCCTAATATACAATGATTATATCATGCTATCATGATATCATCTAAACGTTATTAAATAAGAATACTAGGAATTAGGGAGTTTTTGGACTACTGGTCTCTTTTTGTGCCGTAGTGTCTTGATTTATTATGCGAGGAGAGCTCCGCACTCTTAAAGGATGCCTGTCATTCTTAATATGTTGGAGCGCCTTCATTTTCGTATGATACTGTGCAACACCTCTGGTGTGAAATAGTTGCTTGAGGCGCCGCACGGTGGATCGAGTCATAGGGCAGGCCGGACATGGCACATCACGCGACTTGGTTTGCTCATTTACGTAGTGTTTGCGCTCATAAAACAAATCAGGATACATGATTCTTATGTATTTTTCGTCGCAGATTTCATTTTTGATGACTATTTTCCTGATTATTGGGTTTAGATATGTATTTTGGCACAATTTCAGATAAATAAAGAGATATTGTTTAACAACAGATAAGTTTAAACTTTCTACACTCATTTCAGTCGAAGTTTTAAGTGTTCAATGGACTTTTCTCTCCGGTAAAATGTTTAAATATCGTACATAAAACGTATATTACTCATCTCTTTTACTATTCCCCCTCCTCTCCCCCAAAAAATGAATTAATAGAAATCCGAAAATGTTGAGAGGAAAACAGAGGATCTCCTTTCCCCTTCATTCCTGGGGCACCTTTTTAGCTTTCTAACAAAAGAAAATGACAAGGGGAAAAAATATGAGAGAAAAATACAAATCAAATACCTACACATCAATCAACACAAATCATGTATTATCCGAGCCTTCCTAATTAAGGGCCCCGCGAGTCACCATTGTACACTGCCTTTATTTATACTTAGGTATCTAATGGAGCTTCTTCGGCTTAATGATTGCTGCTGAAGCTCAAATTACCTCAATTTTCTCTATTATCTTCTAATTTTTCGAAGAAATTAAACATAAAAAAAAAAAAATCCGATGTCAAAAAACGCGAGTTTTTGGGAAATAGTTAGAAGATAGAAAAGAATTTAGGCCATTTTTGACTTTAGCATCAAGTAGTAGATGAAAAATGCTCCATTAGACACCAACTTGATATAATTTTCCCGTCTTTTCAGACGCAAAACTTACGGATCAGTATCATATGCGTCGATTAGGACATTTGAGAGGAAAACCCCGTTATCTGAAACAACGTGGACATTTTTTTAACCACGCAAGGCATGTTTTCTCATGTATTTTTGTCTCCTGGATTCGAAAATGACCTTGGTTTCTCTTTACCATGCACCAGTTTTCCGGAAAATCTCATTTCCCGAAAAGTCCATTTTAAGTGGAAAATCTCAATTTTCCGGAAAATCGGTGGGTGTTGGAGAAAAACCAAGGTCATTTTCGGACTCGGCACTAAAAATTACATATAGATCACCTATCAAATGCCCGGTGTTTATTCGCCACAGACCTGTGAAATTCGAATTCTCTCGAGCCACCATTTTATGAACTTCACTTTTCCAAAATCATTTAAGCTTTATTCCCGAAATGGCACTTTGGGGCAGCCAATTTTTCTTGATAATGAATCTTCAAGGATCAGTTAACACTGCTATACAAAGGTTTCCCTGAAATACGCTGAAATAGCTAGTTAAAAGTCTAGCTATATTATTATTTTTACGGTATTGAGGAGGGTACTTTTAAGCAAGAATACCGCTTATAAAAATAGCGATATTTTAACTTGTTATTAGTGAAATATATTTTACTTAAGGAGGAGGACAAGCTACTTTATTCAGAAATTGTCATAAATCTATCGGAGGGAAATACCAACAGGCGAACGGTTTGTCCCGAGTGAGGCAACATTTTTCGAGTGCCGCCTGAGTCACTTTAGGAGGCTGTGTGCGTTTAACTGGGGTTAAAAAATTGAAAACCAATACCTGTATCATAAAATATAACTCTTTGGGAAGACATTTACATCAATGAAATGACTATTTGTGAGAATCGCCCATGTCCGACTTTTTGCAGGTTTCGATCCACCGTGCGCCGTGGCAAGCTGCGGGCGGCGAGCGGCCGGCCAGCGCATTGGCGCCTACAAATTTAAGGGGATACTTCTAGCATTGCGCAATGCGTGAAGTATCACCTTAGGTTTGTAGGCGCCAGTGCGCGTTATGCGCCGGCAGCACGCCGGTCCGCACTGTGTTAGGATCTAATCTTTAAACTCGCAGAGTCAGCGTTTTTCGACTCATGATTTTGAAATGTTTGCACACTCTGCGTGGATTTTTCTCATTTAAAAAAAATTAATAGGTATTAATGGAAAATATAATGTGTGACTTGTAAACAATAAGATGCTTCCGTGTCAAATTTAGTGATTTCCACAGCACTATAATTTTTTCATTTATATTTGCAAAGAATCGTTGACGGAATGTCCTGAAACCTTTTTAAATATTTTCCGAGCTGTGCAAACCCGTGAGAATTCGTGAGACTAGCTAAGCGGGCAGACATCCGATGACACCCTCGGCTGATCAAACAGTCGAGAGCCCCGTCTCCACCATCCGTTTTTCTTCCAACTTTTCAGCTTGGTTGCTCTTTCCCTCCAAAATTCGATCCACATGCCACAACCACCCTAGACAGAATTTTCATCACCCAATTTGTTGACTCTTCAAGGAGCCCCAGTTTTTTTTTTTTTTTTGGGGGGGGGTTGTAAACAAAAGATCGGGAGATTGTGCGTAAAACAAGATTCGTGGTCTCATTCTACGTCTTGAGAGGCGTTCATGAACCGAAATTTGGCAACACCAGATTTCCTTCATTTAAGTTTATATTAAAAAATCGATTCTTGTCGGAGCACCGGGCCCCTCCAAGAATCAATACATTTCCATAGGTTTAAATGGAGAAAAAACAATGTTGCCAACTTGCTGGATCCGCCAATGTTCATGAACTTGCATAGTATCCCATGGATGCTCCTTATTACTTTTGTATGACAAACGATACAGACTCGTACGGCAAAACCTACGCAGATGTATAATTTGTACAATAGTATGTAACGCAGAGTGAAAGAACTTGCCTTTGAGATCCACCAACTTGTACATGAGGATGGAGGAGGTGTCGGCTTGCTTCTTGACACCGGAGGTGACATTTGACTCAGCGTTTCCCATTGTGCTTGGTTATTTAGCACAGGTGTTAAAGATTAATCAAATTGATGCCAAATTGATACCCCTGCAAAGCGACCAATCGCGGTCTGCAGTTTATCCTTTGTCACAAATCAGTTTGATCAAAAACATTGCCGAGAGCTATGCTGTATCACCGCACTTAATGTTACGTCTCAGGACGGCTTCGGTCGCAATCCCATTTGCATTCCGCATTTTGAATGGCCCTTTCAATAAAATAAAATAAATAAATTAATTAATTAATTAGCGAAGAGTGAATGAAGAATTGAAAAAAATAAAGAAGACCCAGGCCTGCGTTAGAGGAACTCAGACACGCGAGGGATACAAGATTTGAAGAGGTACATTATGCGGTGAATAATTTATTGTAAAAAGCATACACGTCACAAGAAAAACACGAACTCTGAGGCCTGCTGAACACTGTTTGATGAGACTAAAGAGGAATTCTTTGAGCTGATGTCGACCAGAGCGAGCAAAAGCTTACGAGTATGTTTGTAGGCAACCTCAGTGTTGAGTAATTATGATGGACCCCCTTAATTTGACCATGAACCTCACAGTTTTGTACGATTATTCACTTAAATTTAAATTTTGAAACTCTCATTTAGTTTTCGAATTCTCTAGTTCTCTCTCCTCCAAAGAATAGTGTAGATTGACCTTTATGTTAATAACCCCTATTGAAATTATAAGAAAAAGCCTCTCGGATAGCTACCAAGCCGCTCACAAAGTTCTAATATATCATTTAAATTTGCAATTAATTACTCGGTATCGATATAATTCTATCGTGTGAAATTTCAAACTTACGTCCAAATATCTAGTAGCCAATTTATTAAGTCATTACCACCTACCAGTCCCATGACGCTTTGCTCATATTAAAATTTAAAAGGACTTTATTATCAGCTCCACAGAGATCTCGCATCCCAAATCCATAACACTTGAATTTACTGTTTTTGCAATATTTCAAAACAGAAAGCTGGGAAAGAGCCATAGATGCCAATATCTCAGTTATTTTATCAGTCACATATACATGTCAGCCACATTCGTCGATGGCGTTGCTTACCCTCTTCTCAGCTCTCATTTATGATTTTTAAAACTATTTTCAGCAAAGTGCATTGCTTGACTTGGGATATCTTTGGGACATGCAGGACTAAGGGCAATCACCATAACTCTCTATAGGATTTTCCCGCCTTTTTCATCAGTTATAATTATGCACATCATCCTCCCCTTCCCGCCAGAAAATTGATACCAGTCAAAATTGTGAAGTTGTTATCTTGTCATTGTGAGGATTAGTGGCCTTAGCTATTAAAATTACTATACGCCCTATTTCTCGCTGGTCTCTTTGGCATTTTTGAACGTCTAACGTGTAAGATTTGATTTATGAAAATAAAAAACCAACCGCAGTGAGGTAAAATCGTTTGCGAACACGCACCACGCACAAACACGTTATATCCGGCCATCAACATGTGGCAAATTTCGCTGAAAAAACACCCGTAACTTGTGATCCGCCGGAGAACTTTGGCCCACTAACACAGACCTGTCCTGGGTCGCGGGTGACGGTACATAGTCGATACGCCGTCCAAACCGGTGCCAGGCCCCGGCACCCTCCGCAGTGCTTGTTGCAAGATTTGGCAGAAATTGCCTCGTTTTTCAGTGGGAAGATGCCAAATCGTAAAATACACCACTTGAAATCGATGTAATCTAATTCAAGGTGCAGTGTGAAGCAGAGTGTACAAAAATTGCGTCCATGGACTTTGAACTCGAGTATCCAACTAACGACACAAAAACTTACTGCTTTGTACTGTTTTGAGGAAAAACAATTTTTTTCTGTGTGAAACTGCGTAAGATATTTTTTCAACCGCCTAAGAATCTTATCTGAGATAATCATGCAAAAATATGAGTTATTTCTACCCTGAGAAAATTAATGAGAGAGAAAACTTTGAAACCCTGATTTAACAACCTTTGCACGTACCATAGATGTACGCGGAGGAGGAAAGTTAACGTCTTTCTTCATTCAATTTTAAATTCTTTTACAATTTCAAAATTATTTTTCCTATCCGGTTCCAAAAATTTTTGATCAAAATGAAAAAAACGCTTCACGCCAAAAAAATAGAGTTACGTGTGAATTTTCGGAGGATACAAAATCCTGGTGGCTGAAGTCATTTACATGATATGGAGCCGCGGCTTGTTTTACTAGCCATTAGAGTATTAAAAATATCACTGAAACCATGTTTCCCAAGGTCAAATTTAATATTTTTTTTTAAAATTATTCTTGCACGGATTACAATGATTTTACGAACTCAGAATTTTGACTACCGTTCCAAATATTTTGAAAACAGTGGTCAAATTGAATTGCATTTGACAATAGGGAACTCAATTTTTTTAGTCATTTCGGGCACAAAATATCTGCTGTAAATTCTTCTGTACTGATAATTGCTTGCAGGGATTGATTCATTCATTGGCCTCCTTTCGGTGAATGCTTTTCAATTAAACTCCCCGAACCGTAATGTGCGCGTTTACCGGCAAAGTTAAAAGATTGAAGGAAAGTGCGGATGAAAGAGAAGATAATTTAATGAATGGGCTTATGTTTTGATATGGCTTTGATAGGCGCGGATTATTAAATTAATTTATAGCTGGCCGCTGTTCATTTACCCTCAAATCACTTCGACTCAAAGCCCAAAAATAGCCTTAACACAATGTCAAAGCAAAATCACTCACATTTATTTAACAAATGCCTAAACAATTATAAATTTTAAATATGATGTATGACATTCTGAGATCAGTAAGATCGCACGATGTTTGATTTTAATCCACTCAAAGCATGAAACTCGTAAATACCCTGGAAATGTAATCACCTCTTCCTCAATTAATATTTAGGACCAAAATTAACTTTATTTTGGTCTATATTTTTCTTATGACTTCTCGAGTATTCCATGCATCATCCGTGATTCAATTAGGATTTCCCTAAATTGATTACCACATTTAAACATCGAATTTTTCCTTTTTTTATTTAGTAGACTTATCCATTATTCAGAAAAATTTGTAAACTCCAATCTAATGGAAGGTGTTTTTCAGACCTCAACGCTTCATCGCCTATCATGTATGGACCAAAAAATACTGTACATTTTGACTTATCTCAGCGCACTCCTCGTTTTTGTTGTCTTATCACCCTGGCAGATTTTCGCATGAATGAGAGAATTTTTCTTCGATGGATTGAACCCTTAAATTGGGTCAAAATGGCCCGAGATTTGTTAAAAACACGTGCCTCACGAGTTGCATCATGGGACTGGTGCCAACGTTCTTTAGATATACGTCTAAAATTGTAAAAAAAAGAATCAGACGACTGAAAAAACATTGAGTGTTAGGGATTTTTGTTGACAACTTTCCTTAAAAATCCAAAGACAAGGCAAATTGACTCAACTATCTCATCTGGGGTAAGTGTGAGGCCCGTACATACGTGCTTTAGATATAGGGCTACAAATTATAAAGAGGCAAAACATCAGACATCAAATCGAGAAAAAAGTAAAAATCGAGTTTCACCACGACCAAAGATTGGAGAGACGCATTTTGGCCTCATTTTTTAACTTTTCTCCCAAATCCGAGCGACACACAATGGATCGAGTAAATCAGAGAGGTCGAACATGAAAGTTTTGACTAACAAGAAAACTGCAAATTTTGTTGTTTATTTCGTCATATTTTAAATTTTAAGGGGTGCCTCTAGAAGAAAATATAATGAGACAAGCAGTGAACTCCAACACAATGTGTTGATAAGGCGCGTCATTAACTCGCACATATCAACCCCTTTAGTTTTCATTTACAGAGATTTCAAAATAGGCAAACAGCATAAAAAGAGAATTCACGATCCAACACTGCGAGGTCAAAGACGCACCTTGACGAGACCGTGTATTGTGAAAGTAGAAAGCTATTCGATCGAATTTAAGTTTTTTGATCTGCCTCAAGCAAAATCTTATCAGATTCTTGAAGAAAAGTGCTACGGAATAATTTAAGCGAAGAAAGGAAAAATTCTGTCGAACTCCTAGAAGATAAAGTCGATTTAAAGGTATTTTGGGGCTAAAATACCCAAATCACCGGTAGTAAAAATCCCGTTATATTATTGAAAAGAAATTGACTCGATATAAATGCAATTGCATTAAATACGTCTTGATTTTGTTATTTTAAACGTCTTTCCATGCAAAGAAGTTCAACCATGTCGTTGCTTTATTCATTCATGAATTGAAAGTAAGCAATCTACATCCCGAAAATCTACTGATTTGCCGTAAAAAATTGCAGAAACTTGATATACCAGGTCGATGCACCCACTCGTTGAATTTACCAACCAATTTTGTGAGTGCAAATGTGTAAGAATCAATATGCTATAGTCATTTTGGGTGCATTTATTTTTCATGAAACAATAATAATTTCAATCCCGAAAAACCATCAATTTTCCGTATAAAATCGAAAAAATCAAAATATGTCAACTCCCCGACGTGAAAATTAGATTCTACGTATGTAAAATGTAAATACTTATGTATCGATATGCTGAACAGAACTATGTGTGGACAGTCAGAAGCCCGCGGCAACATTAATTCAACAGAAAAACTGTAAAAATTAGATAGGATTTTAGCCGCTTTGCCCGCCTCTCCTCGCTACTTACAACAAACCGTTCTTATACTCATCTCAAAATTTTTCTCAGAGCTTTGGGTTATTATCAGCTTCCATTTAAACTCCGGTTCGATGGCCGAATCGGCTGCCAAAAAAGCAAGCCACTGTTGAGGGGTTCTATGAGAAATTCGTGATATTATCGGCTCTCAGGAAATCACCCCATGGCTAAAATTGGTGGTATAAATGTTTAAGTGCTTAAAATAATCGTATTCAAGAAACTAAGGAATTAAACTATGGAGTCAATTTCTTTTTAATAATATAACGAATTTACTACCGGTGATTTAGCTATTATAGCCCCAGAATACTTTTAAAGCGCCTTTGCGTTCCAGAATCTCGACGGAATTTTTTTTTTTTTTTTTTTTGCTTAAACGATTCAAGAAACATTGTAGTTAAAAATATAAAGATTTTTCGATTTGGACGTATGAAAAATGTTTAACTCGTTCAGGCACACCGTGTATTGTATGGAGTACTGCTGTTATTCGACCGTTGTCTTCAGGTCAAAATTCTTACAAAGAAGCCCCTTGCAAGAGGCAAATTTTTTGTAATTTCTCCCAGTTTTTTCAGCGTTAGGTATATAAATGAATTGTTTGTCAAATTTTGAGGTCAATTATATTTAATTGTAATTTATACTTTCTTTTTTTCCCCTTCATTTTATTTTTCGTATCGAGGAGTCGAGGTTTTGTTGATTTCTTCGGATTTCGATTACTGTAACTTCTCTTCTATTCGGCCGATTTTTATGAATGAGGTCTCTTTTTATTTGTGTTTTAACGGAGAGTAAGGAAAAAATTGCTAAATACATGCGAAACAATTTTTTTTGAAAATTGGATGAATCCTAGCGTGACGGTGAAATGGTTAATGAAGCGTGAGTAATTGGGGTACGGGTATCGGCCGCGTTGGGACCCAAGGCCCATTGTTCTTCGTGACGCCGACGCAGTGATCAGGAGCGTGGGGACGAGAGGGCTTAGTGGACTCCTGTATGAGCCACGTTTAGCAAATGGTCTAATGAGTCTCGAGGCTCATCACAGATTGCACTTACCACTATCCTGGTGGCCCCGGCTATCAGAGCAAGGAGTACCAACTTTTGAAAAGGATAACAGTGTTGTGGAGATATGTCAAAGCAACGTTGTGAACAAAACGGAGTGAGTGAAATTCTCATTCAAGGAGTGCCGAACTGGTCAGCCATCCTCGAATCAGTTCGCTTGCTTCCGCTTATATATGCATATTTTAAATCAGCGCGCCCCATTCTAAGGTTTTTTTAAAAAAAACCAAGAAACGTAGACTCTTGGTATTCATTACACATAAACTAGCGAGCCCCAGAATGAGAAACAAATTTTAATCATTATTATTGACGGATTAGTAAACTTTTTACACGCTTTGGAAAATCTCAGAAGTTCGCGGTAGTCACTTTTCGGTAAGGAACTAGGGGACTCGGTTATTGTATCGAGGGGGGGGGGTCGAAACGATCGCAAAGGCGGTATACTACGTATACGCGCCAAAAACCAATGGAACCGGTCTCAGAACCTCTGAGTTTCGTATAAACGGAGTTATTAGCGTTTAAAGGCTCCACATTTTGTCCGACCTCTCCTATTGACTCGATCAACCGTGCGACAAATCATGCCTCGCACCATCGCGCCTTCAATGTTTCAGACGCAACACGGACACCCATCGGACACGAATAGTCGTATCTCTGCGCCGTCATCAACGCGAGTCCTTTTCTCTTACTCAAGCTTAAAATAGATGCGATCGTTTGGTAAATGTTTGGTTTTAAAGGCATCTCAAAAGTATCTTTTGTTACCTTAAAAGGAATGGAAACTTGTTCATATCAATTTGAATATTTGGAACTTTGATGTTTTGGGTGAAGGTTGTAATAGGTGAGTTTTGACAGTAGAGATAACATCGGTAAATATGATAAGCAAAATATAATTGGACGTCAAGAGGCATAGATTTACTACATTAATAATTGCACTTAGAGTTACATCAATTCTTAATATTTAAAACAAAGACTTGAAAAGGTAATCATAAATGCACATATAAAATGGGAAACCATCAAGAAATCACAAAAACAAAACATTTTAGTTGTTGGAATAGTTCAAGCAAGAGTCAAGCTCTTATTCAAAAGATTGGAAATTCGTTTCATCTTTAAAGGTACGATATCATTTTTATATAACAGTTACAGTCATGCTTATCAATTTTCTGGATTTGAAGTGACCGATATTATTTATACATTCATATAAATTGATAGTAAACGAGAGGTACATTGGGAAAGGACCAATTTTTTAGCTTTGTTCTAAATTCTGATTTTGTTTAGAAGGAATTCTGACTTAAGAGAACAATTAGAATTTAAAAAATACGATACCTTCCACTTAAAGAGTGTCTCTTTCCATTGCGAAGTATAATTTGTCTTAGATTTAGCTCAGAATTCTTAGGGACGTATTGTAAATGTTATTTCAACTGGAAGCAATCGTGATACAGCCACAATTGTAACTATCATATGAAATTTATCTCAGCTCTCAGGTTAAAATGTTATTTCCGTTTAGTCTTTCGAGAAGGATACATAAGGTGGTCTCTTTAAAATGCTATCCCATGTCAATACAAAAATGAAGAGCTTTACTTTCTATTCGCATCTTAATTCGGGTTAAAGAATGTATTATTAATTCTAAAATATTTTATATTTGGAAAGGAGCGATCTGTTTTATCAATACAAAACTCGAGGGAAGACCTTTTGCATTTATCAAATAGACATTTTTACGAATCAACCATTCAACCTCATGTCAGAACATAAAACCTGCTGGTTGGAACAATTTTGGAGAATCCTAAACACTTTGAACGCTTACAAATTAATGCCACGTATGGGCAAAGTTAGCATTGTAATGCGGCAAAAGTTTTGATTATTCCGCATGAAATTCAATGCAAGTAGACAAAGTAGGTTTGCTGACAACTCTACTCAACCTATATTGCGTCCGCTGATGATTTTGGATTTCACAGTATGGGGCAATGAGGTCTTTTCTGATTATCAGGAAAACACATCTCAATACCTACTTCCAACTAGAATGGAATTGACTTCTGAGGGCAAATTCTACCACCGCTGGTCAAGTTTTCTTTCCTGTCAAAGAAGAATTGTAAGCTTTGTATTTTTGAGGGGATTTCATGCCTTGTATCGTGAATCTAATCTTCTTTTAAAATTTGACAGTCAATCAATTCGCCTCTCAATTTTCAGACATAATTCATATTCGTGCGACAATTCATGATAGAACCGGGGCTCAGTACCTATGAGCTACTATTTTAACATAGAATGAATAGACTACGCCAATAGAAGCGAAAGCCACCGCCACTTTTATGTCATCGAAGCGAAACTGAGTCAATAAGTACTGTTCACGTCTTCGATCGGCATGTCGACGTGCTGGAAAGGCCGAATGATAACGAATACAGACGTTTGTAGGAATTAAAAAATATTTTTTTTACACTTATTTACCGTTAATTCGGAGCATTACTGTAAAGTTGCTTAAAATTTTAGATTTCTTTCCAATATTTTTTGTAGGTTAACCTCAAATCAGGTTTCAAGAAGTACCGACCCTGGGAAGAAAAATGTTAACATTGGCTCTTACGGAGCTTTCGCTTCTGTTGACGTAGTCTATTTATTCTATGATTTTATTTTTTCAGTTGTCAATAATTACTAGATTTTGTTTTAAGGCGTGATCATAGTGAGGTCTCCTCGAGTTTCCTTTGAGGCAGATCGCGGGGCTGTTCCTAGAACATGGTAATGATGTCTTTGTTGTTGTTGATGACGATTTCAGCTGTCGTAAGGTTCTCCTCGCTCCCCTGGCGACTGTGCCCCTGCTTCGAGATCCCCCCGGTCGCATTGAATGTTTGCAGGTTCGTCCGCGTAGTGTGTTCCTCCGTTGCGTTTCTCCGCACCTGTGAAAAAATCATTTGTGTTTTTAAAATTATTATTTAATAAGATTTATGCGATTTGAAGAGAGTCAAGAGTAAGTCAAGAGTGAGTCAGCTCTGCTGGTATATCGAGAAGAGAGCGTATCCGCAATGAAAATGTGCGCGAGAAATGGGTGTGGAGAAGGACATCGTGCACGATATCAGGTCCAAGCAGTTGGTCTGGTATGGTCATGTGCGAAGGATGGCAGACGATCGGTTGCCCGAGGAGGTTTTCGATTGGGTTCCTCCCGGAAGGCGCCGGCGTGGATGTCCTGTGAAAGGTTGGCGACAAGGGGTGGAGGAGGAGATCAGAAGGTGCCAATTGCCTGATGATCTCTGGGAGGATAGGGGGCAATGGTGATTGGGCGTCGCAGAGCGCGAGGCTGCGCTGTGAAAGCGGCTTGATGTATGTATTTAATAAACGATTGAATGTGACTTTGAATAAGAAGCGGAATATTCCAAGGCTGAGAGTACAGCGTGGCAGCACGCAGAAGCATACAGCGGACCGTCGTGGTGAGCTCAAGCCTCGCGCTGTCGCGCCTTCAATTCGGCACACGCAACACAGACGTCCGTGAAGTAGGAATAGTTGTATCTCTGCGCCGTATTTCAACGCGCGTCCTTGCTTGGGACGCAGAGTCAAATCCACAAGAATTAGACAAGCCATGTTTGTTAAAATCAATTGCGCGTGTTGGGAACTGTACAATCACTATCGTCGTTTAGGTTGGCCTAGTTGTCAGCGCATCTGACTCCAGACCGATTGGTCCCGAGTTCAAATTCCGATTGTGGCGACAATTTTAACAGAGCTGATGAATGAATCTGCAGAGACAGACTCCATTTGGCCTTAATCCCTAAAAATTTGAAGGTCTAGAGCACGTGTATTGAACTTTGAATGGTGCTAAGTCATTTTTCCTAATTTTTTTTCCTATACACAAAGCTTTCCTGATACCCCACTGAACTCCTGCTTGTCCTACTTGTCCTACTTGTTTTTTGTCCCATTACAGTAAGTCCTACGAGTGTGATGTCTCACTGACTTCTTTCCTATGGGTATTCTCAATAATCCAACAATAATTGAAACGTAAACATGAGTAGAGCAGAGAGAAATGTTTCAGAAAGTGTAAAATTTCCTCAGAGAGCTGAATATTAGCGCGTGAACAGGAGACAGAAAGCACAATCTGAGCCTTCCATACCCTTGAAGCTCCACTACTTGCGGGCATGCGGCCACAACTTTAACTTGTGAGGTACCTATGTTGTTTTTTTTTTTTTTTTTTTTTTTTTTTTTTTTAAATTTAACTTAGGACAAATACCCTTAGAAAAAAGCCAGAGGGACATCTCACTTGTAGGACTAACTGTGATGGGACAAAAAAAGAGTAGGAAAAAATTATTATGAAAACTTGCAGTAGAAAACAACGTTTTAGGAAAAATGACTTGCCGCCCTTCAAATTGCGGTGGAAGTTTGTTCAGCTTATATACATAAAAGCCGTTTTCATTGCGCTCTTTGGCGCTCTGCAACATCCAGCCGTCAAAGTCCCATAGGGACCTGTTTAGCAACTAAGGCTTAAAGTTAACTATAACTAGAGAGCGCCCAAGATCTTAGTAATAATAAAAAAATATAAATAACGTCCATCAAAAATCTATTTTCTTTTACGTAGAAATGATGATCATTTCTCTGGTGTGGATAGTAGAATCTACTGGTAAGAGGCATTACCTGGTGTCTGCTAGGTGCAGGGACGCACTTCTTGGGCAAAAGCTGAAGGAGTTCATGGCGAATGTTAGAGTTGAGAAGGCCGTAAACGATTGGGTTGGAGACAGCCGATGACATGGCAATGAGGTGGCAGATAGCCAACGGCAGGTAAATGTCCTGCACCTGGAGCTTGTACCCGACGTCGTCCTGCGGGTACATAACGTCCACTGCCAGCATGTAAGCATTCAATGGCAGCCATGACAACAAGAATAACAGCGCAACACCTGAATCAGAAAAATAGTGAATTTTAAGAGGGAAATTCAATGGTAAGGCGCAAAAACAAGATGTGATCAAATCTACGAGAAGCTGAATCAATATTCAGAACATTGTCGTAAAGTTTTTGAACGTTTTTCGTTATTCTCAAAAAATTCAGACTGGCATTGAGACCATCATCACAGTCAACTTTGTTCGATAACTCATTGTATTTTTTATTGTGATAAGGGTTCACCTCCAAAACTTATTGTAGAGATATCAATGCATTGTTAATCGCACAGACCGTTAAAACCGAGGTCAACAACAATATTTTCCCTGTAGGCTTACACAGTTTTGTATAGAATTAGTTGTAGGGAAGTTGAAGTTGTGTTTTGTCATAAAACCTACATATACACCAGCTTAATCTAACCTACCAATTTTCAGCAGAAATGCCCTAATTTCCTCAAACCTTAACTATCATCCCTAACCTAGTACCTACCCTTCTTTCTCCATTGCACTGCATTTAAAGTTACATTTAAGTAACCCCGGTACTGCATTTAAATTTATCGAACGGGCGATAAAAATGCGTTCTAGGATAAGATTTTGATTAAGTGTGATGAAAAATGACCTCACCAGCGTATAATTGCCTCAACACTTGAGGCAGAAGTGTGTTAACCCTCTATGGCATTGATAAATTTTGGATTTTGGATTCTGAGGGACGCAAATATATGCTGTAGCTTTCGTAAATACATTAAGTTTCGATTTTTTCCCTCAAAATTTCAAAATTTTGGAATTATTGTTTTCGAAAACAAAAACACTGATAAAAATTTGCAACATCATGCCACAGAGCAATGATTCTATTTTTTAAAAAAAAAACTACCCAAAAAATGTGTATTAACGAAATCGTTACTGGAAATATATGACATTATTTCCCCCCTTATTTTTCTCCTGCACTGGAAAAAAAAACACATTGAATCTAGAGTCCAGACTCTTAAAACATCGACAAGAAAAAATACTCTTAATTCAATCAGATTTAAGCTTAAATCAAGAACCAAGCCCCTTAATTTGAGCAGATTTTCTTTTGATTGAAGCTTAAATTTGATTGAATCAGGAGTCCTTTTTCTTGTCAATGTTTTCAAGAGTCTGAACTCTAGATCCAATGTGTTTTTTTTCCGATGCGGTGCCATTGTCTCGGGCTGCTTCATAAAATTGTGTATCTATGCCATTAAATAGGCTCACAAGGTCTGTCCTTTCAAAGAATTGCTCGATGTGTTGGTTTGGGGGCAAGTGAGGAGCGTGTTTTACCTGCGAGTATAAAAGTTGTGCGCTTGTTGCGAGCAAGTTCGCGGGCGGCTCGACGGCCGTCGGACTGGGTGCGAGCGTGGCAGTGGAGGTGGGCGGCGATGGAGAGGTGAACCAGGATGAGGACGGAGGCCGGCACGACCGCCTGGCAGAGCAACACCACCACCGTATAAACCATCCGTCCCGTCTGGCTCGGCCACTGCTCCAGGCACACCTCGTACATCACGAAATCCTCCCCGATCTTCGCCGGGATCACCGCCTGCATCATAAAACACATTCCAATCACAACCAACATGCCGCAGACATAGAACCATAACCTATCAGCGGTCCCTCGATGAGATGCCTCCCTTTGGCAATACCGAGGAGACAAACGAACATTAAAAGCCAAGAAGGTTGAGGACCTTCAAGTGACAAAGTTAGTAATGGACCAATAGACAAGGTACGAATTTAAGCATTCTAATACATGTTTTTTGACCAAAATTTCACGTAGAACACGATGCGCACAACGAAAATTACCGAAATCAACTCGTTATGAAGATATTTAATGATTCTTGATGCGTGAATTCAAACCACCCGCTCATGAAAACTCAATGCTCTACGTAACTCACATCGCGCGCTAAACGTTATCATGACAGTCTCTGCGATATAAAAATCTGGCAACCTTAATCTTGACGCTTTAGCTCAGCTATTGCAAGTTGTTTATGGTTTGAACAGCACATGGTGGGAAATGAACATCGCTTGATTGAGAAGTTTGCTGAAACCGTTGTTTCGGCTGGCGGTGCCGAAAATAAGCGCGACGCGACGACGATTCTTTCACTACACAACCTTAGTTGGTTGTTAGGTGGTTCATCCCCAGAGAAGTCTCCGATAGGGCATTCCTAGGGACAAGTCCACTAGAAGAATTGTCAAGCAGAAGCAAGAGAAAGAGTGATAGAGAAAATGCATATAAATCGGAGGATAGGAAGAAACTGGAAATGATAGGTTGCCAGAGAATGTAGAAGGAGTAGGATGGCGGGAGAGACGAGGTAGAGAGGTGAAAGAGAGAGACGATGCTGAGGGATGGTAGAAGACTGAGAAAAGGTAAAAGCGAGGAAGAGAGAGAGAGAGAGAGAGAGAGAGAGAGAGCACGAATGAACACTTCACTTTAATGATCTCCTGAGCGAATTCGCCTTAGAGTAAAAGTCCTACGGAAATCCTCTGGACGAAGAGAGAAACACTATACTTCCTGTTATTTACCTTTTACGAATGAGTAAATCCTTGGTTGAATACCGTAGCAAGCTGTGAGGCTGGATGCGAGAATCCTTGACTTGAGGTGATGAATCCTTTGCATGAGGCGATAAGTCCTGGTATGATAGCGGAACCACCCGAGCCCAGGGGCGCGCAACCTTAGCACTATCCCCGGGGGAACGGGACTGAAGATACGAAAAGGATATAAAAAACCACGTAATGCGTATGGGTTTTTTGGGTTGCACTTAGCATTTGAGATGACCTACCGATTTAAGTCATGCAACCGCAAGATTCTTAATTAAATAATTTAAAATAAATTATTTAATTGATGCAATCGGTGAAGATGCGCGAAGCGCGATCTCGCGGTGGCGCTCTGAACTGAGCACCGTTCCGTGCCGCGGCAGACTCGGTGCCGGCGGAGGCGGCGGCGGGCGGTGGCCGCGACAACCGTTGTAGTGCACGATTTGACTCACGTAGAGCTTTGAGTTTCTTGTGAGCGGGCAGTTCAAACTCCTCGTAACCAATGTGAAATATAAACGTAAATATCTTTGTTAGGAGTTGATTTCGGTAATTTTCGTTGCACGAATCGTGTTCTACGTGAAATTCTGGTTAAGAAACATGTATTAGAATGCTTAAATTCGTACCTTGTCTATTGGTCCATTGAGAAACTTTAAAGGGAAATAATACAGGGAGACGTACAAAAATATACACTTTGTACATAAATAAACAAGATAGGCTTCAAGACTTTAAAGTGTAAATTAGGCGTTCCAGTTACATTCTGTCAAATGTAGTTCCACCCGGTATAAACAACAATAAACACCTTTGTTCAAAAAAAAAAAAAATTAATAAATAAATAAATAACAAGGCTCTCGAAAAAAAAACCTATCAGCGGACTGCGTATTGAAATTAATAAACGAAACGATTGACTTAACATACACAGAGAATGGGAGGGGCGTGCCTGGTGAGGAGGTTGTGGTTCTTAAAGCAAAAAAAAAGTGCATCAGGAAACTCTAGAGGTGGCTATTTTAATGCCCCTAACAGGAGAACATTCTTTATTAGGTAAGAAAGACAACCAATTAAGTAAAATGGGGATAAAAGATGGCTTAAAAACTTATGTTCATGGTACTTCTTATGATGGCTCTAATGAAAAGCAGGTACTTGCTGCAATGGAAGGAGGAAGAGGATTAATCCTGTGGTTGGACCACGTTTTGCTATAAGGAACCACTATTTCTGGCTTATATTAGGAACAGCATACATGCCATTGGTTTCCCTATGCAGAAAGGTTCTTTTGTGAAAAAGCCATAGATAGTGGTTCCTCCTTGCAAAATGCAAAATCCAGTTAATCCTGTAGGTGGAAGAGGGTGGTCGCTATAGACAAAGGAGTTAGGTAATAGACTGGACAGCAACTGACAAGAGACCGTCCCTACCTACAGTTAGCCCATAATTTTCACTCCTAGTCTGTAAAAACCTCCCCTTTTAACAAATAGAATCGCTCCATACTCCATATGTTTTTATTCAATTATTGCCAGTTAATATGACGTATTTCTGCCAAACAGAACTAAGTGCATTATGACGTGAGCCCTGTTCTGCGTATATTCTTATGGGTCTTAGGGATCATGTTTTCATGCACATAGTTCCGATTGGTCAAAATAGTCCAATTAATGACTATTATTACGTTTCAAGTCAATTCTTGTCAAGAGTATTGAACGTTTAATGCATGGACTTGGTCGATATTCCACGGATAATAGCCTAATTCTCTCAGTTTTAATTCGCATCTGTAAAAGAGACCCTACGGTTTACCGCGAAAACTTTGGATATCACTTCGCAAAAAAGGCAACAGAGCACCCCTATTGAGTCATCAAAGCCTCGCAAACGGTCGCAAAACAAACTGCAGCCGGAGACGCATAAATATCTACGTCTCGTTCAAAGGGTGTTTGCGGCTGTCGCACTGAGAAAGCGACGAGAATTTATGCGGTTATTTTGAGTCAACTATCAGGGAGTATCGATTGGTATCGCAAATAAACGCCGTGGCTGACCTTGAGCCAAACGCTCTTGAAAGGATTCAGCCGTTCTTCTTCCTGTTTCATGCGGCATGAAGATACATCGGGCAAGTCTTTCCTTGAAGGGCCCCGCAAATTAAAATGCACCCCTAATGGGGGGCCCGAACATCATGGCAAGCATTAATTACGTGGCTCAGGGGCATGGATTGAGTCCATTCAAGAGGGTGGCATTTTCTAGCAGGAAGGTCTTTCTACTTTGTAGTATTCGGCTCGGGTTAAGTTAGTACGAACATGAAATGGACTGCATTTTGTAATTTGGAACTATAAATTCTAGCCCTTCTGGAAAAAACACTTGTGTGCATAGGGAAACTAATGGCACATACGTTGTTTTTAAACCGGGCTAGAATTTATAGTTCCAAATTGCAAAATGTAGTCCAAATTTCGACGGTGAAACTACCAAACCACGTATCTCGGTTTGCGACGTCGCAGACTTCCTGTCATACTTTATTTTTTAAATGAAAAACTACTTAACATCCAATCTTGAAAATTTCTGTGATTTTTCCTCTTTGTGCGGAGAAAATTCCGTGAAAATTTAAAGGAATGATATTGATTTGGTCTACTTCAAAAAAATAAAATGTGAGCGTAGATTTTTAAACACCGCAAACGAGATACGTGGTTTGGTAGTTTCACCGTCGATTTGTCTTCTTGGCGGCGCACAGTGGATCGAGTCAATGGGTGAGGTCGGAGAAACTTTGGAAACTTTAAACACTTATAACACCGTTTATACAAATTCTGAGGTCTTAAATATGGTCCCATTGGTTTTCTTATAAAATTTACCTTAAGAATTACCCTTTAAAATTTAAAATGTGACGCAATGAACATAAATATGTGCAGTTCTAGTCAAAAACTTCATGTCCGACCTCTCTAATTGACTCGATCCACTGTGTGGCATAGCGTTTTAAGGACCTTAAGAATATGTTTCATTGAAATATATGTTATGGCTCATATCGTAGGGGTAAAATCGTGCTTAAGGTCAATCAAATATAATTTTTCCAGCACGGTGTTAGCAAAAATGGATGTAAAAAATACGTGCACACGCTGCGATATTCCATTTTATATCTTTTTATGAAACATAACCACCACTATTAAAAATTGGCAGTATATGAATATTATTTTCAGTGTTTATAGGCACTACACCACGGGCGCCCTGGTAAAAATTGACGATAGGAGCTGCATTTCAAAATACCATAGGAGTTCTTATAGCCGACTAAAGAAGGTTATTGAAAATCATATAGCTGGCTGTAGAAAGCGGAGCAAATCATACAGCCGGGCTACAGGAAGCTATAAAAAAGTATACAGTCAGGCTGTAGTTCCTATCGCCGGGCTTTACGCTTTATCGCCAATGGCTATAAAATGCTATAAGAAATTGTGTAGAAATTCGTGTGCTTTGGAAACCATTAAGTTTGATACGGAACTACCTTAATATTTACAAAACACACATTATATTTTCCTTTAAAACATTTTTTTTTTCATCAATAAAAATGAGAATAGTCGATACAGAATGTGCAAACATTTCAAAATCATGAGTTGAAAAACGCTGACTCCGCGAGATTAAATATGAGAGCCCAACACAAAGCGGAGCGGCGACGCACTGGCGCCTTCAAACCTAACAGGGATACTTCACGCATTGCGCAATGCGTGAAGTATCCCTGTTAGGTTTGTAGGCGCCAATGCACGTTTCGCACTCTCTGCCCGCCCTTTACTTTATCGTCTGGCTGTTGCTTACTCACCATCGGCTATAAAAGGCTATAAGAAATTGTACAGCCGGCTATAGAAGCTATTGGAAATCTTACAGCCGGCTTTAGGTCTATGGTATTTTGGAACACAGATTCTACTGCCAATTTTTACCAGGACGGGACAAGGAACGTTTTGTGGGGAGAAGTATAGGGTCACCTCATTAAGGTGGGTCGGGGGGGGGGGGGGGGGGGGGTATTTTAAGATAATTCATCAGCGGGGAATCCCTAAAAATTCCCTTATCCAAAGGAAGGTTTGACGGATTTTTCTAGCTCTTAAGATAGGCCGAGATGCCTCTTCGGGAAAATTTTTCAAAACTTATTCGTCTTAGGAATAGATCTCAGCTGTCCTCGACAAAGAATTTATTGATTCCCAATGCTATATAGATAGTAGACGTGTTACGCACTTAAGTAAAGATCTCACACTTTTATTGGAAGGGGCCAAGTAGATTTCTAGGGGAAGGTTTCCCGCCTACTGTTTCCACCGATGGGCATCACCCTGAATATATGAAGTACGGCACTGGATTTACAAGTATATATTCACATACTCTCATAGATTTCTCATCAAATTATCTTTAATAGGTTTGCTCACCGTCTTGTCGGGACGAAAAACTGAAAAAGTATCTTACAAGGAAAAGGAAAATAAGAGGGCCTAAATGCCGCTCTACGATTTCAAGTATTCTTGAGTGAGTTATTCTACTCTGCGTCACTGATCATTATCAAATTTGGGACAGTGTTCTTGGTGGGAAATTCGCTTTGAACTTCGAGTTTTTCGCCGAGATCTAATCGCGTTAACGCTTTGATGGCAGGTTCCTAGATGGAAAGTTATGGGTTTCCTCAGGATGTGGAGATTTTCCTATCAGATTAAAAGTTTTGAAAACTGTACCGACAAATAAGTGAAACTTTTAAAACTAAGCCTTGATGAGAGGTTTCTGGCGAGTCACGATTTTCTCATTTCCTCTGCTTTCTTGTGAGTTATAAAAGGAAAAAAGAAAAGTTTATTTGAAGGGCGTGAAATGTTTTATCCAATCAAACGAAATCCGAGGCTCTAATCACGTAATTGTCTCCTCTTGTGTATCTTGTCCGGAAAATCAGAGGCTGTTTCTCAGGGACACGTCTCACCTGAGAGTTACATGACTGTGCTAAAAGTACTCTGCCGTCCTGAGAAAAAACGTCGTATGAACCTTCAGGCGTTGCTAAATATTCTGTAATAAGACACGAATTCGCTGGTAAACTTATGAATATTTTTCTACCAATTTTTTAGAGAATTTTGTTCGTATTTTTATCTAAAGTTCCTGAAAATATCAAAGAAAAATATTCATAATTTTTCTCGAAAATACAAATTTCATCAAAAGAAATTTGGCAACCCTCGAATGTTTATACGGCGTTTTTCCCTAGCACGGCAGCATTTGTAAGATGAGTGCGTATCAAGTTTTACGACTAAAACACACTTTTTCTCAAACTAACACCGTATCCAAAATTGTCTGCTGCTCAATTTGTGATTACTCATAACTTAATTTGACGGGACACGGAGAACATGACTGGAAACTTAACGGTGCGTCATACAGCTGCATTCAGTTATATCTAGCTTCTTTTATTTTCCCTTCCCTACGTGTCAGAAACATATTTTCGGAAACTTGCATCATTATTAGTGTGAAAGTAAACAAAGTATGAGTTGAGATATTACACATTTCTCTCCAAATGTTTTCTGGAGAACTTCATAAAACTGACAAGAAGGAGATGAGCTATATTCGTAGGAAAAGTTTTTAATCTAAAATACAATGTATATTCCCATACGCGCAAATAAATGCAAATTTCATTCGTATAATTTAAGTCTCGCGAACAAGTTTGCTTAGATTACACCCATGAATAAGCAAGTTTGTGGCTTTAGACAGTGACGCCATGTAATTTTGCATAAAAAAATATTCTTGTAACAAGACTTTTACGCGCCAGAATACGTGGTTTCCAGGCAATTTCAAAGCGCGCTACTACTGAAGATATTTAATGATGTTTTCATTTTTCCAGGGTTCTCTTTAACACGAGTCTTGATCGTGCAATTGAGATTTCGCGTCATCATGATTCACTCCGAACTAATTAACATGAAACATGATTTCCTATAGCATCGCGTCAACACATTTTTGTGTAGGTTCCTGTAATTGAGACATGAATCGTAAAAATTTCGTAAAGTAAACTAGTAATATTGTTATTGTTATACCTGATAGTAGGCAACCGGGAGAGCAAACCAGGCGGAGAATACCCATACAAGAAGGATGGACCAGTATACTCTTCGACGACTATTACTGGCGTCACAGCCGCGTACAATAGTGAAGTATCGGTCCAGAGCGATGACCGTGATTGTCCCGATTGAAACCATAATATTGGTTCCCTGAATAAAAGGTACCAGCTTGCACATGCACGCACCTGTCAGAACAAAAATGACACTGAATCAGTGAGAATTAAATTAGCTGATGAAAATGGAGCGAACACGCTAATTTCCTGCGTGACCCAAAGGTCCTGAACTACCGCGATAGCCTTTTCTCTAATCGAAAAATCGAGGTGTACCTAGATCCATGCAACCTATTTTTGACCCCAATAGTTTTTGAGAGACACCTTGAAGGGGAGCTGGCAACCTAGTTCCTGATCCGGGAAATAATTATTTGCATGTTCCATTTTCAGCTTTAAAGAGACACTCAGAAATGTTAACAAACCTGAGTTTCTGGAAATAAAACAAGGCTTCGTAAAAATAAACATGTTGTCCCTTCCTTAACGATGAGATATATGATTGATGCTCCGCAGCCCGTGACAAGATTACAATAATAAAACAAATTACTCAGCTGGTAACAAGGCTAATTTTCATGTACTACAAAACGTCTCGGCTGAAAACTCAAAACATGTTTTATCCAGAATGATTTGGCAACTCTCGGATGTTACTATGGCGTTCTTCCTTAGCATGACAGAGTCAACTTACCAAGGACCCAGGAACGGCGGAGGAGTTTGGCGAGGGTGAAGGGCATGCAGATGAGGCAGAGGGTGAGATCCGAGACGGCGAGGTTGACGATGTATATGTTGCGGGGGGTTTGCATCTGAGCGCGGCGGACGACGACGAAGCAAACGACGCAGTTGGCGACGACGCCGACGGCCAGGAGGAGCACGTAGGCCACCGTCAGGAGGAGCGAGGTCCGGTCGTCCAGGTTCTGCGTCCCGGCCAGGGACTGCTCCAGCAGGACCTTGAAGGCCTCGTCGTAGGGGAAAAGGGTTTCGTTCGGCCGGGCCATGTTCATCCGCGACCAGCAGGCCACGTCGAAGTTGCTCAGGTTGCAAACCATCGGCCGAGGCACCTGCAACATCACCACCATTACACAGATAATATCCGTGTTTCATGTTATATTTGGACGCATTTATGCTAAAAGGAAGTGGACGTGGAAAGATGGGGTGTGTTTGTGGAAGCTAACTAAGAAACAATGTAAAAGTGGTTATTGATCATTTTGAGAAAATTTAAAAGCGGGATTTGACATTAAATCAAAAGGGACTGAGCGCTAACTCGTGAGCCATGGACATGCGACAAGAGCCTTGTGTACAGGGCTCATGAGTTAAAGACGAGCGAGCACGACAACGGAGACGGCCTCGTTGCCGCTGACGTCACTGGCGCTTTTAAAGTCCCACTCATAAGCAACTCGCTCCCTGTGAAACCCATTTTCGACTCCATGCCTAATAGGCAATGGCTGGGAGGATGGGATCTGTAGTCCAGTTAAAGAAAGGAGAAGAGGGAGAAATCGTTTTTAATCTCGCCTAACACAAGGCGGGCGCTAGTCGGCACGAAACGCATAGCGCCTACAAGAGTGCAGGAATACTTCACGCATTGCGTCTAAAACAGTGCGGTCGCTGGTCGGTGCGGGAGGCATATTAGCGCCTACAAGAGTGCAGGAATAGAGGAGCAGGAGAAGAAAAATCACGGCAGTTTTAAAGAGTATCCGTTGAGTAGTTTCCCGTTTAAAAAATAAAGTATGACAGAAAGTCTGCCACGTCGCAAACCGAGTTATGTGATTGCCGACTTACACCGTCGATATGTTGGATTTTATGTTTTTAACCCTCTACTGCATCGCGTAGCCAAATGGCAACAGCAATTATTTAATTCGTAGTAAATTCGGGAATGCTCATATTGGTACCCTGTGTGGATTATAGGGAACTCAACCGCATTACCAACCTAAAAAAAATTGTGGTGGGGGGAACTGAAGCTGCCAAATCAACTAAATAATCATGTTTTTCCAACGGGACCATTTTTGAGGAGTAGCCGCGAGGAGCCCAACTTTGAAGGATGTTTTGAATGACTTGGCTTGCCTTCAGAGACGGGAAAAAAATCACAGTTATGGCCCATACGGTCTAAATTGAAAATTTCCTGGTCCGATGATAATAAAAACAATTTAAATATTATTTTCGGCTCAAAAACGGCAAGATGCCATATGGCAACAACATACCGGCAAACTTCTGGCCCAACACTTTTCCTGTTGCCATATGGCAACAACATACTGGCTCCGACGCAATCATGTGTCGTGCTGTCCAAAAACGGAGCTTACAATTCATCATTAGATGCTTTTTGAATATGGTAATGTTAGAAGAATCAAAAAAACTTTTTTTCTTAGTTTTTTTTCCAAAAGTCCCGCACAAGAGTTATGCCCTGGCATCACCATTCCACTCCTGCCCTGTATGTTGTTGCCATATGGAAACAAGTGGATACTCTGGCAAGAAATTACTACATGTTGTTGCCGTATGGCAATGAGCTTTTTTAAGCTTCAAAAGTTAAAGAAAAAATTGAAATTTCAAAAAAAGCTCAAAGACGTGTCTTTTTAATTACATTTTACTATAACATATATTTTTTTCATCAAAATCGGCGTCGCAAAAAAATTCCATGCAGTAGAGGGTTAATTATGTTTAAATAATGGTATATCGGAACTGTAACTGCACGAAAAAAATATTTCCATGGTAAAACCAGCGTATTAAGACCGTTGAGCACAAGAAATCTACTTTGTTAATGTTCTTTCTTTGCGTTCCTGTATCTTTCCTTTTTCCTCTCCCTGTTTTTTTCTTTTTTGAAAAATATGAAAATACTGTCATGCACGTGTATAAATCAGCCTGGCTTGTTATGTACGAGACGTTTTTCAATTCATGTAATTTTTTCTTCTTTCTTTGTTTGAGTTATTTTTATGGCTTATATTACATTTTTAAAACGTAAAGCCAACTTTAGTCGCTTTTTATTGTTCGTAGACACAGTCCAACACTAGGTTTTTCAAATTGTCACGGATTTAGGCTGAAATTATCATGGCTCAGGATGGTCAAAAGTATTTTAAGGATCGAAACGAGTTCACACATTGCCTTCCAATACTTCGTTGTTACTGGAGTCTGAGATCAAAAGTAAATGGGCATCTTTCACTGAATGGATCGCATTTAGCACAAAGGAACCAGCGCAATTGCAGTGTTGTTAAAATGTTGCTTCTTCATGATTACGATATCTAAAAAAATCTCCCAAAGTAGCGAATGGTTTTTGCATACTACCAAAAAATTGTCGGTTTTAAAGGGAAATAATTGGGTAAATTTTAATACTGTACATATATTTAGTATTTTTAAAAGGAAAGACGAATTTGCATGATTTTGAAAACACTGTAATCAAGCTGGTTCTGCTTTGCAGAATGCAATCCATATATTGTCAGTTGATGGGGAGAAAATCGAATACTTATCTGCAGGAACAGGTTCTACTCGGCGTTAATCCCTGGAAATTTGAAAAGCCTGGAGCATGGATGTCCCTATCGCCCTGATGTCTACGGACAATAAATCTACTCTATGGATGGCTGTAAGTTCTTTACGGAACAGAAGTCAATAATTTTTAATAAAATAATCGAAATTTTTGAAAAACAGTAAAAACTGTATTAAAACTTTTATAACTTTTTTGAAAAACTCACGCTTTCACTAATTTGCCAGTGAAAATAACAAACAAATTTGTAAAACTAAGAAATTAGTGAAAGCGTGAGTTTTTCAAAAAAGTTTTAAAAAGTTTTAAAAGTTTTAGAAGCCAATAAGCCAGCCTCCCCCCCCCCAAAAAAAAAAAAAAATTGAATACTTACATTATCATGTTCTTCTGGAATGGGTTCAAGCGCATATTACTCGGCCAGTGGTTCGCAGCAGCCAGGAACTCGCCAATCTCCGAAGTGGGGCAACGGTTCGTCAACACCGGATGACGGCATTTCCGCCCAGTTTTCCACGGAAATACGCTGGACCGGAATCACTCTCCGCCAACGGCGCATCGACGGCGAGCCGACGACTTGCAGTGCTGAAATTTGATCCGCAGCATTTTCAAAACCCTTTTACCTGCAGCGCACTCTCTCGTGAAATGATCGCGTTCTCTCGTCTGAAGCAGTGTATGATTAAAACCCTGTTACTCACTGCACTTCACAATTTAATCAAACCTACAAACGCTCGCCCTTCCGCGAGGACTACTTAAACCCAATAAATGTGTTGCGATTTGATTACTCAGTATTTTAAGAGCGTTTTGAAGAAAATATTTTCAAAGCAGCATTAGTGGGTATCATTGTCTAGATACATATAAAAAATACGCTCAACTGAGTGATACGTTTTTAATAACAGCAGTGATTTGACTGGAACACCACGGAATAATGTTATGTTTAATAATAGGTACGCCCCTCCTATCCGAGCATGTCACTTTATCTAACAGATTACTTGATAGGGAGTTCTTTCATCATAATTTAGGTTATAATTTTTGCACTAAAATATGGTTTGAAAAATTCTTGACCATCAAAGTTTAGATCAAAAAGAGGGGCGTAAGTAGTATAAAGCAGTCACTTCTCAGGCACGAGTACCTCTTAAATAGGTACAGATAATTCTTTTTTAAACAAATAAATTGAAATAACACTGTCACACAAAATCTCGTCAGATAGTCAAATACTTCCAACATCGATCCCAGAATAATCTCGGCCAACGCACGTGGTTGAGGAATCTGACCAGATTTTCACGACATTCGGAAATTGTGTCTATAATAACGCGAGGCTCAGAAAAACTTCCACGTGACTATTTCCAACACACCCCGGAATCCCGAAAAGCTTCAAACTGCCTTTTACCGGACAACTATGTCGAGTGACGCCTGGATCGTATCTCGGTCATACGTTTCCAAACCGAACGTCAGTTATACGTACGAAATTCGCGAATATTTTCCAATTGTGTCTCGATCGGGAATCAAGAATCGCGAACTTCATAAGTGTCGGTTTTCGACCGGAAAGATTCAATATTTCAACGTTTCCGCGCTCAAATACATCGAACGAATAAACTCAGGACGATCGTAGACGACTGGTCATTTCGGGAGTGAAGATCGGCGGATGCATGACGGGCCCGGTCGTTCACTGGTTGCTCCAGCTGCGCCGCTCGCCGGGCAATGGTCCGTGAATCTGAAACAGTCAAACAGATTGTTTGCTCAGTAAACAAGCTCCGAATATACGGTAGCGCAAAGCGGGTCCGCTTAAATGTTTGGAGAGAAGCCCGTCTCCTCATAAGTGTCGCCGGTTAAGGTGATTTGTGATAAGCTATTTTTGCCTCTTGCCCCAAGGGCAACTGGACGGAAATCGGATATTTTTCATTTCGTCCTTTCGACGTACGCCGACCGATTGTTGGTGCGGCTCGCTCAATGGACCTGAAAAGGCAATTGATTTGCAAAAATTCCATGATTCAGGAAATTGTGGGTATTCGAAGTGTATCGACATGAAACTACCAGACCACGTATCTCGATTTACGACGTTGCAGGCTTTCTGTCTTTTTTTATTTTTTAAATGGAAATATACTTAACTTTAAGTCTCGAAAACTTCCGTGATTTGTCTTCTCTGTAAGGAGGAAACTCTGTAAAACTTCATATATTGATATTCATTTGTTCTCCTTCAAAAAAATAAAATTGGAGTTAAAATTTTCAAAAACCGCAAACTAGATAAGTGGTCTGGTAAATTTACCGTCGATATGTAAAATCAAATATTTGGTGAGGAAATTTTGAACGATGCAGGCTGAGTTTATTATTAGGTTCTCTCACTTTGTTACTCGATGGGTTTTTTAAAAATATGTTCTATGTTTTTATAAATTTTTGTGAGAAAACTGACTCGCGAGAAAATACCGTCATTTCTAAGTATATCCACTCATACAGCAACCCAACGAGAGCTCGACATTACTCGACAAAATATACCTCAGTTGACGACCAGTCCGGCCCGAAGATTAAGATCCGGCGATCCGGCGGTTAAGATTTCACGTGTAAGCGGTGATGTACTACCTATTACTTCAAAAAATAGAGGAATAAGTATAAAAGGCAACGTTTAATGAATAATCAATACCTAATTGAGGAGGCGTAAGTAAATTAAACTATTCTCTTATGTTGGTAAATCAACCAAGTTTTCACTCCTTAGGCTGTTTAGGTTTACTTTTAAGGTTAATTACCTTTTCACCCTCATCTTTGCCTCCAACATTTTTTCAGAAAGCTCATTCACGGAAATTACACGAATGTTCCTTTCTTTCAAACGATACCAATATATTTGATGAAAGGTGAGTGACTTTATTTAAAGTGTCGAACCTCAATAATTACGCCTTTCCATTTTCAATACATTCGAATAAGACGAAACATTCTGTCGACAGATTTGAATTGACAAAGAGTGCATTAAGAATAATTAATTTTATTCAAGCTCTCGCTCAAAAGATTACTCGTTCAACCAACAGCCTGAATAAAGAAGTTAATCAAAAGCTATAAAATTGAATCAAAGATCAATCCTCTTTTTCCGATCTGCTGCAGTCTCAAGGGGCGAATCTTTTCCACTAGTTGATTTGGAGAGACACTGTTGTCGAGATGTTTGGAAATGGAATATTTTAGTATAATGATTTACAGTTAAAATTACTTCTCACATTAATTTGATCATAGTTTTTTAGTGGGTTCTATCTTAGGTCTATTGGAGGCTCACAACAGATTAAAAATATTTGTTGATGTTTTGCCACTGTCTTAAATGATTGTGTTTTGGAGGGACCAATTAATTAACCTTACTTTTCAAAAATAATCTTCGCATGAATCATAAATGTTTCGTGTACTGATTTTTTCTCTTTTGCTCCATCTCTTGGGCCTTATGTTGGATATATGGGATATGAACTAATATTAAAAAATAAGAAAAGAGATAAGTTAGAATGTCGCGCTTTCAGGTATCAGAGCCTCTTAAAACCAGCAAATTTTGCATGGAAATGATTGGCTTGCTTGTGAGTGAGTGCTTTTATAAAGGCCGAATGCGATAATCTCAATTCTGTTCCTCCAAAATTTGCAGCTCAAAACTTTATGAATGTAGGGGATTCTAAAATGTGCCGATGACAATCAAACAACGCCCTCGGTGAAATCGAGTTGCGCACTTACATTAAAGTTTGTCTGCAGTTCCAGAGCAATTTGGATTGTTTTATACGGACCTCTATAATTGAGTTTCCATCCGCGGGATGGAAATGCAAAGCGACAGCCCAATAAACCGTTATTTCTGCATCTCCGTCGTTTTATACTCCATCCCGGTGAATGCTAAGGAGGATAATCCTATAAAAATAAAACGGCATTCGAAAGCCCATGGCACTGATGCCCGCTTCATCAAATGAATTTCTCTCCCATGAAAGAACTATCTATTGCCACAGCTAGATGATTCTTGAAAGCCCATGAGGGAGAGCCTTGATGGCTCTTATGTCAAATTGCATTTGACAATAAAATGAGCAGTTATGATTAAAATAAAAGCACAAAACTGATAACTTTTAGAAATGTTACGTTACAATTGGAAAACCCAAATCAGATTTTGCTTCGTATTTTAGATTTTAATTCGAAGTAAAAATAATGTATAAGAATGTGTGCGATTCCAAGGGATCAAACACTGGAAAAAAAACACATTGGATCTAGAGTCCAGACTCTTAAAAACATTGACAAGAAAAAATACTCTTGATTCAATCCGATTTACGCTTAAATCAAGAACCAAGCCTCTTAATTTGAGCAGATTTCCTTTTGATTTAAGCTTAAATCTGATTGAATCAAGAGTCCTTTTTCTTGTCAATGTTTTCAAGAGTCTGGACTCTAGATCCAATGTGGTTTTTTTTTTCCAGTGCAGGGTTATCAAAAGAAATTTGCAACGTCTAATGGCTCACACGGCGTGCTCCTTTAGCACGGCAGGATTGAGGTGAAGAAAGTAAACACGCTCTACCGTGCTGATTATAGCCAACGTCACAGGGATTGAACTTCATTTTAAAGAGGAAGAGCTTTTGTTGAAATCCGTTACAAAGACACGAATCCTCTCTCTTAGATAGTCATGAAGTAATATCGCGTGATCTCGAGTAATTTATTCCATCCCGTTATCTCCGGTTTCCGGACTCTCCGTCTTTGATCCGGGACTCAATATGTCCATTTACACTATCGGCATCTTGCAATCCCTTTACTAATCCGGAGCCATTGAGACGACTTTCAAAAGCGTCGACGCGTCATCGGGGAATCCTTTGATATTTTAGGTTTCTGGAAACTGCTCCGAAACCATCCACATTTATCAGGGGCGTATCTGGGTTGTTTGCTTCAAAATTCAAGAAATGAAACAGGTGTGTCACGTCATCTTTGCTTCAAGGATTTTGTTTGTAGCTTCAACCAGTGCTCCCATTTCCCGGAGCTAGTTTCGAATTCCGGAATTTTGGAGATTTTCCGGAATAATTTCTCAGAACTTTTGAAATTCCTGAAATGTTCCGGATCTTTTGCATTTTCCGGAACTTTCTGGGAGCTTTTGAAAAAATCTAAAAGGAATCGCGGAACTTTTGACTGTCATAAAGTGGGAGGGATTGGAACGAAAAAGTTCCGAATCCCGGAACTTTTGACGGACATGGAATGGGAACTCTGGCTTCAACTTTGAAAAATATTGAGAAATTAAAGCTGACTAAGATATAATTTTAGACGATTTCCGACAGAATTCAACTTTTATCCGAGAATAATGTTGTTTAGTGTGATGCGGCGTGCACGAACGATCAAAAGGAAAACAAACGAGGCACATGCTCGGAAATTAAGAATTAATCAAAAATGAATCGTGCCCTTTTTTTAGGAAAGTGAAAGTCCAAAAAGTCGGCCGTATTTTTAGATATCCATCATAGTGAATGGGTATTGAGAATTTCGGTTTTTTGCGTGACGAATCTTAAAATTAATTGAATATTTTAGAACGCAAAAATGCGAAGGTACGAACGCTCATAGACCATGCAAGACGAAATTAACATAGGAAACAAGGTCTGATGTATCAATGTATATTGAAGTGCACCCCTCTAAAAAAACAATAAAAATTAAATAAATAAACGAATAAGCAAACACGATTAAGATGAAAAGTACGAACATGAGATTGACAAAGTGAATGCCACAAAAAAAGGCCCGATAACTCTGAATCTGCCCCAAACCAACATGCAAAGATTCATCTCCTTTTCCTCAAATTATGTTCTGCTCTCAAAGACGACGGACGCAGGCTTGAGCGATGTCCATCTTTCCTCAATCTCCGGGGCGAAACTCTATGGAAGCGAATTGGTTCATTTTCTAAACAGGCTCTATGAATCGATGTAATCAGTCGTTTGATATTCGATTATTCAAATGCCCTCAAAGCTGCAGCGGTCAGCGATTCATCGCCCCGATTTCAATATCTATCGAATTGAATTTCCCTCACGCAACCGCTTAGCTACAAAAGGCCCCCGAAAGATTTATACGGTTTGGCCGGAATTATTCGTGCCTCGAGGCCTTTTTCGATTCAGCCCCTGATCCACGGATTATAGGTTGATTTTGGTGGAGAGGTTGCTCGCGTTGACCGGAATCGAGGTTTTCAATATTTTGTAAAAGCCATGATGGTATAAGCCCTCCGTCGCTCTTGTTATTAGTCGCCATCTCGCGCCTTGGGGCGCTAAATTAGACGAGACAAAGAAAGCCTATTGTTGCCATGCAAGAGTTACCGGAATTTTCGGAGCACATCGAAAGCTCTTGTTGGAGAAGGGATCAGATTTTAAGCACTGAAAAAAAAAATTCGGTGTATTTACTAAGAAAAGGGTAAAATTACCAAGAATTCAGGGTTCTATTTGATCCCAGTTTTTTCTTGGTAAAATTACCATTTATGGAATTGGTAATTTTACCGAGAAATATCGGTAAACTTATTGAACTTTCTCGGTAATTTTATTGGACCATGGTAAAAACGTCAATATTTTTCATCGACTGTGTTAGAATTACCGAGATTAAATGGCAAAGTTACCGGGAATTGATTACCAATAAAAGTGGTATTCTTACCTGAAAAAAAAAAAAACAGTAAAATTATCAATTTTTAGGTAAGCTTACCAGTCTGTCTTGGTAAAATTACCAATAATTGGTAAAAAAAAGTGAGATGGTAAAGGTACCAACGGACCTAGGTAAAAACGTCGAGAATTTTTTTTCAGTGCGGATTATTTTGAGTGAGAAATGGAATACATTTTGCAATAAGGAACCACTATCTTTGGCTCGCCCATAAAAGCACAGGGAAACCAATGACATATACGTCGTTTCTAAAATGGGCCAGAAATAGTGATTTCTTATTGCAAAATGGACGTATTTATGCCGAAAAGAATTATGTACATATAGGTTTTGCCTGCGACATAGTTCCTTTTAGCATAAATACGTCAAAACTTATTCTGAATTTCCCTTGGTTGTATGGATACAATAATTTATTGTTAGCAGATTACAATAATCGTCAAGTCTCCAACTCCTAAAATCGTCGTTTTGTCATTTGCAGCATGCACGTCGGTTTTATGCAATTTCGGTATCTGCACTGAAAGCAATCGATGTCCAAGAAAATTTACTTCTCAATGGGTTTTCACAATTGACATACACTAAAAAATAGTGACTTTATATCGTCATCTTCCAGGCAAAGTATCACAAGCGCCATGCGACGTTTCAAAATTTCCGCCGCCATTATATTTTCTTACAGAGAAATTGTTCAACGAAGCTGTCCGAAAATTTCACTGAATTTTCTATGTGCTGCCGATAAAATTTAGTGAAATTTCCAAACAGATCCAACCAACAATTTCTCAGTAAAGAAATAAAATGGCGGCGAAAATTTTTAAACGTCGCATGGCGCTTGTGATACTTTGCCTGGAAGGTGACGATATGTCGATAGCATTTGATACTACTTGAAAGTAGCCGAATGAAATTCTACGTCAGATGATCAAAGCTTTCAAAAGAAAAGAAAAAGCATGAAGCATCATGTTTTTTGGGAATATACCTAACAAAACAAATTGGTGCATGTTGTAAATCTTTTGGCTTACGCATAAAGTTTTGAGTTTTGACGTATTTGTCTTCTCTTATTTGTGAAAATGATTCCATCGTCCATATGTTTCACATTCATTGATTCCTTCAAGCATCGAATCCAACCAAATCATGATATTTTATTTCGCACTCATTTCATCGTTTGAAACATTTTATCGATGTAAAAAGTGATTTTTTCTTCTTTTTTTCAGCTCAACGCACGTGAGAGATGGAAAATACAATTGATGATCGAAGCTAACAACAAAGAAAAATACCCTCTCTATTCTAATACAATCATTTGGACGTATTTCTGTCAAACGGAACTATGTGCATTATGGCGTCAGCCCTGTTATACATGTATTCTTATGGGTCTCAGGGCTCGTATCTTAATGCACATAGATCCGTTTGATCGAAATAGGTCCATTTTTAAGACGCTCGATGGACTGGGTGAAGAAGGAGAGTAAGACTGTCGATGGGCTGGACGATTTCGCTGGCCGCGAAGGGGCCTTTGGGGGCGCACAGCGCCTAGGGGGTTGGCCCGCGTAGCGGCCAGGGGGCGGATTTTCCCAGTTAAATTTTAAAATTTCCAAAAGTTAATAAAAACAAGTCCTTCTGAAACTTGAGAATGCCGATAAATCCTCTAATCCACGATCATTCCTCAGTAAGGCAACCTTTCAGATTGTGCGTTGCATTTGAAACTGAGTGTTACCCCCGGGCAAGAAATCACCAATACCCTCAGAAGTACTGAAACAGCGCGATGCAATAAGCCACGAAGTTATTTATTTAGTATCGAACCATCGAGATCCGAAACGTCCAGCGCGGAGGATATTGCCTCGTCTAATTCGGCAACTTTCGGTCACAGATGGTCCACGCGTGGTTTCACTCATGTCGCGGGGCTTGATTGATCCAAATCTTCGAGACCCTTGACCTCTGCAGTGAGTAATCCGCCCGAAATTAAGGGCCTCCTCGGAGATTATTTCCCGACCGCCCGCCGCGTCCCCTTGTTTGTGCGTTTTCACCTCGCTAGCATCGGAATCCTGTTTCGGCTAAATAGCCGGGTAAAAACTCTGCGAGACGTGCCTATGCACCCTAGGGTGCGTCAAAAAAAATGAAAGTCTGAAATGTTCCGCTCCCCAGGCGGCAATCGATGACGTTTGGTAAAAAAACATGTTTGCCAAAATTTGGGCCAATATCAACCATTTTAAATGGTGCCAAAGGTCAATTTTGTAATGACATTATGATATTTTGGTTTAGACCTCGATTTCGCACAAAAAACTCGATTTTACGCTGAAATCGTGCGTTTACGAGAAAAATGCCAAAGAACTCGACTTGTAGAGGATGAAATTTTACACTAGGAAGACGTCTTGTAACCGATAAAAATCAAATTGAACTAGAAAAACTCAACTCGGTATTTATTTTTTTGGTCCTCAGAATTTCCGAGGTCTTAGAAAGTAGAGGTGTAAAAGACTCATTTTTCACGAAAATAAGTCGAAAGAGGGTGTAAATGAACTGTAGGTAAGTGTTGAGGATGCAAATGTCATCATAACTTCCTCAGTTTCAAAAAAAGTTCCAACAATTTTGCACAATCCTCCAAAAAGTGCACGGCTCGAGAAGCAGGATCGTGCTATAATAGTAAGGGGAAAGAGCGGTTTGACCGGGAAAAATTGCGTAACAAACTTTCCCAATGTAATCGTCATCAGTAGGTCCCCCTGAACAACTTCCTAAAAGTTAAAAATGGCCCGACCCCGGAATACCCCTCAAAAAAGTTAAAATTGAAAATGGCGGCCGTAATAAGAGGGTCCGGGAAATCGGTATTTTAAAATGCTCATTCTGTCTCATCATGTGAGGTATCATTTCCTATGTAATTTTGGTCGCAGATTTCATAAATGAATTCCACAAGGCCCTCCGGCCAAAGGGGGCGCTCTAAATCAAAGGTGGCGGCCAAATGTGAAAGGCAGGAGGTTGCATTTTTTTTTTAAATATTCACCGAAGGAACAAGGAAAGTGAATTGTCTTTATTTTCATGTATTTATGGCCAAGAAACTTAAATTTGATGTTATAAATGTATTTAATAAAGAAAAATAAAGGAAACATACGACTACCGAGAGAAACGTAAGCTTAGAAGGGGCCTTGCGGAATTCATTTATGAAATCTGCGACCAAAATTACATAGGAAATGATACCTCACATGATGAGACAGAATGAGCATTTTAAAATACCGATTTCCCGGACCCTCTTATTACGGCCGCCATTTTCAATTTTAACTTTTTTGAGGGGTATTCCGGGGTCGGGCCATTTTTAACTTTTAGGAAGTTGTTCAGGGGGACCTACTGATGACGATTACATTGGGAAAGTTTGTTACGCAATTTTTCCCGGTCAAACCGCTCTTTCCCCTTACTATTATAGCACGATCCTGCTTCTCGAGCCGTGCACTTTTTGGAGGATTGTGCAAAATTGTTGGAACTTTTTTTGAAACTGAGGAAGTTATGATGACATTTGCATCCTCAACACTTACCTACAGTTCATTTACACCCTCTTTCGACTTATTTTCGTGAAAAATGAGTCTTTTACACCTCTACTTTCTAAGACCTCGGAAATTCTGAGGACCAAAAAAATAAATACCGAGTTGAGTTTTTCTAGTTCAATTTGATTTTTATCGGTTACAAGACGTCTTCCTAGTGTAAAATTTCATCCTCTACAAGTCGAGTTCTTTGGCATTTTTCTCGTAAACGCACGATTTCAGCGTAAAATCGAGTTTTTTGTGCGAAATCGAGGTCTAAACCAAAATATCATAATGTCATTACAAAATTGACCTTTGGCACCATTTAAAATGGTTGATATTGGCCCAAATTTTGGCAAACATGTTTTTTTACCAAACGTCATCGATTGCCGCCTGGGGAGCGGAACATTTCAGACTTTCATTTTTTTTGACGCACCCTAATGCACCCGCTGCGAAAATTACTCATGTTCGTCCTGCTAAAGGCACATAAGTTCAAGGCCTTGACTAAATCTAAGAATATACTAAGCAGGGAGGGATTTAAGAATAGACCAGTGGTATATCGCCACTTTTAGACGATACAAACGGTTTTTACAAAATCGGATAGAGAATCGATGGATTAGAAATGAACGTGAAATTCGGCTTTGTAAGTTTATGGTCATGAGCAGCGGGATGATCTTTGAAACAAGACTTCAGAAATCAATTTATTGTACCAAAAAGATGAACTGTGTCTTATCTTGTCTTTCCTACAAAAATAAAGAGAGTCGTAAGTAAAAGAGAGGTCACATTAAGTGCCAAAATTGGCCCCGGATCTAAAAAACTTCAGTGTTAGTTGACCAAAATAGACGTGTATAAAAAGGTCTATAGTGCGCTTACGCATAATTGGATAATCTGGTGGTTGGATTCTCTAAGTTGTACGTACACATAAAACTCTGAAAACCAATAATGACCAGTTTACAAGGTTTTTTCGAGTTCAAAGGTACTTAGTTTGGTTCGTCCGAAGCAAAGGGGTGTATTTGGGTGAATATTTGTGCTGATTGGCCTCTTTCTTTATGAAAGCCCTGGTTCAAATTTTAGTCTGATACAAGCTTGCAATAATTTTGTCGAAAAACGTCGTTAAACTTGAAAAAAAAACATGAGCAATGTCGTTTCCGGTTTCAGACTACATCTTATATCTATAGCTCAAATTCACAAATGAGAGCGAGTGTTACTCTTCAAATGGAGGAAACGTAGTTAGGCGTAGTAGAAATTTATAAGAGGAGCAAAGGAAAAGCACAAAAGAAGAGAGGAAAAAACCTAGAGGCATAAGTTTCCTGGGACTATAATATCCTACCATAAAAACAGAGACAGTGGTTACAGGGGTGGTTTGGGATACACATCGTGGAATCATGATGAGCTCGAGGTCGGAAACTAATAGTCTTCAAGAGTCAAACGAAACCTGTTTTTTTTTCCGTTTTTCAAAAAGAAAAATATATTTGTGATAATTTTCGGCTCTTGTGGTTCTCCTAATTTGTCTTATAACGACGAGAATCCTCATTAAACCCTCATGCCGCAGTCGAGATGGAGAAAGGAAGATGAAAAGTATCGAAGGGAAAAGAATTTATCAACAAGGCTCGATTCATATGATCATCACGCAACATAAAGCCAAGTTTTTGTTGAGGTTTTCTCAACGCCCCTGCTTTTAATGTCATTATCGGAGCTATTTTATCAAAGGATCTAATGCAATCCAGCCGCAAGCATTACGGGTTTTCTTATCCTGCTTGTAATATTAAAGCTTCCAAGAAAATTCGGATTGAACTCGTATTACTGGCCCTTTGCAAAATAGAGATTCCAATTAGGTGCCGTGTGTTTGATCCCCTCACGAGCAGCGTTCCCCTCTTGTCTGATCAGTAATTCAGTTTTTGGATTCCGCTGTACCCTCATTCTCAGAACCCGTGCGTCTATCCAATTACGGGACGTACTCATTGAATAATCCATCGGTTCACAGGTGATGAGTTTTTGGGAAAATGACGGCAATCATTATTGGATCACTGCACGATGTGATGCAGCAGACCAAAAAGCCAATTAGAGCTGCGTAATTCAAATATTTTCTAAACAAATAAAATAGCCATTGATTTGCTTGTTCAATATTGCTACGATAATTTTGTTTTGATTGGTAGAATGTCACGCCCTGAGAAATTCGTATAATACCGGAACTTTTAACAAATCTTGTAATATAGAGTCACATTTTGAACGTAATGACTGTACAATCCTCAAATTTTGATAGAACCATTTTTTTGGAGTCGAGTAAGAAAAAAAATAGTTATGATTTTTCATTACAAAATTCTCTCTAGTTTCCGTAAAAATGAGCTACACATATTTGGATTGCATTTTGCAAAAAGGAACCAAGAGCATTCCGATGTTGCTAGGATTCTGCAACTTAAATTCTTTGCATTAAGTTAATGAAAACTTTAAAAAAATTAAATTTACAAAGGTAATTTTTGTCTTGAATTCATAGTTTATTGGGTGTGATGATAAAATTTGTTTAGATTATCTTTTTATGTTCGCAAGGTTAAATAAGTTGCACAATCTTAGCGACATTGGAATGTTCCTGGTTCCTTTTTGCAAAATGCAAGCCATTTATCCTAACAGTAGAGCGCAAACTTATAACTCAGTCTAACAATCACCCCAAGCGGCGCACATTTGAATTTTTACACATACTTATCTAAAAATTGTTCAATTTTATTCTGTCAATTTTTAATTTAATTGTTTCAGTATCATTTCACAAAAAAACATTATGAGCAAAATATTATTATTTTGATTTTTTTGACAATTCCAGGTGCCTCCTCCCAAAATAAATTTTTAACCACTTTTTTGTGTTTTGCATATCTGGAAATCAATTTTGAGATTATGTGGACTAACTTTCCCTTCCTCCTGTGGCCGATCACACAATTATTTTGGAGTGAAGGACCCTTCTTCCTCCTACTCTTTCCTACATCAAATTTTATTATAATATTTCTCCCATTAACTTGGCTTTAAAATGTATATATTGCGGGTTGTTCAAAAAAATTCAAGTCTCTTACGAATGCTCATCTCAACGATGGGCATGTAATACGCTTTCCTTACGACACCGTTTCGTCAAAACGTAAGAGCCAAACAGTTTGAAGAATAACTTAAATCATGCTTACTCGCACAAGCAAAACTGTGAGTAAATCAAGGCTTCTCTCGCATAAAAATTAATACGAGCACACACATTATGTATCTGTACTTGCATCGTGGAATTCTGAAGAGGAATGAATGAAACTGCATTTTTACATTACACAGCCGGATTTACCTACTTGCCGCCCATGGGCCGCCTGTATTTTTCCGCCCACTTCTCATTCGTTAAGTAAATGTGCCGGTGGTGAAGGGGTATAGGAGACGCGTTTACTCGTGTTGGGAACATTTTTTGTGAAAGCCCTGTCAACACTAACAAAAGTTCACGGAACTTTAAGCGAAATTTAAGTTCCGTAAACCCACCCCTGATTGGAAAAGGCCCTCCATTTATAACAAACGAACGAAAAACTTATGAAAGAACAAACATAAATGTGGTTTAATAATTTTAACCTCTGCCACTGCGCCCGCCGACCGCACTGCGTTTGGCGCAATGCGTAAAGTATTCATGCAGTATTGTAGGCGCTATGCGTTTCAAGCCGACTGCTGCTGACCGCAGAGGCACTATGCGTTTCATGCCGACCGCCGCGCTGAGGGCCTCTCCTTTTCATCTCAGTCCTCTCTTAACTCGACTAATTAAAGGTGTTGTCTCTTGTATCACCAAAAGACGACAAAATTAGAAATTACTATACTTTTACTCTCAGGAAATGAGAGATTTTCTCACCTTTCCTCGTTTGTAATTTATTTTCTGTATCCGATTTTTTTTTTTTTTTTTTTTTTTTTTTTTTTTGACACCTGCATTCAAAAAGATTGCAAAATTTGCCGCCCCCTACATTTAGCCGCCATGGACCGCGGCCCATGTAGCGGTCCTGTTGATACTTACAAAATATTCTCAAAGTTGTACGTCAACGTGTCCAATCTTATTCTGTAAACGGAGAAATCATTTTGTTTTTCTTAGCGGGAACGCTACCATACCACAAACGCTAAGAGGAAGGAACACCACGGGTCGAAATAGTAGGTGTGCACGCGTTAGGACTCCCGATAAGAAAAAGTCGACCAAACCGATATCCAATCAGCATTTAAGCAATCTTCACTTCGCAAGATGTCCACATCCCTTCGTGATTTTGCACCGGAAGTTGGAGTCAAAGGCGACAGAAATGAAGTCGGTGCGCCGCGCCGCGTTGATTACTTTGTTCGGTGGATTGCTTTGGGAGCGAGGGACACAGATGCAAAGTTACCCAAAAACAGCTCGCCCACTTCCTTCATCTCGTCGTTTGAGTTCTCCCACGTCTTATACGTTTTTCTGGGCGTTCCTGTGATGATAACCCTCCTGGTTGAGAGGCGGATATCCAATCTTTCTTGGAAAAAATGCATACGCTTGCTCGCTGCAAGATCATCTATTGCGCGATTGCTCCCTCTTCAAAGTGGCTTGCCAATGAATAGGAATTTCCTCTCACAACCGTAAGTATTGTTGCATTTCCTTCTTTTTCCTGGTCACTAAACTGAGTTATTCATATCCACTGAAACCTATTCTGCCGTGCTAAGGAAAAATGCCGTATAAACATTCGAGAGTTGCCAAATTTCCCTTGATAAAATATGCATTTTTAACGACATTTATGTACATTTTTCTTTGCAATTTTCAGATGTTTTAGATTAAATTGCGTACAGAATTGTCTAAAAATTTTCCCAGCAAATTCAGTTTTATCGAAGGAAAATCGGCAACGGCTGATGGCTCATACGGCCTTCTTCCTCAGCACGGCGGTATTTTGACCCTATGTATTCCTCTAAGACCGCAAATGGCTTGTTCCCTACCTCAAATTCGAGTACCTTTCTTCCTCGAAGTACTCATGGATATCCTTGAAGGAGGGATGAGTTTCTGCGGAGAGACAATCTAACAATAAGTTCACCCTGTATTTTTTCTCAAAAGAAAGGAGTGGGTCATGCTCGCCGAACTGTACTGGAAAATAAGCCATTTTTTACATCTGGTCTTGCTAGTCAATGCTAATTTTCAGCAAAATCTGGTGACAATGGAGTAAGTTTTGCGCGAGATACCTCGCGCAGCGTTGCGTAAGAGCTTCAATTTACCTCATGCCATGAGCATGAAGTTGGATGAAAGTTGAGATCCGAAATTTTGCTCAAAGTCTCACGGTGAAAGTTACATTTATTCCCCCGCTGAAAATTTGCGCAAATATTTTGACGACGTTTCTGCACGCTTTTTGTTGGGTGGGGTAGTCACTGATGTTACACAGTCACGGACGTAAATCCCCAGGGAGGTGTCAGAGTGCCCCCTTTGAAGAATTAGTTTTCGGCGTAGCTGGACAGTACTTTCTCCTCTCGGAGAAGTCGTTGATTATAACGGTGCAGCAAAACTATATACCTTGGTGGGTGTCAACATTACACCTGCTTTCATATTCAAGACACATGTATGCTGTTCCTTTTAATCTTTGAAAGGAGAATATCGATGGTGAAACTACCATACCACGTATCTCGATTTTTGTCGGTTTTGAGTTAGCTGCATAAATGAGTTGTAGGAGATGTCCTTTATCTGCCACCAAAATATTTTTGTCGAATAAAATCAGGAAGTTATCCAAAACCGTAGTTCAAATATCACATATCTCAGCGCTAATTCGCAATTCACATATCTCGCGTATCTCGCGCCGGCGGGAAGTTATTGCGTACACACGGCGCGCTCTACAGTACGAAGTACCGAGGCGGATAAAGAATGGTGGTCGTGTTTCGTACCCTCTTGACATCACACGGCATCGGGTACGTTTCGGGAACATCCTGAATGCATGGCAAAGCATGTCGGCGCAGAGTGGATCGAGTCAATAAGAGAGGTCGGATATTAAATTTTTGACCAAAACTGCAAATTTTGATGTTTATTTGCTCACATTTTAAATCTCAACGGGTGATTTTAGAAGAAAATTTTACGAGGAAACCAATGAAACCACTTATAGATCTTAAAATTTTGGTATAAACGGAGTTATAAGCGTTTAAAGTCCAAATTTTGTCTGACCTCTCCTACTATCTCGATCCACTGTGCCGCAGTGAAACTACCGGACCCCGTATCTCGGTTTGCAACGTCGCAGACGCCATGTCATACTATATTTTTTAAATGAAAACCTCTCAACATCAATTCTTGAAATCTTCTGTGATTTTTCTTCTTTGAGTGACGAAGAATCTGTGAATACTTCAAGGAATGATATATTGGCTGGTTTTCATTTGCAAAAATAAAATGGGAGCATTGATTTTTAAACACCGCAAACAAGATACGTGGTCTGGTAGTTTCACCGTCGATACGCTTTTATTAGAAGGCGACTCATCCACCGGGAAAGGAAATTCACCTTCTTTATTAGAAGTGTTAAGGTATTCAAGAAAGTATGAAGTAGTAGTAGTAGTAGTATCCTACTTCTTGCGGTACGGGTCGTATCAGTCTTTCAATTTTATGCTATGCAACGATTCTGAGTCTGTCATGCCGTTTAATAGTATTGTAATTAATAAAGATACGATGATTGGTCCAGTTGTAGGATCAACAGAAGCTTTCAGTGCATGAATAGAAGTACACTGTTCAAAATGACTATTCGCTAAGCCTTAAATCGATCAAAATCTTCAAACAAGAGGCTCAATACCTCAATTCAAAATTCACATATCTCGATGTAATAGTGTCAATTCCTACTTCGCAAAACACATGACTCGGTTTTTCCTCCGTATTTCATCACGGTTGCGACTATTTTCAAAAATGCTCAAGGCGTGGTGAAAAGCATCTTATCATCTCTATCTCCAAGAATCATTACCTTTTAATTATCAAAAATAAGGAACGCAGACAGTTTTTTTGCTCTCCTGAAAAATCGAGTTTTCCGAGATACGTGGTATGGTAGTTTCACCATCGATATGTGCTGTGAGTAGAACTAAAAACTACTTTTTGGCCGAATTATCACGGATTAAGTTAAATCTTTAAAAAATTGTCATTCACCTTCTTTACCGTACATACCTGTGTAATTTTTATACATAGGGCTTTTTACGTAAACATTAGATTGCAATTTATCCATATCACTATGTGCTTGCCAAGGTTTTTCAACATATTTTTTATTTTAGGTTTAATTTTTATTTATTCTTTCAGCTATTGAGAATGATACCGTAAGGCGTCGAAACGTCCTGCATTTGTTTTTCATGTTAGTTATTAGCTTTGCTCCCACGACTTTTCCATGTTTCTCATATGTAAACGATAAGTCAAAAATTCAAAATAAGAAATTAATGATATCATACATTTTTCTGCACATATGTCAAGAACGGTATTGCGTCTACGCTAATTCATTCGTTTAAATTTTCTCATTCATTTTCGTCAAGTCACAGGGATAGACGTCTTTCTTCCACATGGCTGATTAATGGCATGAATAATTTCCTGAATTTTCTACGCCATGCCTCAAGTCAAAATTCATCGTTGCCTTAGCTTCCGTGCTATGCTGTCGTGCTAAGGAAGAACGCCGTAAGAACATTCGAGAGTTGCCAAATTTCCTTCGATAACATTTTTATTTTTGAAGAAAATTACGAATATTTTTCCTTGCAATTTTCAGAAGTTTTAGATCAAATTACATACAAATTGTCTGAGAAATTGGTAGACCAATATTAAAAACACTTCCTTAAAAATAGTGATTTGCCCGGACAAATTTGGCAACGCCTGAAGGCTCATACGGCGTTTTTCCCTAGCACGGCAGTATGCAGTCTGCAACTAGTGCAACACGCTACAATGCCTCCGCGTGTCAATGCAACGCGCCCGCAGGTATTCATTGCCACGAATTGGAATATCGCGACCAAATATCGAATCTATAATGACATCTACCGCGTTACTTCCGCAGCTCCTTCGAATTTTCCCTCGTCCCGTCTTTGCCGGAAGCCGAATCCGCGAATACGTGATCGTCGGAAAAGAGGAGAAACTTGCGCATGCCAGAAGTGCAGCGTTGGCTAATTGTCCGGGAAAGAGGCAATTTGTCATTATGGGACAAACAATTCAAGTCGACGGTGAAAATATAAGGCCACGTATATCGTTTGCGGTGTTTAAAAATATCCACTCCTATTTTATTTTTTTGAAGGAAGACAAATCAATATCATCTCTAGAAATTTTCACAGAGATTTTTTTCGCTCAGAGAGGAAAAACACGGAAGTTCTCACGAATTGGCGTTGGATAGGTTTCCATTTAAAAAATTAAGTATGACAGGAAGTCTACAACGTCGCAAACCGAGAATCGTGGTCTGGTATATTCACCGTCAAAATGCTTTCACTTATATTTTCTGAGCAAGATACAAAGTAAAGTGCACTGAGAATAAAACTATGTTTAACGTTACCATATAAGTGGCTTTCTACGTGATTTTTTAATTAAAAGTATAGTCACGGCCATAAGTGATGGTATTTTTATTACTATTATTGAAATTATCTCAAGATGGTAAATATACCAGTATGAGTGCTTTTGGCTACTACTTTTTATGAGTTTTCAGGCACACCACTTATTTATAGTGATTTTAACTATAGTTTTTTCTTAGTACATATTGGATGTCGATGTAAACATTGGAGAGGTAGGAGGGGTCTCTGAAACTCATATCCTATCCTTTGCATTTCTATACTAAGTCCGGGTATAATATTACTAGGAGCTTAAATGGGAGCCCAATTCAATAAACTACATAATTCTTCCTCATTGAGTTATTATATTTGCAAATCCCAATTAGATCGTACCAAAAGCTATAACTAAATGAAGTTCTCAAACTGCAGATAATTGGTATGGTGCTGTTTCACGTACCCTTTAAATTTTATAGGGGCATCAGGGCACAGTTATGGAACACTTCACGCCGCGACGAATCTGAATAGGCATGGGAAAATGCATGGGGGAAGATTTGAGAGAGACGGGAAGAATTCAATCTTGGAGTGAGCGAAAAAATTGAAAGGAATTATTTCGAGCGATCGATCCTCCAAGGATTACGGGGTGAGTATTCGCGGTAGGTTGATTTCGGGTCCTAGATATTCCGCCAACTTGCAGTGAGAGAGGACTGGAGGAATTCTGCGTTGTTTGTAAAGTATTTCGCTTTGCAGTGATCATTGGTGCGGACACAAGAAATGCGGTTTCCTCGCACTCACGATGCCGCGATGCATGAAGACGTTTCTAGTTGTTTCCCCGTGGCGTGTCTATTATCTTATGCATATACTCTGACAGCTAGAGTGATTCCTTGCGCGACATTCTTAGCACAATAGAAACATCGCGGGCTTAGTTGTCAAAGAGCATACTGTGAAGAGCGATTCAGAGTGATATTGCCTGGAGGGCTTGGCGCATGAATACATGCTGGAATATTTTCGTGGTAGGTACTTATCCATTGGGATAAGTTTAAACTAGAGGAATAATAAAATTGATCATGGACCGGTAAAAAGTTTAAACAGTATCGTGCGATTTAAAAACTCAGATGACAAAGCTTAGTGGCGCCGAAAATTGAAGTGTTGGGTGCGAAAATGGCAATTCTTGGTTGTGGTGCCTCAAAGTCTCCGCTAACGTTTCATCCGTTATAATTAAAGCAAATGTAAGTAATTTTTTGTGACTTTTACTGAATATTATTTATGACTTTAAAATGCTGAAAACGTAAAATTTCAGAATATATACCCAATAGCTTCCTCTCTGAAGAAAAAATTAGCATTGAAGATTCTGAAACACCCCAGCCGAAAAATACCCTTTCTGCACCAAACGCCTCAGTCTTGTGCCAATAGTAGTTAATCGTAGCATGGTGTCAAAAACGGTTTACAATATACTCAAACTAAGATATCAATTTTAATCTTGACCTCATGAAAAATTGATCACGATGACCAGAGAACTTAATAATTTATGGTTGGAACTCTCAATTCATATTATTTTACAATTATCATCCACCTTTATTTTACCCAACGTATAATAATTTAATCGAAAATATTTTAACCCCTAACCAGCCTGATCTGACCTTACCTACCCTCACATGGTCATGTTATAACGTCACATGGTCTAAACCCCTGAAAGTTGGATTTGTTCTTTAATTTTATCTTAGCAGTATTTCAACAAGTTCTTACACCGAGATCCATTGCAAGAAAATGTTCATCACCATTAGTAACTTCACTTTTTAAACACGATTTCAAAAATCGTTGACTCTGTGCTCGTCTCTTTGATTTTTCAACAGTTAACTTTAAGCTCAGGTACTCTATTACTTTTCAAATTTCATTTTAACATTGTTAATTTGAGACGACTTATTATCAAATTCTTGAAGATTCATCTCACCAAACACAATATTGCCGCAATATTGCGGCAAAATTTTGCAGGCTGCAAAATAATCTAACTGAACCCTATAAATTTTCCCCCTAAATTTTAATAACAATTCAATCGCAAAATGAGACGAAAATATTTACCATGACGAGATCTTAAACACATTTTCCACATTATAAAAAATTAGATCATTACGAACCCAATGATTATTATGACTGACCTATTATGATTATCACGAAACTGTTTAAAAGAATAACTCCAAGAATGCTTGGGACATTCCAGAAAATATTTGGAAGAAAGATGTAAAACATCGGTCAACGTCGAGAATGACACTTCACATTTGACGCTTTGCTCGCAGACCCGCACATGCATCAGGCACCCTTCCCTCCATTTTTCGCTTCGTTCAACAAGTTTTATCTTTTCCTGGAACCCTATTTCACTTCCGTCTTGGGATAGTGGAGACCCTCCTACTCTGATATTGTTAGCCAGGTAGAATCTGAAAAGCGACGATTTTTTACTGAAATTGCCGTACAATAAACCAATTTTTTTTTTTTTTTAGGTAACTAACGAGCGTTGGTTTCTCTCCGCTAGGGTCTTTGAGGATTTTTGATCCGAGTGAAATTTGGAATTTAAGTACACCAAGTGTGACGGTGCGTCTGCATAAATTAGAGAAATAACTTGAAATAATCAAGTCATTCTCTATCTTTTTAAACAATGAATATAATAATATAATTATGCAGACAGTTGGTAGAACGGTATTTCAGCTCCGCTCAAACTAATTCAATTATGTCGTCCGAAAATATGAAATACGTCGTGTAGTATGTGAAACTTTGTAAAAAAATATGTAAGAAAGATGCTACGAGATATATGAATGTAACGATGAAGGAATAACTGATTTCGAAGCTTTAAGAAAATTATCTGCTATATTCGATGGTGGCATAAATAAAAGGAATTTTTCGACTTATTCTGGTGCGTCTGCTGCTACAGTAAGTAAAATTGAAATGTTAGTTTAAATTTCTGCCGGTCAAGTTCTTTAACTTTAAGGTCTCTATTTTATAATATTCTCTATTTATAACTCTATAACTTTAATAGCGAACATCTTTCATCAAAAGTGGCAGCGTTACCAGTAAAATTCCTATTTCGAGGCTTTTTGAGAGGAGCAGGCGCGCTCAGGGAGAAAAATCATTTCTTAGGAGGGAAGCTGAGAACGTATGCATCAAAAATCCCTCAAAGAGGATTTTATTAAATTCGCTTCGTCGAAGAGAGTTGGCGTGAATGAGGGTAATATGACAGAGAAGATACAATGATTCAGTTTGGTTCTCGGAAGCTACAAATATCCATGAAGATTCGGACTATCCTCTATGATTGCGGCGTTGCCATGATGTTGGACAAAGAACGAGTTTCTATACAGGAATCAATGTTACGTCAAGATTTAAAACGTCACGGTTAATATAGTAGCTTTCCTCAAATCCAGTTTCATATAGAGCGGAGCGTTGCAAGTGCGCGAGTGCTTCGCGCACGCCATCGCGCCTTCAATTTCTCAGATACAACACGGACATCCATCAAGCACGAATAGTCGTATCTCTGCGCCGTTATGAACGCGCTTCCTTTCTTTTGCTCTATTTCAATATAATGTTTGTTTCCGTTCGTCGTATTTGTGGTGCCGCATCAAGGGCTACGTCAGTAGGACAGTCGAAAGTAAGCGAGACGCAATCAAGCATTCTTGTTTTAACATTAATAAGTTGAATACGTAGAAGATTCATGTAGGTGGCTTTAAGTCGGCATATCGTTACACTGAGGAAAATGTTTCTGTTAAATCTGCCGCGATAGGAAGTCTCACTGAATTTGGGTAATCTCTCTGAGAGACAGGACGTCTCTTAAAAATAAAAAAAATAGTTTTTGAAAACATGGAGATTTCTCGTTCATTCAATACCGTACATTCTCCTGCGGCATATTTATTGGGAAATTCTTTTGATCCTAGCAGGGTATTAAAACATTTTCCATACACTGTTTGCTAAGTAATAAGGACTTATTTTCATTAAAATAAACATGTTTTGTAAGTATCTGTATCATCGCAATGTGATTAGTTTAAGAGGAGGTATTTGGACCCAAAAGTGAAGTGCAAAGTGCGCGCTACAATAGAGTCGAATGAATAAATGTTGTGGCAACATCGCGGAATCCATCTGTTCCTTGCGTCGTCCGAAGGTGACCGCAATTCACCGAACAATTCGTACCGTTGAGTTATTATCGCAGACGACACGTTTTCCACCGGGGGGGGGGGGGGGGGGGAGGGAGGGGGTGGGCATGGCGCAACCGGGTAAAGGCTGCCCTATCCGTATTATATGCGCGCTTTGCAAATGAGCTATTTACCATTTCCACACCCCCAATCGCCGCGCGGATGTCTCGTGGAGGATGGCCAATTTTCGCTGAATTCGCACAATGCCTCCAGTGGAAGCATTGTTGTAGTTCCAACAAAACGTCCTTTACTATGCCGATGGAATTGATGGAAATAACAACGAGAACAAAAGTGTCCGTAGGAAAATTATTATTTTCCAAACTGATGACCATATCGATGTTTTAAATTTCAATGCGCGTCTTTTACTGTGGTGCAATATTATATTTTATCTAATATCTTACACTCATTAGATGTTGTAAAAAAAAACCTCGGTCACAGAGACTGGACTTTGGGTCACATTGAATAGCAAAGTAATAGAGTTTGATGTCAAATATGAGACGAATCTTTTTTCCCCTGTAGACTACTATTTTACCGTAGATATAAGTTGTTCGTCCAATTATAAGTATGAACGGCACTCACTATAAAATCAGCCTATTTGCGTCCGTCGTTAGTGTAGTGGTTAACAATTTTAGCGCAGTGCGGTGAGCTGTCGTTAGCTAGTATTTTCATTGAAACGGTTCAAACAGATATCGAATGACACCCGCTGTGCACTCATTCGTCAGACATTTTTCTCTTCGATCAATGTTTGTTTGGTTTGCGTGACTTTATTAGTCAAGAAAGAATTACTAGATTTAATGAGTGCACTCAATGTTCGAGCGCGCAAAGCATATTCATTGACATTTACATTTTCAGCGATTGCGCCTCCAATCAATGAAAATTCTGGCCGCGCTGAGCTCTCACACGGCAGAGGAGCCTTTTTAAATGCTTGGGAAAAGGATTACGGGGGTTTTTCGAAGGGGACGGATAATTGATTTCTGAATAAAAACTGAAGAGACGAATTCACTCATGTCTGATCGTTATCATTCTGGGTAAAAAGGAGTCAACAGAGAATGTAAAAATTTGAGATTGATGATGATTTTAAGTAAATGATCCTGTGCAAGTTTGAAAAAAAAATGTTCGGCTACTTCATCCAAAAATGGATTTTGTCTCACGACTGACGTCCTTCCTCTCTCTTTTTTTAATGACTGAGACTTAAAAATCGATGAAAATATCCTTGCCAAGTAGATGCATTTGCCGGAAGGCCCTCCTACAACCGCAGTACCAATTTGAATTGGACGTATTTCTACCAAACAGACCTATGTGCAAGTGAGAAATATGGGGTGTGCTCGTTAGTTCTCTTTGCGTAAGAGTGAATGATAATAATAAAGCGCCAGTGACGTCAGCGACAACGAACGAGCGCCGCACACTGTGGTATTGGACCTGAAAAGCTGGCCAAAACTATTTATCACCAGATATCGCCGAGTTTTAAAAATATTTTACAATCAATACCTCTTCTTAAGTGATAATATGCACAATTGAACCACCTAACACATCTTATGACAATTTGCGGAGAGTTTAAAGAGGGTAATCCAAAAAGCCTTTAAAAGGACGCAAAGTATCTGACTAAAGCGGTGCATTTAGACGAGTTTCTCCTTCACCTATGGTCTACTTTTCGAAATAAGGACTTTATATTACCTCATTAATGGCTTTTTTTTTAAAAACAGCGTAAGTCACTTCAAAATTTTTGACGAAACAGCCGATCTCTCACATTGAGGAGTAATTGTACATTTCTCAAAAAAATTAATATGAATCATTCTAGATATTAGATTTTTGACAGTTTTGAATCAAAATTAGTGCTAGTATAAAACTGCCGGGACCTACATATGATGATTTGAGCATAAATTATAAGATGAAAATGAGTTCTATCATAATAAGATCCATTGTAAGGACAGAAAGCACCTGTGAAAATGATTCATTTTGATGGGTTACTTCTTAACCCGAAAACCACATATCTCACTTTTACGAGGCATCAAATGTGCCTCACAGCGTAATTTCATGGTGTCAGAGGGCCACTTTTAAAGCCCCATCCCCGGGGCCGCATGGACTCTTTGTCTGCCAAAGTAAATCATGGCATAAATATGTCTATACTCAAGGATAATGCACGAAGAGATTGTTAGATGACGGATTAAACATTTTTGCAAGACTTTAAAGTGACCCTCCCATCCGCTTTCAAATTATTTTTCTTTATCCCTCTTTCGAGGGCGTAGGGGTCAAAGAAACAGGTTGCGTGACCGAATATCACCCAATTGGTACTAAATGGGTCAGAGCTGTTGGAAAAATACAATTTCAGTCGTTAGTATCGACATAATTTTTCCCATCAGGTTTGTGAAAATCGCTCAAAAGTCCATCTTTAAAGTCAAAAATTTCAATTTCTTCAGTTTTCCTCAGTCTGTCATCCCTGCATGCTGAAAATACCCACTTCGGACTGTAACATCCCGCCTCAAACTGCTTGAGAACAGTTGAGAGAAAAAAGATATCGGCCTCTGAATTTCGAAAAAAACGTTTACTTTTACATCACTTTTCAACCTCCTGTGAAAATCACTAAAAAAAGAAATTTCGAAAATACTGTGGATAGTTGTGTAGAATATACCCCTAAGAATGTGTTGCATATCGCCGAACTTCCCTCTCATGATCGCACAGTTGAAGTAAACCGACCGACGAGTAGCGCGCCGAAACATATCAAAATAATCGCTGAGAAATAGGTAACTTCGTGGTGTCTTCGCGGGAAATTGAGCCACTCAAAAAATGGTACAGACATGTCTACCACGGTAAAAAACAGTGTAGATTTCGAATATCACATTGGTTTTCCGCAAAAAAAAAATTTAAAATTGAGGTTTTGGCCAGGTTTTTCGGTCAAATACCACAGTGTGCGCCGGCACGACGGGGAGATCGCTGGAGTGAGCCCTTAACTCATGAGCCCTGTCCACAAGGCTCTCTTGCCATGCCCGCGGCTCATGACTCCCGCATTCAGTTGGCACATAGGTCTCTTTGATAGAATGTAATATCCCGCTTTTCCAATTCTTCAAAAGGAACCACGCCCACTTTTACATTGCTTCTTATGCAGCTTCGACGAGCACACCCCATATTTCTCACCTCCACATAGGTCTGTTTGGTAGAAATACGTCCAATTATTACTTTCAATGATTGGTTCTTACACGAGAGATTTTTCGAGCTTGATCCATCGTTTCGGAAGTATTAAACGCGTAATTGGTTTGGCAAGTGGTCAAATATAAAAGAAAGAAGTTTGAATTTATACTATAAGCTCTGAGTCCTCCTAAATTTGCATGTCTGGTAACGCTTAGTTCCAGCGTTCTACCGAACCAATTTTCATGATTTTTGGGGCGGGGGCGTTTTGGGCGGGAACATGTGAAAAAGAGCCGTTTCGGGCGAAAATCAGTAGTGCTATTAGGCGAGTACTTTTGGGCGATTGTTTGAGTATTCATATGACTTTTGGGCCAGTGGTAAAATGAGGTTCATAAAATTATTTAACACGACGTGGCAACATAGAACAAAGTTATACAAGAGAATCAACTCATCATGCGCTATTTCATCACCACTATTGCCACTATCATAAAGTAAACTTTTCCTAATAAGAGAGGTCGGTTTTTCTCTCAAATTATCCGAGGCCTTTCGTTTTAATGGCACTTTAATTTGCTGCAGGGTTATGTTCGTTTCCGAATAAGGCTCGTAATTGTGTTCCGCGCGATTATGTTCGATAATAAATTTCACAGTGGCGTCCACTAACAAACTCGCACTACATTTTTTATTCGCACACCGAAATCTGTATGTTCCGTTGGCCAACTTATTCGACTCCGTGAATTTAAAATTATTCACAGCTATACTTTTTTTTGCCTCTATAAGTTTCGTACACGGCGGTTATTTGTAGATCCATATTGATAATGTAAGAGGCTGCAGCAAGCAGCGTGCACAAACTGAGGAAAATACAACGCGTTCGCCAAGACCCCGCATCCACGGTCCTTCTTATCAGTATCCGATACATGACCATCTGATACGCTCACCTGTAAGCAAATCCCATGGATGCACTGTTGCCAAAGATTAACAATTCAGTATCATTTACACTCGCCCAGAAGTCCTATGATTGACAAGGGCGACCAGCGAATTACCCGCCCAAAAGCGCCACGATTTCGGTGGCGCCCAAAAGTCATCCGCCCAAAAGGGATGCGACCGATTTTTGCGGCTATTGACAGGCAATTGTCTCTAGATGAGCCCGCTTTATTCAGATTTTGAAAATATGACCCAGGTTTTTTTTTTTTTTTTATATTACGTGGTAACGTTGCGCATTCTTCCGTTTAGACAATGTACATTTTTATTTAGTTGTCACAGTTCGTCTGAGCGTTTTACTAGGCCGATTTTCATGATTTTTGCAGTTATCGACGGATGATGGTCCCTAGATAAGCCAGCACTAATCAGATTTTGGAAATTTGACCCGCATTTTTTTATAATAGACACCAAGGAGCTTAGATAGGGGGGAACAATTGAATTAAGCGGGGAATCGTGATCTTGGTCTGTTAGGGTAAAGTAAGTGAACCGAAGGTACGCTCATTTACTACAGACTATCCAAAAGTGACGAAACGCTCCGTTCCGTTCGTCCCGTTTCATGTCAGTTTGAAATAAATGCCCGTCTTCTCATTTGATTCTTATTGGACAATCGCTGCCGCCCAGAGGGCGGAGATTTGGACAAACGAGAGTCAGGTATGAAAATCTTTTCATTTTTTTTGCTAGTTCTTATGTCGACGCGGGACTAATAGAGCGCGAAGCGCCCTCTAGGGGTTGGGCCGCATAGCGGCCACGAGGCATAGCTCCCTAGTATATTTTATTTGCATGCTCAGGAGGGAGATAAAATAGTTAAAGGAGAAAATGGAAGAAAGAGACAGGATGAGAAAGCGTTAGGAGGAGTATATGTAAGGAGGAGAGGGTGAAGCATAATACATTTTTATGAAAATAGGAAGAAAATGAGTGGATGAGAAAATGTAAGAGGGTAGCGGGAGATAGAGTGAAGTAGAAAACAATCCATGGAAAAATTGTAAGATTTCTAGTCGTGGGAATACATATACGTACCCTCAGTTTTTACCTGAGTGTGATGTTGGAGGGAAAGCTACAGTGTTTCTGTAGAGTTGCTATTACTTCAATCCGCCTGTTTGCGCATTTCTCCGTGTTTTGTTGGCACTTGAACCTTTGAACACTATTTTTTCCCGTCATTGCAACGTCACCTCTTGCATTGAACAATAAATAACTTATATCCCTTGAAGAATGGTCCCGGATTGATTCCTGCATTGCAAATAGAGGAGACAACAGCTCCGCCGCTGGGTTACAAATTGAGTGACATCATTCACCCTCCCCTCTTTTCAGGCGAGCTTGACTAATTTGTTTCAGTTTCTTTTATTCCTCGTGATGAATGGAAGAAACGGCTTAGTCGGTGCAACCTGGTTAACCAGACTCATGAAATTCACCTGATCCATCGACTTTGCATGTCAGCTCCGCACTCCTCTTTAAAATTAGCGCTGTTGCTAGTTAAATGCATTTTCATAGAAATCGAGCTTTTTCTCCATTCCGAGAGATACATCATCGCCGCAGACGCGGCGCTAAACGCACATGAGCGCCTACAAGACTGCAGGAATATTTCACGCATTGCGCCAAACACAGTGCAATCGCTCATCGGCGCGGAAAGTATATTAGCGCCTACAAGACTACATGAATACTTCACGCATTGCGCCAAGACTACATGAATACTTCACGCATTGCACCAGACGCAGTGCGATCGTTTGTCGGCATGAAACCCTTTTATAGGCAATTCTATGATGAGCATGTGACTGCGGTCCATTAAATCTAATTGTGTGTGGCTTTATTGGTAGTGCATAGTGCTATTAACTAAACACATTTTATGATTAGAAAAAATTGAAAAACTGCGACATGAAAATTAAAAAAAAATCGAGTTAAAGAACAATACAAGCTTGATCCTCAAAAAGAGGCAATACATTATTCAACTAACAAACTATGCAAACATTATTCAGCAGAATCATTTATTCAAGCAAAGCTACAAAGACCAGAGCAAAAAAAAGTTTGAAACTCACTAATGAGCCACGAAGGGCAAAATTGTGTACTTTGGGATTTGGAGTTACATTGATTTCCTTCGGTTTTCCGTGTATTTTTCCTATTTCCCATTTTAAATTTTAACCTCTAGAGACTAGACTAAGAGAACGAAGAGACGAGGAATATTTTTTAACAATCTATTCCAGACTTTCGTGGTACAATGTTACGTTGTGCGTCAGTAATTTAATCTTCACAAAATCAGAAAAAAATCATAACACTTATCTCACTAAGGATTCGACCGTCATAATAAACAAGCTTGATCTAATAATACAAAAACTTATTGAATCTCGTATTTATCGAAGGATAAGTCTTGAGAAATGTCTCTCCTCATTCTATCGCTCTCACGCACGAATACACAGTTTCCGAAATTCTTGAAGGCTGTAAGTATACGCTATCATTGAAGAACCGTCATTCCCACGGGATCTTTTGGCCAGCAAAGAATTTGATTTGCTTGAGTTTAAGGCATTTAAGATGCTCATACACTTTTACCCTTTTAATTAAAAGTTTCACACATCATGTAGTCGCTGATCATAAATAAATAACATTCATAAAACACCTCTCACATCCAAAAACGAGCTCATTTAGCAACAGCGCGCACTATCTTTGTTTTCCTCTCAAATTTAGGTTAGTCTTCGCAAACAGCTTGCGAGTCACTTTTACCGGCTGTCGCTTTCCCTCTTTCCTTATTTACTATTAGTCTACAGAAAAGGCTGCAAAAAAGGGTTGGAATCGGAGAAACGCGGATTAAAGGTACTTCCACCTCATTCTTCCAGGGCGATAATCCATCCTGCAGCTTCATTTCCTCACGGTTGTTCCTTACAGACTCGCCAGATAATGCTGAATTTCCTGTCTTTTAGTGCAATGACGTCATTAATTCCAGAGGAATTGTCACCTTCTATCCCAGAGCGCGAAGTTGAAGTAGAGGAAGTTGATAACCAACCACGTGGTTGATTGCGACTTATCGAAATGCTCGGAAGAATGTTAGATATATCTTCGACAAATTTGGCGACGCGTCCTTGGTCACCGGATCAATTTCAAGCTGAGTCTCCGAGAGTTCAGACCAGCCCAATCACGAACTTCTAAAGTAAACTTAACCTCTCTTTGCGCCGTATTTCAAGACAACCCGACTGCGAAGTATTATAAGCTAAAGCTGAAAACTTTCCTGCGTCACTTTGACTAGTCAGATGTTCTCTGGAAAAACTAGAAAAGTAATCATCCACACAAGCATTCACGATGCAGCGTTTGGTGTTTCAATATTCTTCACGGCAATTTATTCATTCGAAAATTGAGGTAAAACCGGTCATTGGTTTAGAACTTTCGTAAGAATTTATAATTAAAGTATTAACAGCTCGATGTTAGGTTGATGAGAGGTATTTTAGAGTACCATTAGGTGTCATGTGGGTAGCTCAACCAGGGTAACTCGTCGATTTTGTACATATCTTACTTAGGTACCTATGTTTTTTATTATGTTGGCTAATCTCCTAAAATTGAAATTTTTCATAAAATAGTATATAAATAAGCCGATATGAATAAAAAAGTATCGAAAAGAGTCTCTTTTTAAAAGTCTCGCGTTTAAAAATGAAATTGAACCTCTCTTATTCTTCTTTGAGACATTTTTAAAACGGAAAATGACAAAAATTTGTTGGTATGTGTGTTAAGTGTAGCCAAGTGCTAGAAATAATGTAACATTTTCCTTAAAAAAAAACGCGCCTGCTTCGAAAAGCTTCGGTCAAAGTTTATTAATAAAATGTAAGTTTTTTTAAAGAAAATCGACGGTGCAAGTCGGCAATCACATAACTCGTTTGCGGTGTCTGAAAATCTCCGCAACTATGATATTTTTTTAAAGGAGAACAAATGGACATGATTCCTTGAAGTTTTTGCAGAATTTTCCTCGCACATAGAAGAAAAATCACGGCAGTTTTAAAGAATTACTGTTGAGTAGTTTTCCGTTTAAAAAATAAAGTATGACAGGAAGTCTGCGACGTCTCAAACCGAGTTATGTGATTGCCGACTTTCACCGTCGAAATGTTGCATTTTATCTAGCACTTGGCTACACTCCACATACCAATATATTCAGTGCTACTACCTTTTAGACATTGTGTAATGCAATGTTCGCTGAACTTTAATTATTTGTTGACAGTCTTCTGAGAAAATGCTATTTGTCTTTTTAGAAAACTCGTTTTATAGTATTTCTCACTGAAAAATTAAACAATAGGTAAGTGCTCGTTTCCTCAATATCTGAGTCTAATGTTTGCCCGGGTGACAAGTTTCAACTTTTAAAATAGTTATTCTAAAAATCATGAAATGTGACTGAATTTTTTTATATAATCCTCTTCATATATTGTCTCTAATTTTCTTCATATCTAACTTTAAACATGACGCCGTTATGCACAGACTTCCAAACTAACAGACTCATTTTCCCCCACCGAACTTCACCCTGCCTGAAATTTTCATCTCCGCGCAGTACATGCACAACTCGGAGTTTCTACGAGAAAATTCCACTTGCCTCCCCCTTCTCTGAGCTTTGAGGTAACTTCCAAACCCCCACAACTTCACTCACTGCTCCGCATAGCCCCTAACGAGGCAGCCAGATATTTTTAAAACTTCTTTCAAACTCGCAGGCGTGCGACCCTAAGTAAGTTTAATCTGAACCTCCCGCGTATGAATGCGAAGTTGAAATTCTTTGCTCCTAGTATTAAGAGTTTTGCTGCGTGAAAGTTTATGAATTTCGGACGTCAAGCAGCTTGTAGATCGATGGAGATTCGATTTATTGCTCGCGAAAAATGGCAGCGATGAACCAAAATTCGATCTGCACCCCCTCCATCGAAGGGAAAAGAAGTTAAAGAGCTTTTAAAACTTGTTTCCACTGAGTAATCTCAACTCGTCTTCAAAGGAGCGGCAAATTGTTGCGGGTACACTGTAGGTTTGAACGAGGCATTATTGTCTAGTTATCTTTAAAACGATATTTTATGCTACTCATGCTTCACTCACATGATGATGCACACTACTTAGGCCCTTAGAATTTTGCAAAATATTGCGAGTTTTTAGTAAGGTTGTTAGCACGGTATACGTAATACTCTAAAGTATCTTCACTAATTTGTGAAGGGTATTAATACTACCCATAGTATAAACTTGTTGACTGTCGGTCATCGGTACAGAAATATATATTTATTTTTGGAGAGCTGAAGATTGAAAGGGAAATTCCTTTACAAGCTTTCATGATAAAACTTTCAGTTTCCATAGTCGAATGAAACTAAAGAAAACATGGTCGGATTTTCATGAAATTCACAAACATTAACTTGCATCAAAAACATTCACAACTATTTCAGAATAATAGCTCAACATTTTCAGATGTAGAGCGTTTTGACATACTTCGAAAGTACATTGTAACCTCGGTTATGGCAGTTTCAGATAAATCTTTTTTTTTTTTTTTTTTTTTTTTTTTAAAGAAATTTTATTTAAATATATCGTAACTACTACAAGTGTTTCTTGTATCTATCTACGTGGCTTAAAACTAAAACTTAACAAACTGCATTAATTTTATATGTTAACGTTAGATAATACTATGATTAGATAAATCTAAAAACGATATTAAGTGGAGTGAGGAAAGTTTTTTAATATTTGGTATGACATTTTAAGTATTACGTCCTAACTCGAATACCATTAAGAAGCCACTGTCTTTAAAAATTTTCCGTGACGATGTCAAGATTAGCAAAAAAATATTCTCTACAGAAATACATATCTGTGAATATACAGTCATTTTATCGCTACCACTTTTCAATCGATTCCTTTTCTTAAATAGTGATTTTTGAAAACCTGGCGCCACCGAGGACGATACGACGTGAGCGGTTTTCGCTAACGAAATTTTAGAGGATGACGCTAAACCTTTTAAGACGTGTATTTGCATTTCTTTCCTTCGGGAGTTGCTTCGCTGAAGTTTTTCCGATGTTTTGCTTCGAACGACAGTTCAGAATCAATTTCGGGACCGGATACCCGCGTTCTCAAAACACAAGAACCAAACTTCAACTTCGATACAAGTAGGGCATATTCATATTAAAAAGATATTTGAGGGAGCGTATGACTGTTCCTAAAAACTATATCGTACTTTTTCTCAGAGAGAACCATTTTCAGCATCACTTAGGTCCCTGGGCTTCTTTTAAAGTGGAGGAATAGGCTTACTAAATTTTTCTATATTACCAATACAGAACATTTCACATCTTTGCGGAGAGAAACCATAAAAAGAATCATTTATCATTTTGAAATAACAGCTTGTTGGACTGTTCACCGTTAAAAATGTGATCTATTACTATTTAAAAAAAAGTGCGAAGAATTGAAGTAAAAATACTAAATATTTACTCTATACGTTTGAAGATGGATGTTAGCAGAGATTACTCAATACTTTATGCATCAAGGAACAAACGTTGGCCGTAGAGATGTTCAAACCGGGGGCGGTCTGCGGCCAGGAGTGCTGAGGTGCTTCATAGTTCCCAAGAAATTCTGATGAGTGGTCTAGGGGGCTCCGGCAGGTTTTTTGTGAGGGATCCCAAAACTTGAAAACTCTACATAAATGAGAACGTTAGGTTAGTTAGAGGGGGCCCCACTTGAGGGGAAGTGGCCCCTAAAGCGTAACAGCATACCAACAATTTTTGAGCCAGGCCGACACTGGCTCAAATTCGAAATAACTGAAAAGTGAATGGTGGCATTTCTGCAATGGAGATGTTGCATGTGTGAGGAATTTCCGATTTGACTGTTGAGTCTTACGTAAAAGTTCGCGAGAGACACGATGGTGCCACTGGTTTTCTCTGAAATCAACTCCCAAGCGCAAAAAAAGCTCTCAAGTTGAGGCCCAAATGGAGGGAATATCCCACACTACCCTGAGAGTCCACGTCTACATCAAGACAAACTCTCCATGCAAAGATAGGGAGCAAATACAACATCTCCATTTGACGACAACCTCACGTCTTGACGACATTTCAAACTGTCCCCGATTTTTCGGGCCACCGAGTGTAGGAGTACCTCTCGAACAACTCCGTTGCAGCCCTGATTAGGCGTATAGTCAACCTCTTTATCTCGCGGATATTGATTGATTCCTCGTCAAGGCAAATGACGTCAGCGCAATAGGAAAATCACGCGGTCGCAGTGTGTGATTGTGGGTTCATCTGGCGGGCGGCCAAACTCCACGGTGAGGGTGTCTTTAATTCGTTTGTAATGGTCTTTGAAATTGCCTCCATTAGGGTAGCGATTGTTACTCCCGACGGAGGCGCCACCTAGTGTCAAAAGTGTGAGAACTGTCGGCCTGGGAATTTTTTCGGCGGCTCGAAACGACAACGCGGCTCCGGATTCAGGAGTTATTGTTTCTCGCTTTGGGGGTGATCGAGCAGAAAGAAGCCTTATCGCGGGAGTTGCGTCGTCGTCGCGTCGACGTAGGAGGGGCTCCGGAGACGGGGGAGTGGAGAGCCCCGAGGATGAGGTTGGAGACCCTATCAATATGTGCATTGTTACGGAATGTATCCGTCAAAAAGGTGCCTTATATTTTAGAATATGAAGACTTACTTGTGACAATGGCGGATGTGAAAATTTACCCTTTCGAAACACTTTTAAAAAACTGTTTTGGCATCGAGAAAATGTTGAGCAAATACTTCAGATGTGATCTTCAAAATCTGTAGATTATGCCAGAGCCAAGCATATTAAATTTGTGTGTGACCAAAACAGTTTTCTAAGCGTGTTTCGCAAAGGTAATTTTTTACATCCGCCATTGTTACATACAAGGCCTCATATATCTTTTAAAATGGGATCATTTCTTTCCTTCCAAACAAAGGAACGCAACTTCATTTCAGGCTTGCAAAACTCTAAGGAATTAATTTTTTTTTTTTTTTATAAATTTATGGCCGCGTGATATCTGCCTAAATTTAGGCTGATTTTTGCATGTATTCAGAAATAAAATTAACGAATTTTCAATGGATCGTATTCGATACACCAAACAGGTGAGATTGTGTTGATATCGATTGGTTCAACATGTAAACAAAGCCTCAAAAGTCAATTTAGAAATCTGAGGGAACGGGTCTTTTGTGATTGATTTTTGATTCTTATGAGTATAAAATGGCAATGGAAAGTGAAACTGTCAGGAATTTTCTCATTTTGAGCTTTTCTTACTTAAATCCTAAAATTTAAAAAAATGAGGTCATGTTGATTTGTTTGGAACCAAACGATACATCGAACCACTATTGAATACAATCTGTTCGTCATGGTCACTAGATTTCCATTAAAAATACAATTTGCGAGTCGAAATTTCGCTACGTCTGAAATTATTTCACCTGGGAAACGACGATCTCGTTGCTCCTGTGACGTAAAAGCGTATCTCAATTTCAACATGAGACCTCTTCTCCATATAACTCTATGCTTTCCACGGCTTATGTGGAGTTAGAGAAATGCCCCCATGTCAGGGGAGTGTCAATATTGTCGTACAGAAAGGCAGTAGGCATGTTAGTTACGGCTAATCAAAAATCTATAACTCCTTTGTTTATGAGTTCACGTAGGACTTTGTCTATTAGAGAAGATAAAGACCTCTCTATAAGTGGGTTTGGTTAAGCCTCATATACAGGATGCTCCTGATGGCCCCTTCCCCACTCCAGAGCAAAAAACTAAAGGTAGTCATAGGTGTCAACAAAATCATCAAAATCTGCACATAGTAGAGAATACATCATTGAAATTGCAGATAACTAGGACCATAAGTTAGCACGCATTCGAGTATTTTTTCAAAGAGATATTATATCCGGAGGAAAAATGAGGTAATACAGATGAAATTTTCTAATTTATTAATTATGTGCATAGCGACCAGTCATTACGCCTCACAATTAAGTACATGACCTATTCGTAGAAGCGCAAGAAGCCGTCTCTATGAAAAATTACTGGTGATGATTTTCTGTCGGATGGATTCAATACGTCAGAAAGGCACGACGCCAACAAATTCATGAAGCTAGTCTTTTTCAGGGGACATCATGTGAAATGAGAAGAGCAAATAAATAATTGAGTGTGACTTTTATATGAAGCTCCACTATGTAGAGAAAAGTTGTGAAAACTTTCGAGGGTATAAAAAGGGGGGATTTACAACAACACTCTGCCAGAATACGTAAATATGTCCCACCCAGCTTGAAAATTTCAGTCGCACCCGTATTGATCATAATTCAGGTCGAACGTTCAAACTTGTTTTTGAGTCAATTTATATGCCTACATGGATTAAAACGTCTCAAACTTTAGGGACGTTTGTGGTAACCCGTTTCATACGTATTCCTAGTCTTGATCATATCAAAGAACTCGAGATATTGGAGCCCGGCATGATAATGATTGGATTCTGTTTTTCTAAAAATCATAAATTCAAATTTCTTAGAGGAAAAAGTGAGGGAAGTTAGAGGTTGATAAAATATTCGTTTTACTCAACATAAATAGCATCCGGACTGTTCTTGTTAGTCTTAGTAACTTCAAATGCCTTGCAATGTTTGTCTGAAAAGTCTGATAGTAAAATTGCAGGCATTTGAGAAATTTGAGCAGAGGCGGGTCCAGCAATTTGGCAACACCGGATTGCCTCCATTTAAACCCATACTAAATAATCGATTCTTGTCAAAGCACCTGGCCCTTCCAAGGATCGATAAATTTCCATAGATTTAAATTGACAAGAAACAATGTCACCAATTCGCTGGGCCCGCCAATGGGCATTTGAAAATCCTGAATAAAATGAAGTCATGCTCTATAGGTGGGAAAGTCAAAGTGAGAGGAGTAAAAGGGACATGGAACGTCACGAACGCAGGCGGACAAAACTGGAAGAAAATTGAGGGGAAAAAGACATTAATGTACTGTGGTGGGGTGTGAGAAACAAGAAGGAGGACAGGAGACATTGACGTGGTGATTTCAATCTGGGGTGTTTTCGACTTTCGAGCTTTCTGCTCTATTAGAACCACCTACGTTTCACCACTCGTCGGAATGAGTTTTCCCGATCATGGAGTCACTGCTCCTACTCAAGAGCACAGCGGGTTTTTCAATTTTAGACATTCAATTACAATGACATTGGGACATTGACCCAAGGCCTCAAACGGAACCAGAAGCGGGTATATTTTATCCTGAGGAGGTTGAGATTGATTAGTTTTGCAAGAAAAGGAGTGTTGGGTATTTAACTTTAATTTTAAGTCATTTTTGTAACATTTTTTCTTGTTAGCATAAGTCATCGAATGTTGTGTCGTTGCCCCCTCTTTTTCTCATCGCACTCTTTCTAAAAGGAATGAATGGGCCTTTCTCTTTCTCTTTCAACTGAAATGAATAGCCCTCTGCACGCTTCCCCTTGTCTTGAATCACATGTCGCTGTCCTTCTCGCTCCTCTCTCGCGTATGTATGTGTCTATCTTTCTCTAATCTTCAACCCTCGGCTCTGCATTTCTTCTCGCTCTCACTACCTCATTCAACGTTGCTCTCTCTCTCTTCACCACCCTCGCTTGTTTTGAGGACTCCACTGCGCATGCGCAGCGCGACATGCGGTGCACCCCTTAGAGTAAAGTCAGTTGAGAGAGCCGCGTTAGTCCTCGTCAGTTCTTCGCTCTGAATCTACTTCACGCTCTTGTGACTCCGTCAAATGCGGAAAACTTTCCCGTGACGTATCTCTCTTGAGGCAACGATACAAACATCGCAGATTGTTTGTATTCCTCAAAATAAACTTCAACTTCACCTGCATATCGATTGGTTCACTATCATTTTACCAAGTACGTCTCACCTGGGAGGACCTCAGCACAGAAGGATTCGCAATACGACTTTGTCGTGTTGACTTCTGGGCTGTCTCCCTGATTTTTGCTCTCTTATACGGTACGAGTGGCAGTCCGACACGATCTTCGTGTTGACACTCGTGCTGTTGAGAAATCTTACTTAGTTTTTTACTAAGTTGGTCCCTCGGTAAGCATCGAGAATTCGGCGACGGATTCTTCATCTTCTCTCTTCAAGGAGTAAGGCCTTATAAAAATTATCGCGTGTTTTCGTGGGGCACAGTGGGATAAAATAGTCGAACAGTATTAGACATGGCGAAAAATAAATAGAGGACAAATTTTAGAGAGGAATATGAAGAAATTAAAATCGGTTTCAGGAATTTTTGTCCAATTTTTTTCGTCCTAGCGAATTTTTGTCCAAAAAATTTCGTCCAGTGCCAGTTAGTCCAATAAGTTTGGTCCTACATTTTTCGGTCCAATCCATAAAATGGCCCTGCGTTGTAGGTCCAATCTTTTTTTTTTTGTCCTTTTTACAAAGTTTTTCTTTTTGACCAAGAACAGTGCACAATAGGAATGAATTAGTGACGAGTGAGGCAAATATCAACATATAAATTTAACCTTAAATTTTAACAAGAGGATATGCTACCATGGTGATTAGGAATAAATAAATTCATGAAGATGTCCTAGAGTTTGCTGAGTACATCGAGCGCACTTATGTTCGAGGGAGGCGAGGAAGAGGTCGTCGACGAGCAGTGCCCCCACTTTTCCCACCACGTGTATGGAATTCTTACACATTAGTTTTAGAGAACAGACACCGCACAAACAACGTTGTCGAAGGTTTCCATTCAAAGTTTAATCGCCTCGTGGGCACGTATCACGCCAATGTTTGGAAATTTATAGAAAAACTCAGAGACGTCCAAGAGGAAACTGAACAAAATATAGTCCAGAAAAGAGGAGGACACAACATTTCGGCTCCGGTCAACAAAACTTACGTCACGAATCAGGACAGAGTGAAGGCCATAGTTGAACGGTATGCGCAGTACAAAGGAGAGGGCGAAGTCAAAACCTATCTGAGAGCGCTTGCTTACCACTTAAAACTGCATTCAAATCCCCAACGTCCTGAACCCAACTATTGAGATAAGAGGTATTTTCCCCTTTTCTAACATTACCACCCCTATTCAGTATTTTCCCCTTTTCTAACAGTAACACCCC